>JBBMKA010000005.1:312206-352013 GCA_037833695.1 Sechiopsis laciniata
CATGTTTGAAATTATTTTTTGAGAATTGGTGTAAAAGATATATTTTTTTATTATAAATTAATTTTTATTGTAATAAGTTTGATTTGATGTTTTATAGGATTAAATATGTTTGATGAGATGTGAAGAAGAGTTGGACAAGAGTTTAAAGAGATTATTATGTACAAAAAATAAACATGAGGTTGGATAATTTCCTCTCCTCCCTCTCCTGACCCCTAAATCCAATCACTCCACGAGTGTGTTTGGGGCACCGGTTATATAATTATAAACGAAAGGTTATGATAAACAGATGATTATAATAAACGGTGAGTTGTAACAAATAGTGTTTAAGGTGCATTTTATTATAAGAGAAGTTATGATAAATGGTGTTTGGTGTGCAAGTTATTGTATGAAGAGTTATGAAATTTTTTTCAATTTTTTTTTAGTTACTTAAATTTAATTTAAAAATTTAACAAATAATTAATAATTTTTTTTAATAAACTTATAATTAATATTGAACATAATAAAAAAATGAAAAAAATGATTATTTATTATCTTTTTTTTTCATAATCTATTTCACTTATATATTGATATAGTTATGTATTAGAAATTAATTTTTTAAGTTAATATTAATGTGATGAAAACAAATTTCAACTTTAAGTTTATTTTTCTCTATTATGCACAAAATCTTTTATTTTTTTTAGATTTTTTTTCCAAAATCTTAATGTTTAAGTAGTAAATCAATTTGAAAAAAAAAATATTAATTAAAAAAAAAGATATACTACCATAAAAAAAAAATTATATATTATTAGTTAAGACTAATTCATGAGTTATTATTTCAAACAATCACAAATTAATTTTGTTAAAAAATATTAAATAAGGTTTATAGTCAATATTCATAAAAATATTTAATAAAAAATATATGATTTAGACTGATACGTATGTTTAGATAAACGGTCACGCACTTTATGATGGAATAAACACGGATTGAGTTATTATAACCAACCGAACCGAATAGACGTCCAAACGTACCCGAATAGATTATAAAAAGGTAAGCGGCGAAGTAGATGGCCGGTTATCTCCGACTTCGTTCCATTTTCCGTAAACCATGAGACATTTGGGTGAGCTATATATATAGAACCTCCATTTCTTCTTTAATAGCACCTTCATCTTCCCTGCCATTGCAATTGCCATTGTCATCATGAGCTCTCATTTCGCTCTCCCTTCCGTAATTTCACTCAAGAAGTTGCCTCTCAATGCATCCTCCTCTCGATCGAGGGTTTTCTCGAGCGCTTCTTTTGGATCCCACCTATTTGTCGATGATTCCTTGTTCTTCGATTACAACCCCACTTGTGCTTTTCTGTTCCCTGGTCAGGTCAGTTTGTAAGAGATTACGTTTTTTTTCCTTTCTATTTTCTGTTTGTTTTCTTTAGGAGAAATTGACGTTATGCGGAGCCATGAATGCAAGGATAGCACTGAAATTTAGTTTTGAATTGAACCGAACGTTGATGATTTCTTAATTTGCGATATCCTCTAGCTACTTGCATCTTTTATAATCTAGTAACTATGATGTTACCGGTTCGAATCTCCCTTCCTTCCTCAAATGTTGTCTACATTGAGAAGGCTAAATGCGCAATCAGCATTAAAATAGTTCCTTGGTTTTTGATGGAATATTGTATATTTTTCTTTTATTTTTTTTGTTCCTTTATGTGGTGTGAAAAACTTTGTATTCATCTCTCATAGAAACAGGTCATGAGTGATCATAGTAATAGAAGATGGTCACTATTATGCATTAATACGGATTCCTGAAAATTGGTGATAGTCAAGGTTTAGTTTAGGCAGCCATCTTCGATTCTCATGAGAGTTGAAGGTTTTGCATTTACCGTGGTATCTCATTGTAAAAAAAACGGCTTAGACCCAAATCATTGTAACACTTTTATCTTAACAATGAAAATGTTTTCGTTTCCTAAATAAAAGAGAGTTGAAGGTAAGGAAAGAGGAGTATAAAAAAAAGGTTCTTCTTTCGTATCGGTGTCAGCAAAAGTGTCATTGGCGTATCTTATCCTTGATTTAAAAAAATGACGTGTCACCGTGTTAGTGTCGTGATGTATTTGTGTCCATGCTTGTTAGGCGTCATTGTAGAAATAAAGGCACATAGAGCAAGAGAAACAAGTATTCTACCTTCCATGGTGACTCTGCTGAATCTTGTTTTATGAAGGCTTCGTCTGCTGAATTGTGTTCAGTTCAGGTGCCATGCAGATTATGGATTATACCTTGATCAAGGAGTAGAAGAAGCAATCTGTTGTCTTTGATTTACCCCATGCATTGGACATTAGTTATGCTTTCCTTTCTCTTTTTTCTCTTACGGAAATTCGTTTGAATGTTTTTTCACTCAGTCAGGGTACACAAGCTTTGGGAATAGGAAAGGAATCTCTACGCGTTCCTGCTGCAGCTGACTTATTCAGGAGAGCAAATAATATTTTAGGGTACACCCACTTCTACTATATTCCTCCATCTTGCATTAATCCTTGCATTGATTTTAGTTCAAGGTCAACTATACATAGAGAGTTGACCCTCCCCTCAGACTTTCAGTTAATGAAATATTTCTCATGTGATGTAATGTTATTTCATCCAGGTTTGATCTTCTTGATGTCTGCACTGATGGGCCAAAGGAAAAACTAGATTCAACTATTATATGTCCGGTGCTTTTTCTTGAATTGTTCAGTCTTTTTTGTGATGACTTAAAAAAAAAAAAAAAATTGTAATCGGAGGATAGCAATCCACTATTCAATTTAAAAAGATCCGTTTACCATGGCCGGAATGATTGTTCTTCTGTGGAATCTTATTAAACCCATTGACCTTATGAGCTAGTGGTAGGTAATTATTCAGACCCTTCATATAGAATATAGATTTGCAGTGGTACTTTTGATGCACTATATCTAGATCTATGTTGCATGCAAACTTAGAGCAGCCTCGATCAGTCCACAAGGAACGGTCTTGTTGGTTCACGTTGAGATCCTAAGTTCGAAACTTACTAGTGAACTTAATTATAAAATCTCTTTCTGTTTGTCGGGTTCAGACCTTGGGATAGGCACGGGTGTCCCTGGTCCTAGATATGTAGTGGAGTGAAGTTTTGATTCTTAAGTTAAAATAAAGCAGCCTTGATTCTAATTTGGATCTGCTTTTTGTTTTTTTGTATGACCCTATATATTCATTTTTCTTAATAGTTTGCTGAATCGATTGTGCCATTGCAGCCAGCGATCTATGTCACAAGTCTAGCTGCAGTTGAGCTACTTCGTGCTCGTGATGGAGGCCAACAAATAATCGATTCTGTTGATGTTACTTGTGGTCTAAGCTTGGGAGAGTATACAGCATTAGCATTTGCAGGGGCTTTCAGGTATATTATCGATTTCACTATAATCTCAAAGTGTACCTGCTTCTAGCATACGTAGATTATTGGTCCAATAAATAGCATCAAATAAGTTCTAATGGCATCTGTCTTAGATTTTCATATGTGGTGATTATATCTTCATATTGACATGGTTGCTAATGGTTTTGGTTCCCATTTTTAGCTTCGAGGATGGACTCAAGTTGGTCAAATTAAGAGGGGAGGCCATGCAGGTAACGATAAATCGTTGGATGTTTTGATTTCAGCTTCTACCGTGCGTGTTGTCATAGTTACCAAACCAACTTCTCACCGGTCATTATAACTTTCTTCAGGCAGCTGCTGGTGGTGCAAAAAGTGGCATGGTCAGTATCGTAGGATTAGACTCAGAGAAGGTTCAGCGGCTGTGTGATGTAGCTAATCAAGAAGTTGATGTAGCCGATAAAGTTCAGATAGCAAATTTTCTCTGTCCTGTAAGGTTCTTTTAAATTCCAAACCAGCTTATAAACTATGTGATTTAAATTTTGTTAGCACTCTTAGTGTCTAGACGAGCTTAAGTGCTCCTCGAGTCTTCGACTATTTTTATGGAGCAATTCCTTGACCCTATTATATTTAGTTGTAAAAAAACTAGTAATAAATTAATTTTTAGGTAGTTGTCTTGTTACCATGGATTTAACCTTTAACCTATAGATTCTCAATAACTTTATTTGACAATTAGCAAAACTACACAATACATTCCTACCTAAAAATTAATTTTGTAAGTTATTTTGGCAATCAAATATAGTAAGATCAGATAGTCGTCTCGTGAGAATTGTTGACTTTAAGTGCGCATAAACTGGTCCGGATACCTCATACAGATATATACATATATAAAAAAAAAAAGTTACACTGACATTCTCATGTAATGTAGTGCATCATAACAGGGCAATTATGTTGTGTCAGGAAATTTAAAAGGAATAGAAGCAGTAGAAGCCAAGGCAAAGTTATTCAAAGCTCGAATGACGGTATCGACCCTATGCTGTCTATAATGTAACTTGAATTCGAAGTCAAATTTTTTAGCCCATTCGAGCTAACATGAGAATGGCTGCACCATTGGGTCGTAGGTACGTCTAGCCGTGGCGGTTGCATCCCACACCAATTTCATGGAACCTGCTGTTTCAAGACTAGAAGCTGCACTTGCAGCTACAGAGATCAAAACTCCCAGAATACCTGTCATTTCCAATGTTGATGCACAGCCACATGCAGATCCCAATACAATTAAGAAAATATTGGCACGCCAGGTATTTTCCAAGCAATACTTATCTAAGAGTAGGTAAGTATTTGGAAATACTTACCACCATTTTGGACTATAAAATTCTACATTTTAGCATTTTTCTCTCCATCAATCAAAGTCAATTTTTTTAAAAAAATAAAAAAATGTGATCCAAAGTGGTGGCAAGTATTTTCAATATACTTACCTACCTTTTAGCAAGTTTTGCTCTTTTTAACTCCGAACTTTCTGAACGAAGAGGAAGACTACATATGACATCTTGCAAAATAAGACCACACTATTATTTTGGAAAATTATAATGGGTTGCAAAATTAGTTTACATGTTTGTATATATGTAAGCACAGTAAATAATTTACAAAAGTGACATTTTCTCAAGCACCTATTTAAATATCTGCTGTTTATGTAAACCATTTTTATAGCCCGCTGCCCGCCAATGATAGACTTCTATGACTGATGATAGGCTATAGTTTTGTCCATCATTGATATACCGTTTTTAGATATATTGTTGATACATATAAAACATTTTTAGCAACTATTTGAAAGTGTCTGGTACACTATTTTATGTTTATGGTACACTATTTATGTTTATGAGGGGTAGATCATTTCTATGTCTATCATCAAAAGATATAACTATTAGTAATTTGCTACTATTTGTTATCAATTTTTTTGTTAGTTATATGAACTTATCTCCTATTTATTGTTTCATGGATTATCCTAGTGGTCAAAAAGGATATTGAGAATTCAAGAAATGATGAATTCAATTCATGATAGTCAGTTATCTAGGAAATAATTTCTTACAAGTTTCCTTGATATCTAAATGTCGTAGCGTCAGACAGTATATTCCATGAGAATAATTGAGGTGCGAGTAACTGGTCCAGTGAATAAGAAATCTTATTTTGTGTGAAATTGTTCCATAAGCATACTTTCTTTTGTTATGGTAATCAAGGTCAGTTGCTGATATTGTTTATTAATTTCATTTGAAAAACTACAGATGACTTCTCCCGTTCAGTGGGAAACAACAGTAAAAACTCTAATGGCCAAGGGGCTGAAGAAGAGTTATGAATTGGGTCCTGGAAAGGTATGAATCTTTAAACCAATTCTAAGCCTCACCTTTCAGATATTAAGGGAAAATATATTTTGTTATTATCAATTTTCATAAGCATTCCCCATCTTGTGATTATCTGTTAATGTTCAAAACATATCAACAGGTTATAGCTGGGATTATGAAGAGAATGGACAAAAATGCAGAAGTTGAGAATATTGCCGCATGAACAAGTCTAGATTTAACCCTAGATCTCTACCCATTATTACTAGACAGCATTAACACAGAAGTTAGTACAGTGATCTGCGTTTAGCTGCTTCTTACACGTCCTGATGTTACAATTTAGTGCTAAACAGTGGCAACAATAACATGCAAAAAATAAGTTAAAAATTGAATTGAACCACTATCTGGTTTAATCTTTCAATTTTGATTTGTTTGAAGTTGCTTCTTTTAGTTTGTATTCATGCTTGAATTTCTTTTTAAGAGCAATTGAAACTATCCCATCAATTATTTACATGGTATTCACAGATCAGAATTAAATCTGAGATAGTTGGCTACAAACCTTGTTGATAATGGAAAATGAGATTTGCCTTGAACTACGATAGTTCGATATCTCATGATTATTTAGTCTGTGGTCTTGGTCAACAAACAAGGATTTATGAGAGTATATTATATAAATTAATTCTAGATCCATTTTGATCGACATTTTTATATTTTTATCTCCTTAATAAAATAAATAAAATAATTCTTAGTCCGTAGCTAAGACTTCATCAGTAAATCAGCTTGTTTTGTCTCACGGTTTTTTGTTTTTATCAATATTACCGATGGGAACAAGAATAAAGCAAACCAAATGAGGAAACACAAAGAGTTTGAATTCAAGAACAGAGAAAGATACAAACTTTCGTTTTTTTGTTTTGTCTCACATTTTTTGTTCATGAGCATAACTGAGAATCATAGCATAATTCTTTAACAAATCCAAAGAACGAATTAGAAGAAGTAGAAGATTGGGACCTGAATTACGAAATAACAGAAGTTCATCGATCAATTTCAGAAATTATTGAGCGAGTTAGGCGTTTGCCTGAGCCTTCGCAGCTGATCATTCCAACGATCCTCAGAAACAATCCGAGTCCAATCTGGAGCGGATCCGCCAAAGGAAATGCGGCGCATCGCCTCCATGATCCTCGTTGCATTTTCCGGCGACAGCGGCGCGTTCCTCCGCGTCTCATCCTCTCTAAACGCCATTCTTATCTCCAAATCAGAATCTTCTCTCCTCCGCTCCTCCTCTTCCTCATCACTGCACCGTCGTCTCTCCACATCGTCGTTCAGGCTAAGAGACGAAACTGCATTCTCTACATGGCAGCCGTTAGGTAAAAGATGCAAATGAGGATCGGAGCTGTAGGTTTCGTCCTCCGATCCAGCTTCGTCGGATTCTTCATCATCAATGGCCGAAATCGGCTCGTAGTAGTCCGATCCTTCAGCGGAATTCGTATCCGAATCACTTTCGTCGGCTATATCTGCGAAACACATCACCAAAGAACTCAAGAAAAATCGAATCGCATGAATGAATGAACAGAAAATGAAATCAATAGAATCCTTTTGTACCTTCAGAGAAAACGATTTCAGAGTTCAACGTTGCGTTCATTCTCTGATCGGAACGAGCATCGACGATCGCTGAGCTGATTAGGGCATTCCGCGCCAAAGCATCCGAGGAAGGATCTAAAACCATAAACTGTTATATATTCTATTTTTTATTAATTAAATATTATTATTATTATTTTTCATTTAGTTCCTTTTCCTTTTTAAAAAACTTAAAACAAAAAATGACAAAAAGTAATTTTTCATCTAATGGGTTGTTGACGTAATTAGTTATTTTGTTTGGTGTTAATCATTTCAACTTGATAGGACTTGTTAGTCATTTTTCCCAATTTGTACTAAAAGAAGAAATGCAATTTTTTTTAAAAAAATTAACTAACTTTTAAATATATGAGGTAAAATTATGCATGCAAAAAATATAGTAATTTGAAATGTAGAAACCAAAACCATATTTAAAATAAAAAAAAAGAAGAAAAAAAAAATTTCTTCAAAACAAAATTTAGTTCTTGTTTTAAAAAATACCTAATTAATATTATACATTTAAATTTAACAACCAAAATACAAGAAAGTAATTTGCCACTCTAAAAAAAAAAAAAAAAAAAATTTGCCCATAATTTTTGTTTTTAAAAATAAATTACAAGAGCCTGAAAAAAAAAGTTCAATAAACAATTTGCACCAGCCGGGAATCGAACCCGGGTCTGTACCGTGGCAGGGTACTATTCTACCACTAGACCACTGGTGCTTGTTGGGTAATGGACGAACACATAATATATGAATAAATAAAATATGAACCGAAGCCACAAATTCTGGCTCTGGTTTTTGTATGAGGTGAGAGGCGAGAGATGTGGAAGCAGGAAAATGGCGGCACTGGCCTTCCATGCTTCAGTTCCTCAGTATGATTTCCCTTCCATTTCTCTTTCAAGACTCTCTCAATGTTCGAAGAGAAGGAATTTGTTCTTCTGTGCTCCGCCTGAAGGCAACCATATTGTTCGGTATGTTTTGAGTTCTTTCGTTTTTGGAATTTTCTGAATCATTATCTCTTCGAACTTCGTATGTTCTACCATTATCTCATTCCGAATCGAAGCTTGAATCCTTTTATTTATCAGAATTGTTCGCTTGTTCCGTAAATTCAGATTTGTGGATGGTGTTTGTTGGTTCATATACAAATATTTTGAAAAATCTTTTCTCCCACTCCATCTGATGATAACAAATTGCGCTACCAGTTGATTCTGTTCTATTTTCAAGTCTTAATGACAATTCCTGTGTAATTTCTGTTAATCTTCTTGATTTTAGATCAGAGGTGTCGCTGTGCGTTGGAACTCATCTCATTCCACACCCCAACAAGGTGAGAATGCAGGATGCAACACCTTTCTAATCACTATCTTTAACCAAATCAATTGTTCATTCTGTGTTGATGACTTTCTGGGCTTTTATCGTGTGCTTTGAAGGTACTCACAGGAGGGGAGGATGCGTACTTTGTGAGTAGCTACTCAGGAGGAATTATTGCTGTTGCTGATGGTGTCTCTGGGTATGATTGAGGGATTTACTTTATTGATTAGTTCATCGTTTTCTTTTTAATTCAACAACAATGGGGTAAGTGTGATTTGAACTCATGACCTTTTAGTTCATGAGCACACACTTATGATCTTGAGCTATTGTTCTTGTTGGCTGAGTTCATCTTTTTTTCTTATGAGATTGTTTAAAAGCGATTTTCATTTAGTGTTTGTCATTACTTATTAGCATCTTCATTTATGCTCAAAAGCTATCTTCTATATTGTTTGATTACCATTGTTCTTGTCTCTTTTTCTTGGCTAGTTGGGCTGAAGAAAATGTTGATCCTTCTTTATTTCCTCGAGAGTTTTTGGCTAATGCTTCAGATTTGGTGGGGAACGACGATGAGGTTGTATCATCTAAAAACTATATTAATTTTATTGTTTTTATAAATTCCCTAGAATATGGGCCATTGAAAGAGTTTGATTACTATTTTAGTTTCTTACTATTTGACTATGCAGTGTTTTCTTTCTATCTTATTTTTCAGTAATTGACTAGTCTAGGACCTGCTAATTAAGCAGGTTAATAAGGACCCTCAGACTCTTTTGAGGAAGGCACATGCTGCTACCTCTGCAACTGGTTCAGCTACTGTGTAAATTTTCTAATCCTTTTAAAAGTCCAAGGAAGTTTCATTTCAAACATGCACCCGCTAGCTTTATGCTTTATGTTTTGGTAAATATTTGAATTAATGGTAGCATTATTTACCTTAGCTTTCACTGGGCTTGGTAGAATTTTTGCAATGATGGAAAGGAATGGCATGCTGAAAATTGCTAATGTTGGAGATTGTGGATTAAAGATCATTCGTAATGGTATTTACTTTTCCATCCTTCTTCAACACTTCGGGATCTTCATTTCTTTATATAAACATGAACATGATTTCCTTAGGTCAAATTATATTTTCCACGTCCCCACAAGAGCATTACTTTGACTGTCCATATCAACTGAGCTCAGAACGGGTTGGCCAGACATTCCTTGATGCTAAGGTATGATGGTGTTCTGTCTTTGAGTTTGTGTTGATTTATTTGAAGTACAATAACGAAAATTTTTATATTAATGATGTCCCTGTTTTTGCATTTTTTTTACTGTCAACTACTTAACTCCGTTGTCCGTACTGCAAAGTTCTGAGGAAAAGGGTTGTAGTGAGAAAATTAAAGAAGTGATTCCTTTTTTACATGGCATATTCTAGTCAGAAGGTTTGGATTTGATAACTGAAAAGGAGAAAAAGCGCTGTTTTATTTTTGAGATCATCTTATGTCTGACCAATGATATCACCCATAAAAATCCTTAATTTTTCAATCATCAATAAAAAGTGACAGATATATCATGTTTTGATATTGCAACAGGTTAGCAATGTGGAGCTATTGGAGGGAGATATGTTAGTTATGGGTTCGGATGGACTTTTTGATAATGTTTTTGACCATGAGATTGTTGAAACAGCAATCAAATATGTTGATGTTGGTGAGGCTGGTATGTGGTATCTGGTTTACTATCTGCTTATAAGGTTGGTGTCAATCATTCAATCAGCCTAACCATTATTGATTTATTTGTTGGATTCTAGCTAAGGCGTTGGCTAACCTTGCAAGTAATCATTCAGCGGATAAAACTTTTGACTCTCCATATTCATTGGAGGCTAGAGCTAAGGTAAAATCCTTTGCTGCATGAATACTTCTCATGAATAGGTTTGCACATTCTCTATTAGCTTCCTTACAATGGATGGCTTATGTTTCTTCACATCAAATTCTCACAGGGTTATGATGTTCCTTTCTGGAAAAAAATACTGGGAATGAAACTTACAGGCAAGGATTTATTTTACTCATATAATGTAAGCTAACATCCCATTAATTTACATTGGAAGTTAACTTAGGCATGTATATTTTTTCTCTCTAAACAGGTGGAAAACTTGATGATATCACTGTGGTCGTTGGTCAGGTTGTGAGCACATGATCTCATCATTTTTTCAAGCAAGGTTAGGATGAAAATGAAATACAGTATATATAATCTGGCTCCGTATCTCATTCGTGTAAACCCATAATTGATTCTATACCATAATTCTTACACCAAACCATTGTCATATTTAATAAATTACACGGGCATTATTTTACAAAATGGTGCCACCCTTGACAGTGAAGATAAAAGCCAATCGGTTCAACACATTATTGTACAATTAGAACACAATGGGGCGTGAGCTTTGGGTCGAAAATCCCTTGGACAGAATAGAATAGATGAAATCCATTCTAATTGGTGTGGCTTTTTGAAATGCTCCTTATAAATTCATCCAGGTTTCGGTGAGATGACCTGCCTTCGCCTATCGCTGTGTGACAACTTTCTTTTAGCTTTTTGGCTCTATCCCTCATTTGCTTTCCCTCAAAGCTGCTGAGATCCATGAACCTTTGGACAATCTCTGATATTTCTTCTTTTACAATTAATGTTCCAGTTCCATCCTTGGTTCTCTTAACCCTGCACCCAAACTTCCAGTCGTCCACAATGTGGGTACTGTTGGGATTTTGATCCAAAAATAGAGGAAAAGTAAGCATAGGAACCCCTGCATAAGCAGCTTCCAGAGTTGAATTCCAGCCGCAATGACTCCAGAACCCACCAACTGAGGAATGACACAAGACCTTCAGTTGTTCACACCATGGAACAACTAACCCCTCCTCACCGCATCGCTCCTTCAACCGAGGAGCTTCTCCTCGGGCCACCCACAAGTATCGAACACCACTGTTTTGTAGCCCAGAAGCTATTTCATCCATTTGGAAAGCCGGGACTGAAAGAAAACTTCCCAACGAAATGTACAGCACAGAGTCAGCAGGCTGGGAATCCAACCAGTGTTGATAATTGGAGCCATCATTATTAGCTACTTGAGGTTCCTTTCCAAGTTCAAAATAAGGTATTGCAGGACCAATGGGGTAAATAGGGCATGGGAATTCCAGATTCAAAGCTTCCATCATTTGGTGTTCAAACTCATAGAAAGAAGTTAATAGTAAGCAGTGAGCTTTTGGCAACCTGGATATGCAATCCAAGATAATTTCCATGACCCTTTGATCATTCTCTTCGAACACATTTCGAAGATCTGCTCTATGTGTTGAAGAAAGTCCTGAAATTTGATCCACTTCCTCACCATTATCTGCATTTAAAGAACAAACCAATCATCTGAACAACTCAAATAGATCAAATTAGGATGGTTTAAGCTTCAATTCAAATTCTCCTACCCCATTCACATTGTCAAAAGAAGAAAAAAAGAGCTCATCTTTTGAGCAGTCAAAGATTATTCATGATAATACGTTTCTTTTTCTTGTAGCATATAATTCTTCCAAAAAATGATTTGGATATTTCCATATGGATGTGAAGTTTGAAGTATTCTAAAAATGATTACTTCTATCATTCATGATTTAAAGAGAATTCATCTAAACACACAGATTTTGGAAGAATTGGCATAATACTTATTTACAGTAACGTTAAAAATTATACCAAACCAATTAGAAGGCAGTCGCCGGACTCGAGCGGAATTATCAGCTCTGTAGAGCATGGAGAAGAAGGTCGCCGACATGGTCCAAAGCGAGGCCACCGGAATATTCCTCCGACGTCCGACAGAGATCGGCCAACGGAGCTCCACGTCGCCGATGATGGCAGCCACCGGCGGCTCGAGCCGGTCGAGGAGCAGCTCGAATGGATCTTCCATCTTCGTGACGACGGCTTCGCTGAAGCCGGGAAAGTCGGCGGCCTTCAGCCTCTCCGGCGGGATTACGTTAGGGATGGTGGCGAACCGGAGATTTGGCGGCGTGGGATCGGCGCCGATGTAGCCGAACCACTCTTCGGTGACGACGAAGGTGATTAGAATGTCAGGTTTTGTTATGGCGAGCAACTTGCAGAGGTTCATGGTGGGGTTGATATGGCCGCGGCCGGGGTAAGGCATCGCCACCACGTGTATTCCGGCCATCGGAAAATATCGCAGAGCTTAAGTTAAATTAGGGTAAGTTCACAGAGAGTCAACTATCGCAACAGGTTTTGCTTTTGCTGCTTTGAAGTGACTATCGATCCACTTGCTTTAAGGAATTAAGTTGTCGTTAGTGTCGTATAGATATAGTCGACGTGTCATTTCAGTCTCTGCTGGTGAGAAACTCATAGCTCCGACGGCGGTAGAGCCGCCAACTCCGGCGAGGTTGGTTTTGAAAGTAAGCGACTTGGACGGATGATACTGATGAGTAGACAAATTCCAAAAAACCATTTTGGAAAACTTTCAATTTTTACACCTAAATTGAGGAACCATTTTCAATTTCAATTTGAACTTACGGCTTGGTAATTGATCAATTTTTATACTGTGTTGAGCATTTGTTTGAAATTTTATTTTAAAATATTTTATACATTAAAAAGGTTCGGTTATAGAAAAGGGATTGGATTTTGTTTAAAGTGAGTTTGAAAGATCAATTTTTTGGTTAATTTTTTCTAGCAATTAAGATGCCTAGATTGGATGTCCCGAGGGGGTGGTGCATTTGATTGAAACCTTGGATTGGATTTTGAGAGTATGCTTCTTTTGAAATCCCAAATTTAAAATTAGTATGTTTCCCTTAGGTTCCGAGTTTAAAATTCCCTTGTGACATTAATTTGTTGACGCTTCTAATTATGTCTCAACTTCTCTAATACATGTCTCTACTTCAATAAGGCTTGAATTTTGAAAGTATACTTTTCTTGCAGTCCAAGACCGAACCAAACTTTAAAGAAAGGAGAAATGAATATGAAAGTTTTTTTTTAAGCACGATCAAGAATCTTATTAATTGTTTATCTGTTGTGGGGGCAATAAGGATGAACTTTTCCCAGAAATTTTTTTCCCTCCTTTCAATCCAAATAAGGATATGAAATCACAATTCAGCCCCAATTCTACTCTTCCCTCAATTAATTTGAGGGCTCGAATCTTCGAAGTCAAATTCAAATAATAATTCAAAAAGATAATGGAATGACCTAATGGTTAATGCAGGTTATTAAAATAAGGGAGAGGTGATGAATTCAATCTTTGATGGAAATTAATTTTCTATAAACTTTTTTGACATTAAAATATTGTAAGGTTAGACAATAATCAAAATTCATCTAAACTAGTCTAAACAGTTACGAATATCAAAATGTTCTGAAATTGGAATAATAACTTACCTCAGTTTCAACTGTGGCAAATTTGGCTATATATAAGGCAGTGCGTTGTAATTTAAGGTCTGACAAAGCCTTCATCCATACAACAACAATAACCCATCTCGGCCACATTTTTCGAATAACAACAATCATCCACTTGAATTCCTACACCAAACTTTTGTCATATTAATTCATTACCCCCGAATTATTTTTCCAGCTGATGCAACCCTTGACAGTGAAGGAAAAAGCCATTAGTTCAACACATTATCGTACAATTAGAACACAATGTTGTGTGAACTTTTGGGTCGAGAATCCCAAGTATTAGACAGAATAGAACAGATGAAATACATTTTATTTGGAGAAATCTTTTTCAAGTTAAACAACATTTGAGCATGGGATATCTCAACCCGTAATCTTTCGGTTCACAGACACACACTTATGCCTTTAGCTGCTATTTGGTGTCACCTTCTGAAATGCTCCTTATAAATTCATCTAGGTTTCGGCGAGATGACCCACTTTCCCCTACTGCTGTGTGACAAATTTCTTTTAGCTTTTTGACTCGATCCCTCATTTGTTTTCCCTCGGAGCTGCTGAGATCCATGAACCTTTGGACAATTTCTGATCTTTCTTCTTTTACAATTAATGTTCCAGTTCCAACCTTGGTTCTCTCAACCCTGCACCCAATCTTCCAGTCGTCCACAATGTGGGTACTGTTGGGATATTGATCCAAAAATAGAGGAAAAGTAAGCATCTGTAGTTGAATTCCAGCCGCAATGACTCCAGAACCCACCTACTGAGGAATGACACAAGATCTTCAGTTGTTCACGCCATGGAACAACTAACCCCTTGTCACCGCATCGCTCCTTCAACCGAGGAGCTTCTTCTCGGGCTACCCACAAGAACCGAACACCACTGTTTTGTAGCCCGGAAGCTATTTCATCCATTTGGGAAGCCGAGACCGAAAGAAAGCTTCCAAATGAGATGTACAGCACAGAGTCAGCAGGCTGGGAATCCAACCAGTGTTGATAATTGGAGCCATCAGTATTAGCTACTTGAGGTTCCTTTCCAAGTTCAAAATAGGGAATTGCAGGACCAAATGGGTAAATAGGGAATGGGAATTCCAGTTTCAAAGCATCCATCATTTGGGTTCAAACTCATAGACAGAATTCAATACTAAGCAGTGGGCTTTTAGCACATTGGATATGCAACCCAAGATAATTTCTATGATTCCGTGATCAGTCCCTTCAATTACTTTTCGAAGATCGACTTTATGTGTTGAAGAAAGACCTGAAATTTGATCCACTTCCTCACCATTAACTGCATTTACAGAACAAAACCATCATCTGATGTGTTCCAATAATTCAATTCCTGAACAACTCAAATAGATCAAACTAGGTTGGTTGTTTAAGCTCCGATTCAAATTCTCCTACCTCATTTACATTGTCAAATTAATAAAAGAAAATAAATTATTTCGTCACTACAATGGAATAAAGTTGAGTTTAGTACCTGTAATTTCAAAAACTGGAATTTAGTTTCTATGATTCGAACAAAGTTAGAATTCAATTCTTATAATTTTAAGAACTAGAATTTACTCTTCATGGTCTCATAAAACATAAATATTGGTTTGTAAGTGTTGGCAAATTAAATAAGTGGAAGTTAGATTCATGCCTAATGATATGATCTTTTTTTTTTGTCTAATCAATCTCTTACACTACCATCATTTTGACACACGAATAAGGACACTTCTTATTTTCTTTCCACTATAAAAACTAAATTCTAATTTTTTAAATCATAAGAACTAAGTCTAACTTATTTCAAATTATAGTATCAAACTTATAATTTATCCATATATAAGCACCCTCATCTTTTAAAGCTGGCAAAGACTATTCATGATAATACGTTTCTTTTGCTTTTAGAATATGAATTAATCCAAATAATGATTTGCCAAAAAGACAACTATATCCAAAATTAGGGCAATTTTTGGATATTTCAGTTTCTTTTTCTTTAAGGTATCTCTTTCAAGTTTGAAGTATTGGTAAAATGTTTGACTTGAAGAGATTCAACTTTTGACTTGTCTATTATCCACATCTCAAAAAAGAGAAATGATTCTAAAAACACACAGATTTTGGAAGAATTAGCATAATATCAGTATACAGTAACTTTAAATATCATACCGAACCAATTAGAAGGTAGTGGCCGGACTCGAGCGGAGTGATCGGCTCTGTAAATCATGGATAAGAAGGTCGCCGACATGGTCCAGAGCGACGCCACCGGAATATTCCTCCGAATTCCGAAGGAGATCGGCCAACGGAGCTCCACATTGCCGAGGAAGACATCCACCGGCGGCTCGAGCCGGTCGAGAAGTTGCTCGAACGGAGCTTCCATCTTCTTCACGACGGCTTCGCTGAAGCCTGTAATGTCGGCGGCCTTAAGCTGCTCCATCGAGACGACGTTAGGAATGGTGGCGAACCGGAGATTTGGAGCGGTGAGATCGGCGCCGATGAGGCCGAACCACTCTTCGGTGACGACGAAGGTGATTAGAATATCAGGTTTTGCTAAGGCGAGCAATTTGCAGAGATTCACGGTGGGGTTCACATGGCCGCGGCCGGGATAAGGCATCGTCACCAAGTGGATTCCGGCCATTGGAAAAGAGTGAAGAGCTTCAGATAAATTAGGTTTTGCACTTGAGAGAGAAGCAGACTAATTGTCTTTCTTAAATAGAGATTATTATTATTATTAAGCAGACTTAAGATTAATTAGGGCTTCACGTTTGAGAGAAAAGAAGACCTGAGCTTTTGGTTTCAGGGAAAAAAAAAAAAAAAAAAGCTTTCTTAATGGTCTTTTATTCCAACCAGAGCAATAATTAAGAGATAGTTCAAATCTCCACTGAACAGAGATAAATCTCAAAAAATAAACAAAAAAAAAAAAATCTTTGTCTTCTCTTTTTTTTTTTAAGCTTCAAATCATTGTCTCTATTTACAAACACTTCTGTCGTTAATTTTTTCAATTTAGCTAAACTCCAAACCATCTAATTACTATGAAATGACATTATCAAATTACTACTCTTTTTAGCACTATAATTCATTAGGAATAATTGCATGCTGCCTACAGTCGCCTACGTGACAAAATCTGGACTTTTGATTTTTTTTTTTTTACATTTAAAAAAAAATTTAAAAGACTGGCACAGATTTTGCCACGTAGGCGGCTGCATGTTGTCTGGCAGCATGTAATTATTCCTCATAATTTATTGTTCTCGATTAATGTTAAATGAGTTAGATTTGGGTGAACACCTACATAAGCGGCTGCTTAACCACAAAAGAAATAGAAATAAAATAAAATAAAATCTTATAAACAAAAAGAAATTTGTAACCTTTAAAGTATCACATCAACAACGGCATGTGTGGAGACAGCCTATGCTACACCCAATGAGGTGTTTGGAATCTGGTGTCAGGAGAGGAAGGAGAAGGAGTTGGAATTTCCAACTCCATGTTTGTTTTTAGGACATCAACCTCTCATTAGTTCCCTCATCAACCTCTCATCTAACATCATATCAAATCTTATATTTAATATTTTAAATGTCACATCAAACATTTTTTTTTTAATTTTCAATCATATAATATAATATAAAATATCTTTGATCTAATCTTATAAAAAATCACATTAAACTTTTTCTAATTTTTAACTACATAATATAAAATAAAATATATTAAATTTATTAATTAATATAAATATGCAATTATTACATTAAAATAATAATATAAAATAAATACTTTTTACATCATCTTCTCTCCAAAACATAAATTTCTAAACAAGTATTTCATATCTCTAAATCACTTAATTTCTTCTTCCTCTTCCTCTTCCACTTTCTCTCCTCTCCTATTTTCAACTCCAAAATCCAATCACCCTCCAAATCTTTCTCATATTAAATGGTAGTTGTTGGAATAAAAAACAATACATTTTATGTATGTCCTAGTATAGTATTGTATAGGGTTGTATAAAAAAGAAATCGATAATTTTTAGACAAAAATAAAAAGAAATCAACATTGTGAGTGATCAAAGCACTCAACCTAAACGATAAAAGGTTTGTTGGATTATATATGTGTGTGTGTGTTTTATTTTTTTTTGTATAATTAGATTAGATAAAAGGAAATGTGTAACAACTCAAGCTAATTACATTTCTATTGTACTAATACTCTTGTACTTAGATTCCAACTAATCCTTCTCATTATTATTTTGGACCAACTCAAACTTTTTAGTTGGTGAATTCTCAACTCTATATGTTAGAGCAACTAAACCTATACATTTTTTAGTTAAATTGGGTTGGATCATCATTTATTAATATAATTTTTTAAATCTAATATATATTTGTTACTTATTTTAAAATTCTAAATAAATCAAATGATAGCCTATAATTTAAATTTATATTATAAAATATACCAGAATCAAAAACATATTTTAAAGAATTTATGGGGATTAAAAAGTCCAAAAACAATAATAATTATAATTATAATAAATATACGCTCATATATATACTTAAATCCTATGTTTTTAAAATTAATAATAATTTTAGGTTATTAGGTTAATAGAAGAACCAACCAACCGAATCTAAAAAAAAGTTGATAACACAAACCGTAAAATTTGATTGAATTGTTGGGGTTTTGGAGTTCTTTTGTTACACCCACCCCTTAAATCCGCCAAAATTTGATTTCTATAAATTGTGATCTCAGCTGCTTGTAAAAATCAAAGAGGAACGCACTATCAAAGGCCATGGCCGGAAGAAGCCATCAGCCGAATACCTTGAAACGACGTGAAGTTCCGATGAGTCGAAGCCCGACCGACGACCGTCGAGCTCTTCAACGTCTTCCTCAATCATCTTCCGCCGGCGGTTCATCTAGGCCACACCAAGCAATCCTTCTCGAAGATCGGATATCCGTGCAGCACAAGGAGATTCAAACTCTCCTCTCCGATAACCAACGCCTTGCAGCCACTCACGTCGCGCTCAAGCAAGAGATTGCGGCGGCCGATCAAGAGCTTCGGCACCTGTCTTCCACTGCGGCTGAAGTCAAGGCCGAGAGAGACGCAGAGGTGAGAGTGATTTATGAGAAGTCGCTGAAGTTAGACGCCGAGGTTCGTGCCATGGACGCGATGATGGCGGTGGTTGTTCAAGTTCGGGCGGATATACAGAAGCTGAGTTCCTTAAAGCAAGAATTAGTGGCGGAGTTGCTTGCCATTCGCGAAAAACTTACTAAAGCTTCATCGGAGCCACAGCCATTGCCGTCTATTAAAGCTGAAATTGATAGAATGCGCCATGAAATTAAAAAAGGAAGGCAAATTTTGATAGCTTTATTTACTGTTCTTCTTTTAGGCTGTTGTCCAGATTATTCTTCTTTTTTTTTTTCCCATTATTGTTCGAATAGAAGCTTTTTTCTAGTTAAAGCGTTAATTTATTTTGAATTGGCTGGTATTGGTAAGGGAAGGTCTCTCCCTTTTATTGTTCTTGAATTTGATTGT
The DNA here is from genome assembly GCA_037833695.1 of Sechiopsis laciniata. Classification (NCBI taxonomy): domain Eukaryota; kingdom Viridiplantae; phylum Streptophyta; class Magnoliopsida; order Cucurbitales; family Cucurbitaceae; genus Sechiopsis; species Sechiopsis laciniata. The sequence goes on from JBBMKA010000005.1 coordinate 331,653, forward strand.
TTTGACACAAAATTTATATTAGCTTAACTGTTGAGATACTACATTTTAATTGTTCTATAGCTGTAATGAAGATATATCAAATTATCAAATGAAAAGCCTTAGGCCCTGTTTGATAACCATTAGTATCCACTTGAACCAATATTAGCACTAATTTTAAAAACAATATTGGATCATTCAGTTTGATATTAGCTCCGTTTTTCCGGTTTTGAAAAAAAAAAGAAAAGAAATTGGAGCTGATATCAGAAACCGAACCAGTGGATCTGTTCATATTTTTTTCACTTTCTTAAATATTGGTATCCACTTGAACCATTCAGAAACCCTGAGGTGTGTTCATTTGGTGTAGCTGTTTCTGTTATGGATATTGCTTTAGCTTTGAAGAAATGATACCCCTTCCTAGTAGTTGCTTTCAACTCCCAAATTAATTTATGTTTACATGAAAGTCTACTTTTGAAAGGCATGATTCAATAACAATCAAACTGTCTCATCCAAAAAAAGTGAATATGTTTATTCAATGATACAATCCTATAATGTATGTTCACTTGGCGCAAAACTATGTCTTATCTAATACTAGAGCCTATACATGATCACTTTCGTGAACAATAGGTCTTGTCTAGTACCACAGCTTGCACAATTCTCTTCTGCACTAATATTGTACTAAATATCATGAAGTTACTTAACCATTGGAATCTTCAGTTTTTTTTTTCTTTTAACACAAAACCAATAGAATCAGAGAAGTTAGTTGAATAAAAATACTAGTAGTTTATTTTCAGGATTATGGGCATTTTGAACTTTGAACTATCATTGCTTTCTATTGCACACTCCAATGTTTTTTCTTGTTTGTTGGTTGTAAAACAAAACAACTTGATGTTAAGTAATAGAGGGGACAAAGTCAACAAGAGCAATACCTCAACCGGCTTAAGTGTTTGCCCATGACTAAGAAGTCATGGGTTCCAATCCCACACCCCAATTGTTCTTGAACTAAAAAAAGTAATAGAGTAGACAAAAGCAGCATTGGTATAGTTATTCGTTCTATGCAGAATAAATGCTCTGCCGTATTCTATTTATTTGATGAGCATAATTGAGGCTTGGAATTACCTCTTGCTATCTGTTGTTGGTCTGAACAGGGCTGCTATTGAATATGAGAAAAGGACCCGCGCTAGTAACATTGAGCAGAGTGATGCAATGGAAAAGGGTATGGTTGCCATGTCTCAGGAAGTTGAGAAATTGAAGGCTGAATGGGCTAATGCTGAGAAGAGAGCAAGGGCTGCGGCAGCTGTAACGAGTACTCGTAAGCCTGCCTTTTGTCGCTAGTAACTTATGCATCCTCCTAATTTTATTACTTTCTCTCTTGACATTTCATTTTCATACAGTTCCTGGTTACGACATAAGATACAACGGGAGCTCATATCCCCCCGACCCTTATGGCATGCATCAGGTATTTCCTCCAATGTCCGTATGTTACATGACCCAAAAATTCATTGCAGGGCTGGTACCTCCTTGACTCTTGTTTAATACCATTCAAAGTCATTGGAACTTGAAGTTCACTCTCAACTATAAATAACCATCTTATAAGATATAAATTGGGCTATGTTTGGATGCACTATGCACTCCTTACTCAAAATTAGTGTAATCGAAAATAATTTAAAAGTACTCTGGCAAAGAGTCAAAACTGGAAAGCACCAGATAGTATTCTTTGAAAGGGTACTTATAGAATGCTTTCAGCATTATTTTTTACTAGAAAGCACTAAAAAGTACTTTTTTAGGAGTAGGAATAACCTTTATAGGTTGGTCTAACGGTCAAAGAGAAGGGTCTTCAATAGGGATCCTAAAGGTTATGGGTTCAATTCACGGTAGTCGCCTTCCTAGAATTAATTTCCTACGGATTTTCTTGACATCTAAATGTTGTAAGATCAAGTGATATGTTCTATAAGAATTGTCTATGTGTGAATAAGTTGACCAAAATACTCATGGATATTAAAAAAAAAAAAAAAAATCTATGGGTTGGTAGAGACTTTATATTGAAGTGTTTGTAACTAAAACTAAAAGCATTATCATGCATATAAAGGCCAAACCCTTGATCCAAGCAACAAGGTTGCTTGCAACTTAAGCAAGTGGAATTTTGGTTTAATAAGGAAAAATATGGGATTTTATGGGGTTGCTTTTCTTGAGTTCTACAAATGTAGATGAGGGATTGGCCTCCAACCTCAAGTAAAGGAAGTGGAGTTATAATTATCGAACTATGCTCATGTTGATTGTCTATAGTTTCTCTATATACACATTTGTTTCATAGTATAGATGTATCACCATTGGTAAGATTTATTCTGAATGATTACCCAATCTCTTCTTCACCTACATAATATAGGATGAGGATCAGTTTCAGGTTCAGGGTGGAGGAGCTGGCACCAATATTGATTCGCAATACGCACACGCACCACCGACACATGGACTGCTTTACAACGTGCAACCAGCAACACCATTGCAACATATGCAATGAATGGGCCTATGTAGAAACAAGTTTTGTGCTCGACGAGGAACAAGTATCAGTGCCTTAGAGGTCCATAACAGACGAATTCAGGGAGTACATTTTAACTTCTTGTGACCCTAGGATGTTATGAAAGGTGTTCAATTTTATAGTTGCACCAAATTTTGGCTTCTCTTTGAATTCACTGATTATTTTCTGAAAGATGTTATTGGAAATATCCTATGACATGGAACAAACAAGTTAGTATTTCTTCTAATTCTTCATTTCATCAATTATGAAATGAAACTTGAAGCAATGAAATTAATAGTCGAGCAGTATGCATATATATAGTTAATAATCTTTGGGAGATTTTGAATGGTAACCGCCACAAAAAATCTACTTATATTGACATAGTCGAGCAGTATATTGTTGCCATATAATTTTAAAAAGATGCCTCGTAAGCATTTTGAAAATTGAGGACTTGCACATATCTTGATCACTGGAATTTTTTTAATGTCATAAGGCCTTACAAATTTGTTTCTTCAGAAATAACTGGTTTGTGTACAACTTTTATCTTTACAAACACATTAAAATAAAATTAATGATCTCTATTCAGTAATTCGATATATTCTTTTTTTTTTTTTTTTTTTTCTTTTTATCCCTTCTGCACAATAAGGAACTTCATTGTGCGAAGTCCAAGTTTTTAAAACTCCATTTAGTATTCAAGTGACTTTACGTTTATTTTCTTATAACTTCTCATTATGACTTCACTTCTTTAATTTTAGAATAATGTTTATCACTTTTAATAAAAACATTTAAATTTTTAGTCAAATTTAAACAAAAAAAGTCAATTTTTTTACTTACTTAAACATGGTAAATAATTCATTATTCTAAAAAAAAAAAAAAAAAACTCATTGACAGAATAACAAATTATAAGAAATTGTCAATATATATGTATATGGTGAGAAAACTTGTCAAATAATTAATTTAAAGCTACCAATAATAAAAGGGACAAATATAAAAAATGACAAAAAGAATACCAAATATTGATCAACCAAAAAGATTATATTTTAAACTCAATTTCAAAAACTAGCCTATAAATAAAACCTTATTTAATTCAAGTCACTCTGTTTGCAAACCGTACATTGAAAACCTACAAATATCATGAATAATAGTTAAACATGAGTCATTTGTCTGAATTGGATTATTGATTAAAATTTTATTCCGCTCAGCCAACTAGTTCTAGTTTGTGATATCCACGTAGCAAAATCGTCCTTAAAACACCATGTCAAGTTCCACCCATGTATGAAACAATTAAAATCTTAAATCAATTATTGGTTCCAAATGTTAATCTCAATTTTTTTCCATAAAATTCATTCAATAAAGAGCTCAAAATAGCATTCATCATTATGAGCAGTTACTTCTCTGAAACACCAATTACATCGTCATCGTCACTAGTAAAAAGGGTATTAGAACCTATAATAAGTCAATTTCTTCAATTTAATTTAATTTAAGTAAATATTGAAGAACAATTATTATTTAATTTAACAAATTGACCGAAGATATATATAGAAAAATATTGAACAATTATCATTCAATGTGCTCAAACAAGTTTATGCAAAGGTCAAAAAACCAGGCAACAATAAATAATTTTTTTTAAATAAAATAAAACAAAAACTATTTCATATATCTCGTGATAGTTCTACACAACCCCAAAAAGACCCTTAAAGGAGAAAAAAATTTGAAGTTACAGTCCCGTTTTCGTATAGCAAACTCCAACTCGAACCACAAATTTTCAAGGTTAATGCTGACAAATATTTCATCACAGAGCTCTGAGAAAGATTATTGTAGCGACTAGCGACCGAATGTGCAGAAGAGATAAGGAAGCAACAGGGCATCACACTTCATGAAGTTAGTTTTGCCTTAAAGACCTACAGCTAAAATGAGCCAGCAGGACATCTTGTTGCACCCACAGCATTCCAGGATAATATGCAACATTGCAAAAGTCTAAAACCCAGATACTGCTCCCTATATAAACAATCATTCCTCTTTTTTATATTCTGAGTGTTCAAACCAACCGACTACAACATGGCTGTAAAAAAAAACCCGTAGAAAGTTAATTCTTAGATAGGTGATCACTATGATTGAATTCATCTCTCTTAGATTATCAAGTCACTCGTGATGGTTATAACAAGATAGACCCTAATTGGCTCAATTGACAATTAGAAGTTTCTATCATGGAAGTGAGCTATCACCACAAATGTGCCTGCCATCCACCAAAAATAAAACCCCCAAAGCCCAAAAACGAAATATTTCCATAATTTAACGGGGAGCCCGTTATTAACAAGATAATGTATTCTAGAAAGTAACAGAAATATAAGTTGATTGAATATCACAATCAGCCCTGAACAGATGAGAGATGAATTAATGAGACCCCGTTTGAACCATTTGGTTTTTGAAATTTAAGCCTATTTTTCCTCAAATTTCCTGCAATGTGTTCCACATTTTCTACAATATATTCATATTTCTTTAAGAGGGTGCGTGAATACTATCCAACTTTCAAAAACAAAAACAAACTTTTAAAAACTACTTTTTTTTGTTTCCAAATTATAGTTTGGTTTCTACAAATATAGGTAAGATGTAGATATCCAAGTAAGAAAAAACACATGATTATCAAACGGAGCCTAAATAAGACAGATTTCCATTCATCCCTAACAATAACAAACGAAGTTCAAGAGCAACGAACATGGCAAGTAATATTTAATAATTTAAGTATGAATGCAGAAATGAATCATTATAGGTCAAAATATGCTTGGATCAGAGCCAACAAAGGAAGTAGCTGAGATCAGGTGGAGCTTATTATACATTAACTCGTACATAAAATTCTAAGAACGGTTATAAAAAGAGAAGCACTCACCTGAAAACATCAACATCTACTTTAGCAACAAGCAGTTTGGAGATTATCCGTCTGCCTCTATAAAAAAAAAAACATTCACACAACTAGATTAATCTCGAGCCCCGAGCAAGATTATAATCCTCCAGGTACCACTATAGAGAAAAAGGAACAAAGAGGTCTCTTGCCCATAGAAAGTGATCAACCTACCTCTTTGGTCTCCAATTCAAGAATCCAGCCATGGAACAAAACTAAAACACAAAGATCACAATCTCCATTACATAAAATGCTCAATGTTGAGTTTCTCAGTAAGGACGGGAACGATTTCCACCATGTTGATGTCTATCGGGTCCAGAGCCTCCGTCCCTGTAGCTATCTCTACGCCTATCTCCACCACCACCTCCATATCCACCCCTACTACTGCCACTGCAACATGAAAAGAAAAGTTAGGAAGGTGCAGTATCATGAAAATAAAACCGGCAATAAAAGTATTTTACAAAACCGTGTCACATCACAAACAAAATCATATGCAGAATGCTATTTTAACGGACAGGTAACTCTGAAATCAGTTAAACCAAGAAAGAATAGCATACACCAAGTCTAAAGGTTTAAAGACACAATGAGACACAAATTAATACATATCATTGCATCCTCAAACAAAATCCAACTGTGATAACTAAAAAAAGGTGTAACCATCCATATCAAGCATTTGCATTCTAGATATACTTGGATATTGAATCACAAAATAAACTCAATAGCTTTCCAACGGAAAGTCGTTGGTTGTAAAAGAAAAATTGACACAAAATAAGGGGAAGACCCATTGGAATTAATGGGAAAAAAAGACAATTATAGAATGGTTCTGAAAAAAAAGTCAAATAATTTACAACAATAAACTCAATAAAGAAATTTGCACAACATTCCTACTAAATGGAGTACAACAGTATTGTTGATAGGTCATAGGATCATGTATGAGGAATGAGAAACAAGTCCATATTGATTATTGAGTATCACACAGAGAAGCAAAACAGAGTTTCAACACAGCATAAACTCGAGGAATTTTCCAAGATATGGCTGCTTGTTAGGCCAGAACTCCAAGTTGTCCTGTTGTGATTCTTGCCAACAAGAATTTTTCAAGATATATGTGTGCCTAAACTCTATACACTGAAACGCAGACTATTTTTTTTAAAGAAAAGTAGCAAAGCAAGTACCCATGGTTGTGTGTAGGTGGAGCCCTCGGTGCAGACTTGGCTGCCATTGCAATATTAATCTTATGGCCTCTCAAATCATAATCTGAGAATACAAAAATATGATCATCCAAAAATGATCTGGTAGAGAAGTTCAAACTAAAATTAAATCATCATAGCTAATATTATTATGATTATAAAAATATGGGAGCACAGTAGTTACCACCATAGAAACTGCCAGCAGCATGCGCCGCTGAGGGATCTTCATATGATATACATGCATCACCTTTGTTATGTCCCATATCATCAGTATATATTTTTATGTTCCAAGGCCACTGATCCTTGTAACCCCTTTTTTGCTTGATTCTTCCAATCTTCAAATTTAAAATTCAAAAAATGCTTCAATTAAACAGCTCAATATCTGATAAAAGGCCAATGCTGAGATAAAAAATCTTCAGTATATTGAGAAAAAATAACTCGATTTATTGACAAAAGGAATAGAGCCTACAATGAACTTCCTATGTCATATACAACTGTCTCGTTAAAAGTCAAAATAATTTCTTTATTATTATGATCGGAAATCAGAGGTTTGCCCCATTACATACCCAGGGGCACCTATGCATGTCCCAAAGCCCGAACCCAAGAGACAAGACATAAACCCATTATATAATAAAGGATGAACTATTAAGTATCAATAAGGACTACCACATAAAATGATACACTTAAAAAGAACTTACAGCAAATAATAATAATAATAATAGTCGAGGTGCATGTGAGCGAGTCTGAAAGTCATAGATATAAAAAAAACTTGCAAGAAAAAAGAACATCAATTTTACTTCATGGAAAGCAAATAAAACTAGCACAATAAGAGCTTCCTATATCACTAGCAATTGCCTCATAATAAACAATCATAATTTTATGAGCATGGAAATCCTGTATCAAAGTAAATACATTGACCAAAAAAGATTAATTAACAATCACATAGTGCAAGGTACTTTTTAACGAGGTATAAATACCAAAAGGACCAAATAAAGCTGCTTACTTGACCAATGCCACAAAATAGTTCTCTCAATTCATCAATGGTCACATCAAGTGGCAAGTTAGAGACATAGATTCTTGAGTTATCACACGAATCATCACAATTTCCATCACACTGTTTCACCTCTGCTGGGTCTACTGCAGGTGTACTTCCATAACCACCCCCTCTACCCCCGCCGGCATTATAGCCTCCTCCTCCTCCTCTACCACCACCGGCATTATAGCCTCCTCCTCTACCACCCGCATTATAGCCACCACCCCTACCACCCGCATTATAGCCACCATCATATCCAGCTGATGATCCACCACGACTCCCCCCATCACCTAGACTATCGCCACCATAGCCACCAGTGGGAGCACCATAAGTTGGAGGGTATGTAGTTCCACTGTAGCTTGTAGGTGGAGGAACTGCATCTGTTCCATAATCTGCATTTATTCCATGGTACGATGGTGGATAAGAGCCACCAATACCACCAGACTGAGGTACCGATGATGGGGGAACCTGACCGTACCCGCTATCTTCCCCTCCATGATGACCACCATAAGAATTACCACCTCTGTTTCCTCCTTCATTCCGTCCTCCATCATGAGTTCCACTTCGACCACCATGGAAACTACCACCTCTGCCATTACGATTACCACCATAGCCCCCATCAGCTCCACCTCTATTATAACCACCACCACCCCCACTTCGATCGGTAGCACCCCCATGCGATGGTGTACTGCACTTGTTACACTCTGACCTTCTAGCAAAGTTCAAATTCCCACAGCTATATAGCAAAAACGAAACGAATAAATCAGTTCAATCAAGAGCCTAGTAGCCAACTGCAAAAAATAAGTTCCCCATATACATGTCTACAATTTTTTAATCGAGAATGAAGGGAATACGTGCAACGTACCCATTCAATAAAAAAAAAACAAGAGAAACCAGTAAAAGACGAAGAAGAAACAAATTATACCCAGGATTAGGGCAGACCCAGTCTCCATCTCTACCGCTTCCACCACGACCACCTCCACCGCCACCACCACGTCCACCGCCTCGCCCTCCACGATCCCCTCCTTGATAACCACCTCCACCGCCTCCTCCTAATTCGATCAAACCGAAAAGCAGATAAAAAGACGAAGATGAGGAAGATCGTGCCACTCTTAAGGGGGAAACAAAACCATTAATATCGGTATTACAATAGATCCGATCAGTGGAAATTCAAATATCCAACACAGTGTGTGAACCAACTCAAGAGCATTACAGAAAGAAACGCCGTGAAACCAACAAATTAAAAGAAAAACTTATCTACCAGAATTAAAAATATAGGATAAATAATCACTGAATTCGTTCTTCCCAAGAAGCTTCCTTTCCCCCAAAGAATCTTGCCACTACACGATTGAGATAGAAATGTAACAATATAATAGAAGTACGTACCTCGACCACCGTAGCTTCCGCCGCCGCCACCTCGTCCTCCATAACCTCTACCACCACCGCCGCCCCCTCGGCCTCCGCCGCCATATCCACCTCCACCGCCGCCATATGGAGCAGCGTCTCCTCCTTGTTCATACATACCAGACATTAGACTCTTTTTAGGGCTAACTCGAAAGAGCGAGAGAGAGAGATGAAGAAGAAGATGGATCAGGATTTAGGGCTGAACCATTTGACCGGGTGTATAAACCCTACGCAACTTGAAGTAAAGTCTCGATTCCATTGACTTGGGCCGGCCCAATTCAATGTCAACGCATTTTAAGGGTGTTTTGCGTAAGGATTAAGCTTAACTATCTTACTTTAATCTTTGTTTTTTAGTACATACCCTAGGTAGATCGCACAACTACTATCATATATAGGAACTTAAATTTCGATTTTTTGACTTGAACTCATGACTATGAAATTGAAATGAACTACCACCAAATAAGATAACCAACACGTCAATCACCCATTCAATCAACATAATTATTTAACATAGCATTATTTAGAGAGATTTTTCATAAGTAACAAAATAGAGGAAAAAAAATATTATACATAAAGATGTCCACGTGGCAGTGGCAAGGCCAGCGAATAACTTTTCCGTTCTCATCTTCTCCACCAAAATTATTTTCTGACCCTACAAAATTTATCATTTTTTGTAGGGATAGGAGTGAGGATTCTTGATATTCAACTTTTTTTTTTCTTTTTAATATATTTTTAATCATAATCTTAAATAATTGATTTTTCATACAAAACATTTATAAATTTCAACTATATGATTAACTATTAAAAAAAGTTAATTTGAATATATAATTTTACTAAAAAAATATTTATTTTATTTAAAAGATAAAGTAATTAAATGAAATAAAAATAACTTTTGATAAAAAAAAATATTAAAATATTTGTAAACCAGACATGGATCGAGAAAATGAGGACGAGAAATAGATTTCCGATCCTTAATTCCGTTTTCTCCCCTCCCCTGCCTCTATACATATATCAAAGGGATTTTTATTTATTTATTTTTTTTTTTCCTTTTTTGCTCTTTCTCAGTCCGTGAAGCTTCTCTTCTTCGACTCACATACCTCTAGTCTCCACTTTAATGGCTTTCATTTCTGGAGATGGATCTTCTTCAATCGATCCGGCGAGCTTGGGCGAGTCGGAGAAGCCTCCAATTGAGGCTATAAGAATGCCTAGAATCTAAGAGATTCGCGGCCAAGATGTTTGGAACAACTGTGCAGTTCGCAGTGTTTTTAGTGGAATCATGGGTACACATTCTCCCCAACTTCTTTGTTTTTTCTTACTACAATTTGCTTCTTGTTTCTTACCTTTCTCGCAATTAGTGAACTAAATCTTCGTTGTTTTCATCATTGATTGCTCTCTCTCGCTCAATGAGATGCCTTACTTTACACAGTTAAATCGTTGTTATTTTTGTTCATAGAATGGGACGAGTTTGTGTAGTTTGTGTCTGGGCAGTATGTTTAGTTTAGCTGCCAAGATGATTAAGATTCGCGATCTTCCCCTCGTATAACCAATATGTGACAACTTTGTTTGTATCACATCAAGATTAAGAGGCTCAATCTTTCTCTTATGCACATTGTCACTTTTCTCGGGCAAACGAAAACCATTACATTGATAGAATGATTAAAAAAAAACATCAGATTACATGATTAAAAAAAAAACAAATCCAATCGAGAAGTTGAACATTCAACTTAAATCCTAAGAGGGCTTGTGAATCCAAAAGCGATATCCCCTGTACAGCCACACTATCTAGGCAGCCACTGTTTATTTTGCCTTAATCATAATTTTTGAGTTATTATGTTTATTACCTTTTTCCTTGACTATGAGATCCTTACTTATGAGCCATTGGTCGCTTCTGTTCTGAAATATTTGCAGGGGGTGGGCTTGGATTGTTCATGGGTTTATTATTGGGGGCATTTCCATTGATGCAAGACGAGATGACTGCTAGACAGCAGTTCGTTTACACTGCCAAACAAATGGGACGGCGTAGTTGGGGTTCTGCAAAAGCGTTTGCAGTCATGGGCTTTGTTTTCTCAGCAGCAGAATGTGTTGTAGAAAAGGTATCAACTTCTTGTCATGTCCACATGGTCGTTTATTGTTTTTTTTGTCCTCCCAGTAGCTTGTGATTTTATGGGATCTAATTATCTTTCCATTGCTTAGGCTCGAGCCACACATGATGCAACTAATACCGCAATCGCTGGTTGTGTAACTGGTGGTGCATTATCAGCTAAAGATTGGCCCTCTTATCCTTGTATTCTTGTATCCTAGTATTTGTCTCACTTTCTAGTCTAGGGTCACAAACAATCGCATAAGTAAATCTTTCAGCTTCTAGCCATGTGAAGATCTTTTGTTAAAACAATCTGGTGGTTTTGTACTCTGATTGAAGCAATTATGAACATGAAATTATAATCACGATCTTGCTTGAAGAAACTATGGTCTATAGGTTCTACCTCTGCATCCTTGAATTCTAAGAATAATATTTAAGCACATGTTTGCCGAGTCACATTACAAACTCATCTATAGGATGGGGTAGTGTATGGATAGTCCAATTGATCTTGTTATTTTATTGCCTTTCTATATTTTCTGATTGCTCGTTATTGATATTTCATCTGTTGCCAGAGAATAACCTGTTTACTTTTCATGGCTGGCATCAATAACACCACGGTGCTAGATTGTGCCTCTTTTTCCTTCCCTTTCTATCTGTTTTTATGCTTGATTTGTTATTATTTTTTATCTAGTAGTCTTGGTAGGTAATTTTAACCATTTTTAGTTTACAAACAATTTAATTGATGTGTAAACTTGTATAATTAGTTTACAAACAATTTAAGGATCTTGCTTATAGACACCTCGATATAGCTTACATGGGAGGGGAAGTAGTCACAATTCACAAAAATGTTTTGAACTAGAGCTGCAAAGAGAAGCCAAACCTCACAGAATTGTGGTAGGAGCATTTAATCGAAGTAGCCTAGCTATCCACTTAGAATAAAGAATTACCAAGGAGAGTGTCCTTAGTCAAGAAGGGCTTAACCAAGCTCATCCAAGAAACACAAAAATTTCTCCACAAGAACGAGAGAAGACAAAAATGCCTAGCATTCTCAATATACTCTTTTATAACAAATTGCAATTTGAGAATCAGGCCTGTGCAGATTCCTTTCCAGGTCTTGTCATTTCTGTTTATGCCTCCAAGCAAGTCCTAAGTAAAACTTTTACCTACATTAGACACTCATCTTTCCATGAAGCCGTAAACTTATTTTTGGGAAATAACTAGTTGCATTAAGTCTACAGTGTAGAGTTTTTGCGAGAAAACACTTCTCTAGTTCCTGATTGACCTGTCTTTCTCTCTGCTAACATTACAGTTTTCCAGCATCTGAAGAAGGATTTCCCATTCCTATATCTTCTGGTCTTTCAAAATTTTATGCAAATTAACGTATAGAGAATTTAGTATTGATCTCAGCACTGCCTTACAGATAGAAGTTTGCTACTGGTTAGATCATACAGTCTTTGACTGTGTCCAGTCCATGATTTCAAATATCTTTTGAAAATTGCAACATATTTTATTTGGCCACACGAGAAGTCTATAAAAATAATGATACCATACCAGGAGATGGGACAAAACCAAACAGAGGAGCCACCTAACAAAAGTTTACAATTATGAATTACCACAAGAAGAGAAATAATATGTCCAATTATTGATGATTAGAAAACAAACGAGTATCTAAAACGATCAGAAGCAAGCTAGAAGAAGCCAAGTGGTTATGGAGCGGTAGCTAGGTTTTCCAATCTTGTGTAAGGTATCTGCACATTTCACCTGCAAACAGCACAAAAACACACCAGAATGCTTATCAACCTTGATGTTTAATTGTTCTTCAATCACAAAGTAGTTAGAAATTCTAACCATCATGAGTAGCCTAGTGGTTAAAGGGCATTAAGAAAATAAAAAAATTGTGGGTTCAATCCATGGTGACCACTTACTTAGTAATTAATTTCTTACGAGTTTCTTTCACATCCAAATGTTGTAAGGTCAAGTGGTATATTCCATGATAATAGTCGAAAGATAAGTTGGCCCGAACATTCACATGCTTCAAAGACCAATAACAAACAAAAAACCCAGCACTTTAAAGCGATGACTAGAATTCTTTCCCTACACCAAAGTCTAACCAAAATCAAGCCTATTCTCAAAATGAGTTCTCTCCCCTAGAAAAGCAAACTCTTCACTCACCCGTACAACCTTCCCACTAACAGAATCAGTTCGCATAACTAACATTTCTATTTCATTGACATTCTTACCCTGATACGTATGCACTATTGGGGTCTTACATCTTGATTTAAGCCATAGTTGAAAATATACCAAATATTCACTCAAGTCCGAGAAGTGTACCTGGGACTACTTGGTTGAATGGCTAAACATTGTTTTTTTATAGGAAACAAATTTTTTTTATTGATTTATGAAAAAGTTATAAGAGAAGCTATCGAATTTAAGAATGTTGAGAGATGCTAACCACTGTGAGTTGACATAGAAGTCATTAAGGGTCATACAAATAATATCAACTGAATATGGTAGGAATCGTAGGATTGGCCATCTCATGAGAATAGTTAAGGTGTGCTTTCCAAACACTTGCATTGTATTTGAATTTATTTTTAACCTGCCCAACAGGCATAAGTTTTTCTTGCCTTCTGTCAAAATATGGATTGTATTTTCTGTTTTTACTTCACGTCATTATAACTAACCATCTTGTGGTGGTTAAGAGGGTTTTGAAGAACTAAAAGATGATGTGTTGAATCTATGGTGACTACTTACTTAAGAATTATCTTTCTAGGAATTTTTTTGACATCCAAATGTTGTACAGTCAAGCAATATGTCTCGTGATAATAATCAATATGCGTGCAAGTTAGTCCGAATAGTTACGGATATAACAAAAAAAATTATAACCGACTGTGTTAAATGCGATTGTTTCTTGCTATATCTCAGCTTACATTGTCTTTAATTTCAGGTGGTCCAAAGGCAGCTTGTGCCGGTTGTGCTGGTTTTGCAGCATTTTCAGTCTTGATAGAGAAGTTTTTGGACAGACACAGTTGAGCTGCGTTTTGTGCTCACAATTTTCTGATGGAAAAAAAAAAAAAAAAAAAAAAATCAATGGTAGAGAAATAATAGCTAGCCCTCAGTGTAACCATTCTTTTCATCACATAAATCTGTACCCCTTAGATGTACTTTAGAATAATTTTATCATTGTTGTAGTAACATGATTCACAATTCCATTTAGTTGGAATATATCTACATTAATAGCAAAGGAGATTGAGCCATTTCTGCAATGAATTTGACATTCAAGTGGTCTCCATATTAATGCTCATCTTACCATGTGACTAAATACTATTTATGAAGCATTATTGGTTAAGTTCCAACTTTTAAAATTATATTGAATTCTAACTTTCTTCAAAAACATAAGAATGAAATTTGATATAATAATATTATTAAATATAATTAATTGACCTAGTGGTGAAAGATAATTTTAAAATTTTAAAAGTTATGAGTTCAATTTATAATTATGACCTAATTTATATTTCATTGACAATTTTAATTGTAGTGTCGATAATTTATTTGGTGAGAATTGTCAAATTGGTCCGAAACTGTCCAAGACATTCACAAGTATAGTAAAAAGACCAAACTCATATATATATATATAAATACTTAATTTACATAAATTTAAGATTTTACTTATGCCTAAAAAGCTTTGGAGGAATTTCTCTTACGCCATATTATTACTATGGTTGTGCTAAAAAAAAAGTTACATCCACTTTTTTTTTTTCTTTATTTATTATTATTATTTTTTTAATTTAGAAGAAACTGATGCGAACAGAAGATTTGGGCGAGTCTGTGTTGGGAAGAGGAAAATAAAGCTATGTTTATTTAATTTAGAATCAGGAGCCAGCAGCCAAAATTTGGCTATTTTTAACTAAGTATGACGATGTTCTATCTGTTCCCTGTTATCCTTCTTCCTTTTAAGATCAAATTCATTTCATCTCTTCCGTCCACATTCATTAGAGCCGAATCTCAGCTGTGGAAATTGAAGAACTATACTAGTAATTTGCAATTTCGCCTGGCTAATCCATTCATCGATTATCGTTTCCGTATCCATGGATTCTAGGGCTACAATCTCCTCCATTTTTCTCTTTCATCTCCTACTCTTTTTATGCTTTCTGGTTTCTGCTTCACCTTCCATGGCGGCATCTGCAACCCCTAATTACGGGAGTAAGAAAGTGTCGCTGGAAGTTTACTATGAATCGCTCTGCCCAGACAGCTTCAAATTCATAGTGGACAATCTGGCCCAGTTGTTCGAGGGTGGCCTCCTCTCCATTGTTGATCTTAGATTCGTTCCCTATGGCAATGCGAGGCTTGGTCAAAACAGCTCCATCACTTGTCAGGTCCTCCTTTAAACTTACTAATTTCGGTTTATTTTAAGAACTGGATATGGTTATAAATTTGTTGTGTTGTTTGGATGTTTGATTGATGGCAATGAGAAGAAAATTGGGATTTTATTAATATTACATTTCTGTACCACTTGGTGAATGAAAAACGAAGTCCTGTAAGATCAATTCCATTAGTATTTTCCAAATCCTTGTCTTCAAATCGTGCAAAAACAAACAGGGGTTTTGGTTTTTGATGATGATTTAGTTTCCAACCGATTCGAAGAACTGCATTTACAGCTAAATCTAATTCTGATTTCGTGACTTCAACTATTATGTTCTTGGCCTAAGGTAGAGGTATCAGGGAAGTTATGTTTAAAGAGTAATTGTTCGATTACTTACAATCTTACATTAAAAAATGGTGAAGCCAAGGTTTAACTTGGTGGATATGAGAGTCTAGGCCCATAAATTTCTTGATCCAGATTCTATATCCCATTGCTGAAGCTTCCTTCATGGATGTTTTTTTTCATCCAACTAATCTATTCTCTCTTTTCCCTTTTACCTTATATTCAACTCCTTTGCCTTTATTTTTACGTAAATGATTCTGAGAAATTAGTCTCTTTGAGCTTATATTAAAACGTCACGTCTTTACACCTACAGGGCCAATTTCATCATCAGTTATCTTTTTAAGCTCTTCGAGAATGGGTTATTCTTCTTTTTTGATACTCGTGACTGTCCGGGCCAGCTTATGACACCTCGATTATTGTCACGGGATATACTGTCTGACCTTGCAACATTTCGATGTCCAGGAAATCCGTAGGAAATAAATTCTAACTAGGTGGCTACCGTGGATTAAACCCATCACCTATTGGCTCCTCAAATCCCTCTTGACTATTAGGTCACTCAACTTTTGAGAATGACCATATTTGAATTGATGATTCAAATTTATGAGGGATCTCCCTTTCCTTTCTTTTTTTATACTTCATTTTCTACTCGTGAATAGATTTTTTTTTTGAAGAACTATGAGGCATGGCTGGGGAGTGGGGAGTGGGGAGTGGGGAGTGGGGAAGCAAGACCTTGCCCCAGAAAAAAAATCAAGAGATTTCTGCGTGTTCTAAGTTCTATTGTTTATGACCTTACATTGAATTCTTAACTGTTAATATGTCATGGGTTTGCCGTATCATTTCAAGTTGATGTTTTCTTTCACATTTCTACACTCAGGCTTAATCCTGGAAAACATACTAATCACACAACATACACACACATGTATAGAAATACTTTCGCATATATGCAGGCTGATGAACTTTTATTTTGTGGTGGTGATTTCAGCATGGTCCTAATGAATGTCTACTGAACACCGTGGAAGCCTGTGCTATTCATGCTTGGCCTGAGCTGGTAAGTCTCATGATGAGAGCCAAATAGTCAGCTGGTCATTTAACTTGTTTGTGTGTTATATTGCTGCCATCATTCATTGCATGTTTTTTCCTTCTCATTCAATGAACTTATGTGGCGTTCAGTCATAGAAATTCTTATATCCAGTTTACTGAGAATGAAAAGGTTGTACAACGTGCATGGATTTTCTGGAAGAATATCATAGCTTTTTATTATTTGTTTCTTTATAATCAATGAGTTTATTTTAGTAAATTAGTAATCCATTAGCTATTTCCAAACCTGAAGTTCTGAAAGTCATAAACCTAATACAAATGGCATGTTGGCTCTTTTTATTTTCGAATTATTTAGTAGTACTCACGCTTGAAATGTACAGACGAACTATAATGTTAACGTACTTGATTGATCAGTTGGAATGCTAAATTTTGATTCAATTTTGTTGATGCAGACAGGGCATTTTCCTTTTATTTACTGTGTTGAGGCACTGGTGTATGAGCGGAAGTATACTCAATGGGATACTTGCTTCGAGAAATTGGGCTTGAATCCTAAGCCTATTTATGATTGCTATTCTTCTGGGCTTGGGAAAGAGGTGAGTAACTTAAAGCTAAACCAACTCAAATAAGGTCCTTTTTTGGTGAAAAATACAATAATCTTATGCTTTGAGCATTAAATAGCAACTGGATAAACTAAATCTATGAGGATTGATTGTGTTTATGGCCTGAATCGTCATCTCTATGCAGCTTGAATTAAAATATGCAGCTGAAACCAACAATCTAAAGCCTCCTCATAAATACGTTCCTTGGGTGGTTGTTGATGGACAACCACTTTTTGAGGTTTGTTTTTCTCAATTTATATTCACTTTACACATCCATACACACACTCTCAATTCTCAAACTTGCCTGATGTCTATATAATCAACCCAGGACATATCGAGTATGGTTTGTGTTGAAATCATCGACCCAAAAGTAGCTTTAGCGGATATGTTGGGATAAATTTAATTATATCAATCAACACTTCTCTTCACTTGTGAGTTTGGAAGTATGAGAAATATCCTATAAGTGAAATTGAATTTTAATTATGGAGGAATGACTTGCGAGGGTTTGTACATACTATCTCGTGCTCTGATATCAAGTTTAATTATGACTAATCAACCCAAAAGTTTAAGTTGATGAGTTGGAGTAAATTTGATTGTATCAACTCCACCACTTTGACAACTACAAACAAGATTTATCATAAATTTAATGTTGGTAAGCAAACAAAATCATAAATTTCTTTTTCCGCACCACTGAATTTTATCTCTCTTTTTTTTTTTTTTAATGTATACGAAGTAAGTTTTTTGCATGAACACAGACATGGACCTCTGCCCTTTGTTGCTCAAACCATGCTTTGTATTATTGGAAACATGAAATGGCTTTTTCAGAAAGTGACTGGTCACTAGTTTATAATACAATACATAGCTTAAGCATTTTGTTTTGTTTGAGTTCTCTTAATCTTTTGATTTTAACCCAACTTCCAAGGATTAACATAATTTCTTCTTTCTTCAGGACTATGAAAACTATGTTAGCTATATCTGTGCGGCATATAAAGGTTCTTCTGTGCCAAGCGGTTGCAGAGCTAAATCCTTTAGTTCATTTTAAGGAGGTACAAAATGAAAGTTCTATATGCAGTGGATAGATGATAAATCTACTGGTTTTATCTGCAATAATGTTGAAATTGTGTAGGTAATAATAATAACGTTCATATATTTGGGAAATGTCTGGTTTTAGTATCAATATTTCGGGTCTGTTTGGAATGACTTTTTAAGGGCTTAGAAATACAATTAAGCAATTGGAATTTCCATTCCTAAATAAGCCTTCAGCAGCCTGTATTGCGTTACCTGAACCTTTTCTAATCTAGATCTTTAAAATTCTAATTTCCAAACGGTTTATAAAATAAATTTGTTGTAGATGGTAAATTTTAGCATTTTTTTTTTAATTATAACAAATTTTTTTAATTCATCATGAAATGGTTTAGTGGTCAAGAGGGTCTTATGCAGTTTAAGAGGTGGTATGCTCAATCTATAGTAATCATCTACTAAAAAAATTATACCAATTTTTTAAAAATATTTCTTAGCAAAATAAAATATTTAACTTGATTGAAGTCTATCAATTTCATTTTATTGAAGTTTTGCCACACTTGAATTTATTCTAAAATTTAGATATACATAATTTTTTTTTCTCTTCGGTTTTTGCTCGTGAAAAAGAAACCCATTATAAACCAAAATTTAGTTTGATTTAGAGAAAGTTAGAATGCAATTTTTATGATTTAAAAAAAAATAATCCATGACATTTATAATTATTGGTCAATTAATGTGGGATGATTATGTGATTTTTTGTTCAACTAATTACTTATCTCACATTATAATCATTCACACAATAATTAATTATTGCTTAGGTTTCATCACAAATCTATTTTTATATATAAAAAGTATACAAATTTCAAGACTACATTTTGAATAGCACGTGTTTATATATATATATATATATAATAATTTTGAGATTTATTGGTGTACTATGTTATCCGACCTAATTTCTATGTATTAGTGCAACTCAATCTAAATTAACCTGAAATAAATATGTATATTTTTTTTAATGATTTTTAGTTGATCAATTTATTAACTCGATCAATTTTTTGCACTATAGCAACCCAATCCAATCTTATTATTTTTTGGTAGAATTATTGAATTGTGTTCATCTCATATTTACTTTTTAATGTCTAACCAATAAATATGTAAAAATAAAAATAAAAATAAAACAATAACTCATGATGCATTGTTCCCTACAATATGCTATAAATATATATAAAACTTGTTGCCCATAACAAATTCTAACCTACTAATTTTAATAATAAAATTTTTTTTAAAATGTTTCATACTTTTTTTTTTTTTGGTTATTCGGGAATTTGAAGCTTATTTACTTGGGGTACCATTGACTTGTCCATGCACCACTATTCAGAGATTAAAAATATTTCATACATAGTAAAATATGAAATATTTAACTTGATTGAAGTTTATTAATTTAACGAATTTGACAAAATTTCTTTCTTTTTTGCTATTCATGCAAAATTCCACACATATATAATATGACATAATATAATATTTAATTTCCCTTGTGTTTAGCAAAAAAATTGGTCCATCTAACAACCGACTCAACTTAAAAGAAAAGAAAAAATAAAATTATAACACAAATTAGCTCAACTCTTACCGTTTAAATTAGATAGCCTAGATGGCTCAAGTTTTTTCCGATTTCTTTTGTACACTCCAAACATATATCCTAATTAAAATATAAACACATTAGACGATCCTACCGTATAGGTTAACAAATTTCTTCTGACTTATTATAATATAGAGCAGTTGTAGAAATTTCATCTGCAGGTAAAGCCTTTCTCCTTACCACAACAAGGCCCTTTCCTCCTAAGAACTAAATAGAGAGAAGAAGAAAAAAAAAAAAAAAAAAAAAAAAAAAAAATCTCTATCTCTCTCTAT
>JBBMKA010000005.1:355842-367917 GCA_037833695.1 Sechiopsis laciniata
ATATTAAATACTAATAAACTATTTTGTCTTCGCGCTTCGCCTCGAGTAGACCTTCAGAGGTCTCGGGATCGTATCATGAGCTTGATGAGAGAAGTGAAGTACAAGAAGGCTTGGAATGAGATTAAGCCCAAACTATACCTTTCCCTATTTCAACAACTAAAATAGGAAAAGTTGAACTTCTCATTTACTCTCTATGGCTGATAAAATGAAAGAGAGAAAAATAAAAAGTTATTAAAAAATCTAAGTCGAGCTCAATGACTTGATAACTGTATAGTATTGAATTAAAAAATAAAACAATCATGCGAATTAGAAGACTATTGCATACTGAGGATGACGATGGCAAGCAAGAGAATCAGAATGCACTAGCTAGTTTATTATACAAGTGTTACACTTTTGAAAATTAAAACTTTTAGGATGATATTTCTAGTTTCTAGAATTGAGTTGTAGAAAGTATTGCCAATATGTGCTGAGACTTTTGTTAGATATGAACCTTGGCCACTATAGGCTGCTATTAGAGAATTGAGAATACAATAGAAGAGAAACTAAATTGTAAAATTTCTCACCCACACAGACAAAATCCATAACATATAATTAAGCTAACAACATAACTCTCAAACCACTGGTTAGGAACAACAATCTCACATATTTCTACAATGGTACGATGATATGAAGTTTAATCTATGATGATCACTTATCTAATAATTATTTTTTTTCAGATGATATGTCTTGTGATAATAATTGAGATACGATGTACGTAAGCTAGCCTAATCTCTTTTGCTCTACCCATGAATTAACTAATAACTGATCTTTCTCAACGAATGCTATTTAGCTAATTATGAAGATTAGTTGGATAGGTGATCCTTTTAATCCGTTCTTTCGAGAATAAAGCTATAATCTTTTTGTTCAATAGGATATCCTCCACTTAATGGATAAGCAGTTGTCACTAATAGGGAATTCTCTTTCTCATCTAAATTAAATTTTTAGGTGATATAAAAAAGGATATTGTCCACTTTAAACATAAATCTTCCCAACTTTGATTTTAGTTTCAGAAAAAGAAAACGAAGTTATTATCTCTTACTTATAAATTCATGAATTTTTCCTTATATAGCAGTTATGGAACCATATATGATCGCAAAAATAATTACCTGGATTGCCTTGACATTGAAATGCCCAAAATCAGCAAACATGGCCTCAGTTTTCCTACGCTTTACGGAATTCAAACACTTGAAAAAATGAGTCCAAACGAATAATATCACTCAAATTAAACGGAGAAAAGTAAAGAATTAGAATGACACGTAAAGCAGAGAAAACTCCACTAAGTGAAACCCATGCTTGCTTGCTACTTCAATCTGAAGTAATCAATTATGTATCTATGGTTAAAATCATTTGAGAAAGACTGGATTTGTTTTGTGTCAATATGGAGTCAAGCAGGTATGTTATATTTTAGGGTCAAAAAATAACATACCTGCTTGACCCCATATCGACGATGTTGCTACTAGGTGGGTGGTGAAGGTCCTACAACTCCATCAACTCATTCACAATGTCTTTTGGCTTTAAATGGAGAACGATAATCGGGATTCATTCATGTTTTAGAGGGGTGGTGCAGTTGGTCAAAAGCTTGGATTTTAAGGATATTATTGACTTGAAATATTTTGTTATGAATAATTTTTTTAAAAAAATTGTTATAATTAAAATAAGGATACTATAATTTGCTACTTTTAATATATATATAAACTTTGATACAATGCTAATTTGATTTGATTTCTTTTAGTTAAAAATAGATTTACGAATTTAAAAATGTCATATTTTTAAAAAAAAATTATGATGAGTATTTTACCATTTACACTGTTACTTCACTAAGTGAGACAATGAACCATAATTTGAGAAAAACAAAGTAATTAAATAAAGTTTTAGAAAATTTAAATTTAACTAAATAACACATAAATTGAAATTCCTACCCAGTTAATATTTTTTGAACTGAAAAATATAACTTCCAAATCAAATGTGTTTAATTAGATTTGGTAAAAAAATAAAATGGAGTACTAAGTGAAAAGATAAATGGTAGTTGGGCCAATTAACTACTGATTTGAAGAAAGATGGTAGAGATGGTTCTCCTTAAAAATTGATGTTAATAATAGTTGAAGGAACTAACTATCCGTTTCATGATTGATGTTAATAAATTGATTGAGGGACAAATTTGATGTAAAATTTCATGTGGAATTTGATGAAAGATTTGATAGACGGTTAAAAGTGATTATTTATTTATAAATACAAACAAGAATTAGTTCTCGAAGAGAATTGTTTACCACTCTTATTCTACCAAAACCAAACCCACCATATTATACGTAATTTCGTTTAAAAAAGATCTTAAGTTAATCTTAACAATATTAGTTTCTGAATATCTTTTAGAGTTGAAAACAAAAAACTGAGAACATAAGTTGTTATGAATTATAGCAATATAATAAAAGAAGGGGTGTTTGTTTGGCATGTTTAAGGAGGATGTAGATTGAAATTTATTAATTTCTCTTTTAAAAACTACATTCTAACCATTCAAAATAACTTATCATATTTACTATTTAAAATAGCTTCCCATTTATAACTATTTATTTCTAATGATTTATTTATAATACTTAAAATAACTTCTCATTTATAAACCACTAATTTTTAATCATTTATTTATCGTTCTTTAAAATAATTTATTTTTAATCACTCATTTTTAATCATTTTTTTAACTACTCAAAATAATTATTTATTTTAAATCTTCATTCAAACGAGTATTTAGTTACAATTCTCAATTTTTAACTCTTTAAAATAACCCATCAAACTAACTTTTCAACAAAAATTTCATTCAAACACCTTTTAAATGATCAAACTTGATTTGAATGATCAAATTTATAATTAATCTATTTAAATTTAAAAATTAGGGCAAAAAATAGAGTTAAGGTTTATCTCATGATACGATCAATCATAACTTTGAAAGCCAGGGTAAAATATAATTCATTGACCAGTTCGTCTCATTCATTAATTATTCATCTCAAATTGAAAAGTCAACGATACTTTTCAGATAATCAAGAGACTTAAAATATCGGAAGAAGAACTAGAACGGAATTACGATATTACCCCTGACCATCCTTCCCGTAGACGGAAAGACATCCAAAACGGCAACGTTTTAGAATCTGAAGGTTTGGGTTTGGGTGGTTTCGTGCAGAGGTCAGCCACGTGTTTGTGTGGCTCAGTCTTCGTCTTCCTCAGCTACCATTCTCCGCCACGCCCCAATGGTGGCCGCTACCGATCTCTGATCCTCTTTCTCTTCGTAATTTTTTATTTTTTGTAGATTTTTGTTCCCTCAAAAGATTTCAATCGATGAACCCTAGAGATTTCTGAACTGATAACACGAGTGGTGGGGTTTTGTTTTTGGGATTTGGGTATTTTACGATGATGGATTCTGAGAATCAGCAGTTGTTTTCATCTCATAATGATGATTTGGAGAATTTGGTTCTCAACGAGCAGTTAAGCTCCAAATCTTTCTCTAATTATCGCAGTGCTATGTCTTCGCTTTCGGATACGCATCATCCTTTGTCTATTCCTGCTGATTCAGATCCCTTGCTTTCGCCGTCTGTGGATCGAGATCTCCGAAGCCCTAATTCGTCCGATCGGGGTTTCTCCCAACTGCTTCACTTTTCTGATGTAAATTTTGATCCGTTTGATGGGAATCATGTTGGTGATGTTAATGGTGTTGAGAGCCCCAGCAAGAGTTCGGAGAGCTCTGGGGGTTTATCCAGATCTTCGTCTTCGAATTCGGAATATATAAAGATTACGGTCTCGAATCCTCAGAAGGAGCAAGAGGTTTCGAATTCAATTGTGCCTGGTGGGAATTCGTATGTTACTTATTTGATCACTACTAGGACTAATTTGGGGGAACTTGGAGGGTCGGAATTTAGCGTCAGAAGGAGGTTTAAGGACGTGGTGATGCTGTCTGAGCGTTTGGCGGAGTCTTATCGAGGGTTCTTTATACCTCCACGGCCGGATAAGAGTGTGGTGGAAGGTCAAGTGATGCACAAGCAAGAATTTGTGGAGCAGAGGAGGGTGGCATTGGAGAAATACTTGAGGAAATTAGCAGGGCATCCAGTGATTAGGAATAGCGATGAGTTTAAAGTGTTTTTGCAGGTTCAAGGGCGATTTGAACTGCCGAGTACAACCGATGCCCCATCAAGGATGCTTGATGGGGCAGTGAAACTCCCAAAGCAGTTACTTGCTGAGGGTGCAATGGCGTCTCAGGAGGCAGTACAGCCAGCGAAAGGTGGAAGGGATTTGTTAAGATTGTTTAAGGAGTTGAAGCAATCTGTGACCAATGACTGGGGAAGTTCGAAGCCTTCGGTCATTGAGGAGGATAAGGAATTCTTGGAGAAGAAAGAAAAGTTGCGCGATTTCGAGCAGCAGCTCAGTGCTGCATCCCAGCAGGTGACATGCATGTCATACTTTATTAGCTAACCAAGCTGTGTCTTTGAGAATGTGTTTGTTATTTTCTCTTCGTTTTAATTATGGTGGAACTCATTTCAGGCTGAATCATTGGTCAAAGCTCAGCAAGATATGGCAGAAACATTAGGAGAGTTAGGTTTGACATTTATTAAGTTGACAAAATTTGAAAACGAGGAGGCTGTATTCAACTGTCAAAGAGTTCATGCTGCTGATGCAAAAAATGTAGCAACTGCTGCTGTTAAAGCTAGCAGATGCTATCGAGAACTAAATGCTCAGACAGTGAAACATTTGGTAAATAATTTTAGTCTTCCTCAAAGATTATGAACTGATTGCAATTTGATCATGTTATTTTGAAAATGGCTCTTAAAGAATAAATTAGACTGTTAGAATTGCAGAAAAATGCTCATATACACCACAACCTCTTCAATTTATCATTTATGTATGTAGACTATGAACATTATAGTTGATTCATGTGCTGACAGAATAATAGCAGCTCACGCGACTCTCTTGCATTTCATTTTAATCCTGTAAATGGTTTGTTTTATATATTTTCAGGATGTTCTTCACGATTATCTGGGGTTAATGCTATCAGTTCATGGTGCATTTGCAGAACGTTCAAGTGCTTTACTGACCGAGCAAACTCTATTGTCTGACTTGTCCTCTTTGCATTCAAGGGCTGAAAAGCTTGAAGCCGCTTCATCTAAAGTATTTGGTGGTGACAAATCAAGGATTCAGAAGTTAGAGCAGTTGAAAGAAACTATAAAAACTACAGAGGATGCTAAAAATGTTGCAATGCGAGAATACAAGTGCATAAAGGTGCCTTCCCATTAAACCTTGCAGTTTTTTTTTTTTAATATATTGTTTAACGGTAGTACATATGGTATATATAGGCGATGACATAATTCTCACCTTGGTTTGGAATCCATCTCTCTTAATATCCAGATTGTTAGTTGATATAAAAAAAAGAAATGAAAAAAAAAAAAAAAATATATATATATATATATCCAGATTGTAGTTGTAGATTGTAGGATCGATGCTTTTGTTATTATTTTTTCTTTGTTAATTCTAAGGGCAATTGAGCTTCTCATTCGGTATAGATGGAGTCTTAACTGATGCAAATTGATAACACTCTTGACGCCTATCTTCTAGTGGCTTCATGATATGGCAGAGTTGTAACGATAGTATGTCATGTTTAGTATTTGACCGGAATATTTTCTTACATTGTTTAGAGAGAACTTGTGATGCCTTTATCAATGAAAAGTATCAACAATCCACATGGGTCTATATTGGTGTCATCAAAATCCTCCTTTTTGTAACTATGACCTCACTACTTTATTTAACCATTGGCAACACATGATGTAATAGTCTAGATCTTTTTTGTTCTTTTTCATACATCAATGAAAAGTATCCGTTTCTTATAAAAAAAAAAGTGATGCCTTTATCAAAGAGAAAGTAGCTGTAGAATATACACCCACTACAAATTTTGACCTCTTTTATTTATTTATCACTTTATGATCGTGAACACAAGTTAATTGGAGGGTATAATTTGGCAAATACTACCTCAATATTAAGATTAGGATAAGCATAAGCCCTTAGAGTAATTGACTCATTCTTGAAGCCCGTAGGAGATTGAATATCTGTTTCAGTCATATTAGATGATATGATATAGTGCCTTAAGAGTGATGTCTAAAGAGATGATGAAATTGGCTTAGTTATCTTAGAGAAAACTTAAACTAAACTATCGTGAGTTGGCTCAATACTTGAAGGGGGGCAAGGAATAAAGTAGAACCTTTATAGCTACCTAGGATATTAACTCCTACGTATGTGTAAGCTGACTGAGTTCTTCCACTTTCAGTTAAAGGAGGAAAATTCGCACTTTGTGGATTCATAGTTAGGAACAAGTTTTACTTCGTTGCTTTTCTGATGTGAAATATCTAGCTGTGGGATTTTTGTTTCCCTTCTTTCCCAAACAGTGCAAAACTTTTTTCAAGGTGTCAGATCGAGTGTTTTTTAAAGCTCGCACTAAGCCACAATAGCCTCATGGAGCTTATGCCCTAAAAATAAGAAGATTTTTTTATGAGGTGCACCATATAAGAGCATCCATGATAGCATAGTTAGGGTGACTGGAAGAATATTAATTAAAGCCTAAGCTCTTAATGACATTCCATGCATGTTTCTGTGTGTAAAGATGTTGACAAGATTATGAGGAATTTCCTGCGGGAAGGGCAAGATGAGGGGAAGGCAACTTATTAGGTTAATTGTGAGGAGGTTAGCCATAGGGGTTAGGGGTGGGTAATCTAAGAACTTGTAACAGGGCTTAGTGGTTATGACGTTTTCTTGTTGAGTCTATCTTTCATTGGCACAAGGTGATTGTGAGCAAGTACATGTCATTCCCTTTGGAGTGGCAAGTTTGTTGGTGTCGAGACATACCTTGGAATCCTTGAAAAGACATTGTTGAGGATTTTCTTTATTTTTTGAGGTTTGTGTCAAATTCGTTGGGGACGGGAGTGGTACACTTTTCTCGGATGATATTTGGGAGGGGAATAGTTCGCTTTGTTTGAGGTTTCCTCGTTTGTTCCATTTATCTAGTATGAAACACCGCTCTCTTGCGGAAGTGTTGGCGTCTCGGGTCTTCAGTTCTCATCCCTCATTCGTCTTAAGTTTTCAACGTTCTTTGTCCAATAGGGAACTGTTGGATGTTGTAGCTCCCATTGATTTGGTGGGGAACTTTCAGTGTGTTGGGGCTCAAAGATGTGCATTGCTTGAATCCTAATCAAGTAGAGGGCTTTTCGTATCTGTGTTTCGTTTGGAGTCTGAGCATGTCTCTTTCTTCCTTGTTGGAAAATCTTGTTCTTTTCTCCACAACAGAGGTGAAAATTTTTACTTGGCAGATTACTTTGGGAAAGTTTATTTGTTTTTAAATTATATAAATATATATATATTCTTTTTGGAAAGGTTAATACCTTAGATCGGGTAATGGGAAAGTTCCTTCTTTTGTCGGTTCGACATGTTTTATTTTATGCATGCAGGTACACGAGAATTTAAATCATTTGCTTTGAAAATGTAACATGGCTTTAGAGGTGTGGGGTAAGTTCTAGGTTTTCAGTTTTGCGATGGCTAGATTGAGGGACGATAGAGATTTGATGAGGGAGTTGCTTGCCTTTCCTCTCTTTCATGAGAAAGGGGATTTTTTTTGGAAAGTGGGACGGTGTGATATTTTGTAGGATATCTGGGGCAAGAGAAATAATAGAAATTTAGAGGATTCTAGAGGAAGGTGTCGACATTTGGGCCTTCATTAGATTTTACGCTTCTCTTTGAGTGTCAGTTACTTTGCTTGTTTGTAATTACCCTCGAAGGGGTTATTTCTTTAGACTAGAGACTGTTTTTGTAGTTTTTGTCTTATATTTTTTTTAGCTGTTTTTGTGTGCCTTTTTGCTTTGTACTTTCATTTCTTTCTCAATGAAAGCTCGTCCTACCACAAATAAATAATAAAATTTTTCAAAAAATACATTTTTAATCCCTAGAATGTGGGTGAAGATTCTATTCAGTTCCTATATTTTAAATTAAAACACTTTTACCTATGACAATTTAATATTGGTCATTTTAATCCTTGAGTTAACAAAACCGTTGGTGACTTACGGAATCTTGACTAGGATGAGATCAGGATTTTTTTTTCATGTTATTTCCTGAGATCCTTTTTCACAAATCGATTAATCTCATCATTTTGTGATATGCTTTTAGAGTAGAGTGAGAAAGCACTGAGAGTTCTCATAATTTTGTTAACAATGCAAAGTCGTTCATCATTAGTCATGCTTATGGTTAATATTGTTAATTCAGGAAAACAATAGGGGTGAGCTGGAAAGATTCGACAGAGAAAGACAAGCCGACTTCTTAAGTATGATGAAAGGGTTTGTAACGAATCAGGTACTTACGGTCCTATCTAACTTTAACCTTTTGTATCAAGTATGGAAGTTCAGACTCCTACAGAAACAGAAACGATTTTGTGAAACATTTTGTAAGTCAATATTCTTTTATCTTTTTAACTTGGTGCTGAAGAACAGTTCTGTAAGGGGTGTTTGGGCCAAGGATATCAGATTGGGGAGATGTGGAATCATTCCTCTTACCCACGTTTTGGCACTAACAACCATTCTCACCCATAGGGCCATAATCACTATTCTTTTCCGTGACCATTTTTCATTCTCCGTATGTAACATTTTGTTTCAATAATCATTTTTTGCATTCCAAATACACAAAGATGAATATTTATTCTTCCCATTATCATTGCATGCACCTCAAACACATGTAACAGTTTTTCATAACCATTCCTTTCACTCCAAACACAGTCAATAATTCCCGTTCCCCTATAATCATTTCATAGGCTCTTTTAGTTTCCGGGGCACCATAGATCGATTAGATTAGTCGAAATGTGGCCAGGTTTTCCACAATTATCCAAGTATTAGGATTGATATACCATTTGTGACTTGAAATTGATAGAAATGAATATGTGAACAGAATCATTCACTAAAAGGAAGTATACATGAGCAAACCACTCTCGGTTGACCTAATGGCCACCTATCTAAGATTTAATATTCTTTTAAGTTACCTTGGCAACCACATCTGGTAGAACAATCACAATTTTTATTTTATTTTATTGCACATTCCTTGATGAGTTCTCTGATTCCTCACAAGCTAGAATCTGTGGTTTTTGCCAGGGTTGATATGAATGATTATGTGAACAATTGCACATTCCTTAACTCATCATGAAGTGACTTAATGGTCAAGAAGACCTTAGAAAATTAAGAGATGATGGATTGCATTCATAGTGACCATTTGCTTAGGAATTAATTTCCTACGAATTTCTTTGACATCCAAATGTTATAGATTTAGACGATATATCTTGTGACATTAGTTGTGATGCGTGCAAGTTGGTCCACACGGTTATGGATATATAAAAAAGAAATCGCACATTCCTTAGATGTTGAATGTGAGTTTTTTTTTTTTTTTTTTTTTTGAATATAGGTGGTATACGCAGAGAAGATTTCGCAAGTATGGGCAAAGGTAGCAGAGGAGACCACCGGCTATTCAAAGGAGAGCAGTTGAACCTTTTGTGGCATCAATTCAACTCCTTAAAAAACATTCTTTTTCCTCGTTTTTTTTTTCTTTCTTTGTTCTATTTTTGGTCTCTCTAGATTCATTTTATTACTTCGACTTTGTTCATATAGAAGGTAATAATAAAACATAAACAGGAACACTTGAGGAATGTTTTTTTTCAACATCTTTAAAGTTGTGTCCCTACGAAATGTTATGTTGTTCACTCACTGAATTGCTGAAGTTCATGTGAAAAAATGAGGTTTCCATATTGTAAATTTAATCTTCTATTTAATCCCAGACGTTTATTTTGGCCGTTGTTTCATAAATTTAGCCTACGTATTTTTCTTTTGTCGTTCTCTGTGTCTGCCAGTTGAAAACGACAAGTCGTTCTTTTGACCATATCCCAATGCATTTTCTTGGGTCTCCCAATTAATAATGCCTAACTTTTTACCCAATTGCCCCTCGAATTTGGGTATTATTTAATTTCAATTAATCCCTTTATTCTTTGCTTTAATTCAATATAGAAATGGTCACACATGGCCCATCACTATTCATTGCTGACATTTCTTTCATTTTAATATGTTTGCTTTTCATTTTTTTACTATTGAAGTGAATCTAACAATCATTTTTCTTCATTACTTTTTTTTTCTTTGGTAATGTGTTGCTATATAATGACAAAAACATAAAGTTCTTGAAAATATAAGCAAAATCAGAGTATTTTCTCAATATTTTTGCATGTTTTTATTATATTATAAACAAAAGTACATAGTTAGAATGAAGAAGTTATTTACCACATATTTAATCAAAATAAGAGTATTTTCTTCCTATTTTTATTATATTATTACTAAAGTACGTAGTTAGGAAAACAAGTAATGCACCTAAATTCAAACAAAATACAAGTATTTTCTCCCAATTTTTCTAAAGCCACATTGAATACTTTAATTTAACAAATAAGACTAGTATTCTCTTGAGAGAGGAGTCTTGTTCAAAGATTTGTATTGATACAAATCAAAGTCAATTTAGCCTTTAGTTTAAAAAAATATATATTAAATATTCATTTTTATTAATGAATATTGATTCAATTCAAAAGCTAATTCATAATGATGATGTAGTATGAAAAAAAACACCAAGAGTCATTTGGGTCCCTTCTAGGGTTAGAAAAGAAGGGAAAGCATCCTCCCCTTCTTTTTGAATGTCTCTTTTTCATTCTTTCAATTGTCCTTTCAATTTCTCTCCACCTTTGATGCTCTCCAAGCAACTCATTTTGCTCTTGAATTTTTTGTGTACTTCAATTTGACTATCCATTGCAATTTACTTTGAAGAGACAAATTTAGGTAACTTTATATTATTCTCCATGAATCAAGAAAGAAGCTAGAGTGATAATAATTGAGATATCTCTTTAGTTGTTGACGTGATACCGCTTTAGAAAATATTGTTTCCATCTCTAAACTTTCAATTCAATTTTATATTTCTAATTTTTTAGTCCAAAGACATCAAGATTACATTGAAAAGAAAAGTTATAAAGAACCTAAGTTGATGTAATCACCCTTAAATTATAATGGTTTGTGTTGTAATCTATAGTTGTGAGTTTCTTTTTTCTTTCAAAAGATAATTAGATGCAGACTTCCTATTGATCAAATTTGAGGGTTTATTTCTTGGAAGAAAATTGTGTTCATATCACATTTGCAATAGTTTATACATAAATTATAATGAAATCCATCAAACCATTTTGCTCTCACGTTTGCAATATTTTAGTTAAGTTGACTTTCATATCATTATTGAGTAAATCCATACCCTAAAGTCTCTAGGACATTTAAACATTCCATAAATTTATTAGAAAAAATTTAAGAGATCTATTAGACAAACAATAAAAAGTTTAGACTCATTTTGATAACTATTTTATTTTTTTTCAAAAATTAAATTTATAACTATTACTTTCGATTAAAATAGGTGTTTTGAAAATTCAAGCTAAAATTTAAAAGCTAAAAAATAGTTTTTGAAAAACTTAAAATTTTGGGCGAGAAATCAAATCCTCCATTAGTGAATATGTGAATTAAGCATTGCAAAAGAGAGCTAAAACAGCATAATTTTTTCAAAGACTAAAAAATAAAATAAAGTGAATATTAGATATTTCATAAAATTTAAAGACATATTAAACACAATTTAAATTGTTTTTTTTTTGAATAAATGGTAGTACAAAATTATTCAATAAAGTTATGACCATATGACTTCACTTTGAAATGAGGTAAATTTGAAAATTAACATATTCTTAAAAGACTACTAAATATTGATTTTTTTTTCTTTCTAGTTTTATAACAATTGACCCTAAGGGTATGTTTGGGGTACCGTTTATGTAAATGGCCGGGTTGGTTATAATAACCCAACCCGTGTTTGCCCCACTGTTTATTATAAACGGTATCTAAACCTTATATTTTTATGAATATTGACTATAAATTTTCTTTAAAATTTTCTAATATATATATGATGTTTTTTTAACAAAATTAA
>JBBMKA010000005.1:382417-411574 GCA_037833695.1 Sechiopsis laciniata
AGCATTTGAAATGTATTTTGAAAATGCTTCATTAAGTTAGATAAAAGAACAAAGAAACTTATAGGGAAAGTGTTTACAATCTTAATTTTTTTTGAAAAAAAAAACTAAAATTCTATGTATAATTGACTAATCTCGCACGACACCGTCTAACCCTACTTCATTTAGTTATACACTTGTGGAGTTAACTTGTGGTGAGGAAGAAGAGTGACAAACCTCATAAAGTGGTTGGCCATCTACAACAACCCAAGGCACGTACTTGTGAGGAGGCTGAAGACTGTCGGTCTCAGCTGCATACTCCAGTTCAAGCTGCAAAACGATGACAAAAATCCAAATAACAAAAACATTTGATTCATTATTGACAAGTCTGAACTGGTTATGTTTCTCAGTCAGTGAAATTTGTGAAATCTTCAGTCGGTAAAAGAAAATCAAGGTCAGCTGCTAAATATGTCGACAACTAAAAATTTGTTATCAGTTCCTAAGACCCATTTGATAACTATTTTATTTTTTATTTTTTAAAATTTAAGCTTATTTTCACTCAAATTCTCACCACGTAGATCATCTTTCTTATTTGAATTATAACCAAATTTAAAAAATCAAAACAAGTTTTTGGAAGCTACTTTTTTAGACCCGATTTGATAACCATTTGGTTTTTTGTTTTTGGTTTTTAAAATTTAAACTTATTTTTACTCAAATTTTCTACCGTATGTTCTATCTTTCCTACAATGTATTCCATCTTTCTTTAAAAAAGTATGTGAATACTAATAAATTTCAAAAATAAAAACAAGCTTTTGGCTTTTGGAAGCTAGTTTTTTTTGTTTTCAAATTTTGGTTTGATTTTTAAAAATATAGTTAAGATATAGATATCCAAGTAAGAAAAAACATATGGTAAGATAATTGTTGTAGGCATAAATTTAAAAAACTAAAAATAAAATGATTATCAAACGGAGCCTAAAACATAGGTAAATTTCAAAAACCAAAAATTAAAATGTTATCAAGTGACTAAATGTTTTGTGGAATAGATGGCATTAAATGTCTTTGTATTATATACAAGATTTCAACAATATATGAAACTTGAATTAACACAAAAAATTTGAACCGAATTCATAAAGAAAACAAAATTACCTTTTTCCCAAGCTCTGAGAAATAGCAATCATTGATGGGCTTGGGATTCAACCCTAACTTCTCAAAACATGACTCCCACTGGGAGTACTTTCGTATGTATGCCAGATACTCTATGCAGTAAATGAAAGGAAAATGCCCCTCCTGCATTAAGTGAATTCATGAGAATTTCATCCTCCCAATTCCAATGCACGCACTACTTTGCACCAATCCAAGCAAATTGAAGAAACCAATGTCAATGAGTTGAGGTTCCCACCTTCGAAAAATAAGGAGACCTCGCAACTTTTATAAGATAGATTAGCTACTACTCTCATTATCAATTAGTTTTGAAATGGAATCACATATTACTTAATATGGTATCTGAGCCCATTAAACCTAAATAAGTATTTGACCCAATAAAAAAAATTAGGATCCCACGTTGGATAAGTTAATAGGTGATCTACTTCTCTCATTGATTAATTTTGAGATAAAACTGATACAATCCAAGATCTATGGATATCAAAATATAAAGAGAACTACAATATAGCCAACTTCCCATACTCTTGAGATCACTAAGCCTTAGGTTATCACCCAAAATGTTCAATACCTTCCTCATTCACTCACCCTCTATTTATAACTACAATCCCTAACAAACTCACTAATTATTTACTATCATGCCCCTAACATGGATCCCATCAGAAACCACAGTGATCAGCAGATAAGTGTAACTACATACAGGTAAGACTGATGCAATTTAAATGAAGAAAGAGAAGTTATATGCCGGAAACTAACTAATAAACAAGGAAAGGGTATTTAAGAAACTGATCATAGTCTCATCGGAAGTCTTACCAGCTCAGGCCAGGCGTTGATGGCACAAGCTTCCACAGTGTTCAATAGGCATTCATTCGGGCCATGCTGAAATTACAACCACACGGTACAAGTTAATAGCCCAGTAAATATGCAGCGAGCACATCCAGCCATCCAAAGGTGTAAAAAATGATTCTTTATAGATGAGTCTAGAAAGAGTATAAAACAGCGAATACCAACTTACAGTGCTATCAGCGGAAACTGATTAAAGACTATCAATTGAAATTAGCGAATACCAACTTACAGTGGAACAGAAAAGAAAATCCTAACGTGGGCATCAAACAATTCGTAGCTATGTGATTATGGAGGAATATTAATCTCAAAATAGAAAAATAAAATTTCCTTATCGAAATCTATAGAGATTTACATTTGATAAAATTAGAACTAGAAGAGTAAATTAAGAGAAATGTTTAGGAGTGATTTTAAAACAGATAAAATCACATTCGTCCTATTCAAAACCATGTTTTTATATTCAAAATCAATTTGTATGGTATGAAAATCATGTTTAAAAGGGTACAATAAAATATTAAGTTGATTTTGAAGGATTAAATACTATGCTGCCTAGTAATTTTATACACGATCATTTCAAAATCTAATCCGTATTACAAGACTTTCAAAGAATAAATGCATAGTTAGAACAAGAAACACAAAACGTCCGAAGAAAACATCCATTCTGCCAAATAATATACAATGAACAAAAGAATATCAAATTCGATCAGAAACCAAAACGAGATGCATATAATATGACAGATACAAACGTATATAGTTGCATTATTTACTTTTAAACCTAAAGCTCCAAACAACAATCAATTTCTCATACCTAAACAAACCACAACCAAATACCTAATTTCAATTCAACACTCAAGTTTGAATCGAGCAAGGAAACAAACGAAACAAGCCATACATTTAGCGATGAATCAAAACAAAAATTGGAACCGTAAGAGTAAAGTAAGACTAAGAACATGTTCAGGAGTGATTTTAAAACGATCAAAATCACTTTCGTCGTATCCAAAATCATTCGATTACAAGCTTTTATTATTCGAAATCAATTTATATGGTATAAAAATCATGTTACCTAGTAATTTTAAACATGATCATTTCAAAATCTAATTTGGATTACAAGACTTTCAAAGAAGAAATGTAGAGTTAGAACAAGAATTCTGCCGGACAATACACAATGAACAAAAGGATAACAAATTCGATCAGAAACGCAAACGAGATGCATATAACATGACAGATACAAACGTAAACAGTCGCATATTTACTTCTAAACCTAAAGCTCCAAACAACAATCAATTTCTCATCCCTAAACAAACCAAAACCAAAAACCTAAATTCAATTCCACACTCAAAGTTGAAATCGAGCACAAAAATAACCAAACCACGGCATATATTCAGCAATGAATCAAAACAAAAACAAAAATCGTGAAGAAGAAAACGGAAACAAGGAATCGACCTGACAAGTGATTGAGTGATTGCTTCGAATCTTGGCGTTGCCATAAGGAACGAGCCTGAGATCGACGACGCGGATGAGATTGTCGTCGAAAAGCTTAACGAGATGGTTGACGATGAAATTGGCGCTGTAAGGACAGAGCGATTCGTAGTAGAGTTTGAGGGACACTTTTTCGCCGCCATAACTGGAGGTTGTGGGAATGGAGAATGAAGAAGATGAAACAGGGACTGAGAAAAAGCAAAGGAAGAGAAGCAGATGAGAATTGAAAATGGAGGAACTGAGTTTTGGAGGAGACTCCATGGATTGAGAGATTGAAGGGGATTCAGAGTTGGAAAATTAATTTTAATTTTGTTGAAATCAAAACAAACTTTTTTTTTTTTTTTTTTTTGTGGAAATGGGAATTTGTGGATAGTGTGGTTTCTTAGGAAAAGAAATATATTTCTTAGGAATATGAACATTAATATTAATATATTAATAATAAAGAATAGTATCTATTAATTTTATACAATTTCTTTCATATTTATATTAATAGCTAAAAATTTAAAATATTTTTATCATTGGACAATAAGTTATAAGATTAGTTAAAGAAATGGATAAGGCAAGTATGATTTTCAAGATGAAGATCAAATGACTGTAAAATTGAAAATAGATTACCACCAAACAAAATAACTAATATACTACAAAGTCATTCGGTAAATAAGTATTTTTCTTTAACTTTATAGATACATTTCCATGTTTTTTTTTTTTAATATTATGAAAGGGAATTATTTATAAATAAAAAAAATTAAATGAGGACAAATTCCTCGCAAAATTCAATCCGCTGATTCCTTTAGTAAATTTGATAAGTCGTCTCTAATACCATATTAAAGAATATGGGGTTCCACATAAAAATCAATTAACAATGAAGATAATAATTCATATCTTTTGTATGACTCCCTACTTTTTCATACTTTTTCAATGCGGGACAATTATGAGATCTTAATAATTATTTTAATTTTAGTTTTAGATTTTTGAAAATTAAAGTTATAAACCTTGCTTCAATTTAGGATTTTATTTGTTTTGTTATCAACTGTTAAACATATATTTCCAAAGATCAAATTAGGTTTTGAAAATAAAAACAATAAACACGATTTTCAAAAAAATAATAATAATAATAAATCAAAGAGTTGTCTTTCAAAAGCTTTAAATCTTTGTTTAATAACCATTTTTTTTTCTTTTTTTGAAAATAAGTTTTTGTTTTTAGAATTTTACCATAATAAAACATCATGGGGAGGCTTAAGTGATCAAAGACGATCTTGTGGTGCTTGATGTGATGAATTATAATCACTTGATAATTAATTTTTTACGAATTTTCTGAATATATGTATAAAAAAAAGAATTTCACCAAAATATTTTTCACCTATTTCAAAGAAGTATTGAAAAACTTAATCAAATTTCAACAAAATTTTTATAAAGATAAAAGCAATATTTATAAACCTAATTTTCAAAAATAAAAAATCAAATAATTATGAAACGTAATCTTAATTTTCAAATTTTGAAAACATGATTACAAAGTTTTATTTTAAAAAAAAACAAAACAAGATAACAAAGAACCCTACATGAAAGTAGGTCATATGCATAATTAAAATTTAAAAAACATGTGCCAATTTTTTTTAAGAATAATCTAACAAAATCATATTTGAGATTCGAATTTGTAACCAAATAATTGATGATGCATGTCAAGAAAAAAAAAATTAAAATAGTTGGTGATATATAATGTCACTGTAATACTACTACTTTTATTTTGTATATTAAATTTTAGTGAAATCATTGTTGGATGATAGATTGAACCATCAACTTTGAGATAGTTATTGGTACATATCCATTAAGTTATGGTTTTTATTTTTAATTCTCTTCTTTTTGTATCTATTCGAATTCGAACTCGAGTCTAAAAGATCCAATTAAAATTCAGTTTATCCTCTTAGCCATCAAACTTTGATGCCATTCGGTTCTATTGAATTTAATTTATCAAACTAGTGAACTTAAACATCATATTGAACAATTATCAAAAAAATAAAAAAGATATCATATTGAAAAAAATCTTTATGTAATGTCTAAATTTAATACGATATTGAATATGTTAGGATGTAAAATTTAAGGTTCAAGAAGATATTTGACACATGGGCTTGGGCTTTAATGGATGCTTGAACTTTCATGACCTTTTGGCCCAACCATTGAACTTAGGTCTTTATTAGTTTTGAGTCCAACCATTTTTGTTTAATTTTGTCCAAAATTTCATACAATTCAAATATTTTAATTTATAATTGATCACCAATTTAATTATTTTCATTAATTTAAAAATAATGACTTAATAATTTGTACTTTATTAAAATTTATATCAAAGTGACAACTGAAATGTAAAAGAAAATGATGAATTTTGAAAAAATGAACAAATGTGACAAGACATAGTACCATTAAACTAAATCATTAGTGAAGTAGGTTGAATAATGAACAATAAATATAAATTCAAAATTTTATGTACACGTCTACTATTTTGCATGTAAATATGACTTTATAATATTTGGCTACAAAAAAATTATAAAAAATTAATTCATATATATATAACTACGCTATGATGGTTGATGTTGTATTAATGTGTATGCCTTGCAATTTCATATATCGTCTTGTCAATTTTTATTCATCAATCTTATAAAAAAAATTTCCCCATGCTTATTTTGAAACAAGTTTATCAAAGTAAGCCTAACTTAATAGACAGTTTGAATGTGGGTACTCAAACGAGTCAAACCTCTTATTACTAAACAAAAGTTAAATAAAAAGTGTAGAAGTCTAAAAATAAAAATAGATATTTATTAGGGAAAAATATATTTTTATTCCATAGGTTTGGTGTCTAGTTTCAATTGGGTCCTTATGTTTCAAAATTAAATACTTTTATCTCTGACATTTCAATAATGTTCACTTACAGTCATTGAGATAACAAAACTATTAGTTACATAACTTAAAGCTGACTAAAATGATGATTAGACTAATTTTAAAATTTAATTTTAATTTTTACGAGAATTTAATTTTTAAAGGGAAACAAATATAAAAGTAAACTAAAAAAACACATAAAAACTAAAAGTGAACATTATTAAAATGTCAGGTTAAAAATATTCAATTTTAAATACCAAACTTTACTAGCTTATAAATATCCAATTTAGGGTATGCACTTGATTATAGAGACTAAATTAAAACTACATTTCAAAGTTAAAGACTAAAAATGTAACTTTTTTTATTTATTTTTATTATTATTTAAGAGAATTAGTATTTACAATTTGAAATAAAGTAACCTATATTTTAAATGAAAAAGCATTGCTATTTGGGAGGTGATTGGATTTAGAGGTTGAGGGAAGAGAGGAGAAGAGATGAGAAGTGGAATTGTTAACCACGTGTTTGTTTTTAGTACATCACAACCTCTCTCAATTCCTCCTCAACTCATTATCAAACATCTTATTTAATTATATTAAATTTTATTTAATTTTTAAAACTTTTTACTTTTAGTTTTTCAATTTTAACATCAAATCAAACTTATTATTTAATTATATCAAATATATATATATATATAATAAACATCACATCCACTTATATCAATCCATCATCTCCTTTCTCCTTATAACATCAATTTCCAAATAAATATTTTATCTCTCAAAATGACTCGATTTCCTCTCCATTTTTTCTTCCTCTCCTCTCATCTCTTCTACTCGGCTAAACTCCAAAATCCAATCACGGTTAATTGGGAAGGAGAAAATATGAAAAATGAAGGTCGATTTTGGTTTTGGTTTTAGAATCCAAACAGTCAAAGAGCATCATCAGAGCTGGTCAGAAAATCTACGGTCGGGATTTGGTGTCGGCGACTCTTTACACACTTCGTCAAATTTCCTTGGTCCCATTCTCTTGTAACGTTACTTCCCTTTATTTTTCTTTTTGGCTTCTTATGGCCTCTAGTCACCACCATCTTCTATGTCCTCGATCGCGTTGGGTTAAACTTTACATCAAATTATCGACAAGGTCAAAGTATAAATACTATATCGAATTTTTAACTAAATCGACATAAATGTATGTCATTATCAAAATATATATATTAAATAATATAAAGTCTTACCTTAAAATCAATTGATAGTGAATGCAGTGATTCAAATATCTTATCAAAATGTTAAAACTTTTCATCTTTTTAATGTAGGATAAGATGATGAGTATCATGAATATACACTCTTAAGATGATGTTATATTGGGAAGACCATCTTGAACTAGATCCAAATTTATTGATTGAAATACCTGTTTTGACTTACTCGCTTATGTCGGATTAAAATTTTTGGAATCAAATACTCCCTTGTATGGGGTCCTAACCACCAGCTAGAATAATAATCTACATAAAGTTCTATACCATATTACATAGTACGGATATTATGCCCTCACTACCAAATTCAAAATTTTAAACTAAAAAAAATATAAAAGATGTAGTTTTTGGTGGAGACCGAGTAATCAAAGTCATTGATGGTACACTGAAATTGAAGTAAAAGCATATAACATCAAATGATTTGACCAATCATTAGCCTAATTAAAGTGGAATTCATCGTGGTGTCAAATTTAATTCCATTCACAAAGTACTCTCTTTTTCTAGTTTAACCATGACGAAAGTTGAGAATTGAGTCATCGACAGTAGAAATAATTATTTAAGAAATATTATCTTCCTCACTTTTAATCGAGCTTTAGGGAGTGTTTGAACCACCAAGAATAAAGGAGAAAATGAGAATGAGAATGATTCCACGTGTTTTGGCCACCGAGAATCATTCACTTCATAATCAAGTTTTTTTTAAATCATTTTTTTTATTCTCTCCCTAACTACTTTTTATTCTCTCTTCAACAATTTTTTATACATCACATCACTATTTTTTACTTACGCCGTATTTATTATTTTTTTCTCATAATTATTACATTTATCTCAAACATAAATAGTCATTCTCTCCATAATCATTACCTTTCCCTAAAACACAAATAATCATTTCTCTTCCTATTCTACTCCTCATTACCATTCTCCCCTTAATCATTATCGTTCCCCTTGCCCCAAAGACACCCTAAGACTATGTTTATATCTCAACCTATCAGCTTAAGTTAGGGGTATACATGATTTAAATTAGAGGAATTTTTTTGAATAAATCTAAAATTTTGAGTTAGTCAATATGTGTCAATATGCAATCTATCCAATACTATGTATTAGAACAATCCAACTCAATCAATCTCTATATTTTCGGGTTGAGTTGGATTAGTTTGTCAAGTTAGGTTACTTTAAACTTTTTTTTTTCTCTCTAACATTCCATTCACAGTAAGTAAATATGTTTTTTTTTAAATGCATGATACTATTTTTCAACCTAGGTTACTTATTCTATTACTACATATTCTTCTTATAAATATGTTTTTTTTTTCTAGTCTTACAAGTATGTTAAGAACATATCTTATTAATTAATTTTACATATACACATATAAAATTAGAATCCAACTAATTTTTTTTAAAAATTATAACCTAACACGATCGTTACGGTTTGGATTGGCAAGTTTGGATTGTTCAGTTTGCCAATTTTTTTTATATAACCCCTAGCTCAAGTTTTTAGGTTGATTGGTGAATTTAATAAAATATTGATTTGAAATAACTCAACAAATAAGAAATTCTACTAACCAAAAAAGAGCTCTAACTAAATAATACAATAATCAACGTTTGAAACCTCTCAATTTTAAATGTGATTGAATAAAAAAAAAAATTGACAGAAGAAAAGTTCTTGAATTAAGTTTGTAAGCATATAATTATTTCATAATGATAGTTGGATATATGTGTATTTAAAATTTACACGTGCTCCAAATATTCATTTGAATAAATGTTATAATGGTTGAAGATCGTATTTGAAAGTGAGGAGACCTTTAATAATTTATTTTATAAGTAAGATCATTATCACATCACCAATTAATTTTGAGAAGAATGTTCATACTATATAATATATACTATCGAAATTTATTATACCTAAATGAGTATTCGGTTCAATAATAATAAAATTAGAATTCAGTTTTGTGGGCTCCCAACCTCATTACCAATGAATTTTGAGATAAATACCTATACTATCTAATAATATTTTTTCTTTTTTTTGTTGAAAATTATATAACTTCTTTCATATATCTCATTTCAACCTTCCAATATTTTCTTACAAATCATAGGTCAAAATTAGAATATTAACCGCCAAAAAGTTAAGAATGCAGAGACAATTATGGCACCTAATGAGCCCTTACAAAATTACAAGAACATAACATAATTAACATATTAATACAATACTAATTACTCTAACACTATTAACATAATTACCCTAAACCCTATATAGATATATAGCAATAATCCATAAACCTAACCTAAAGTACCTAATGAGCCGTTACAAAATTACAAGGACATAACATAATTAACATATCAATACAATACTAATTACTCTAACACTATTAACATAATGAGCATACAAATTACTTTAACACTATTATCATAATTAACATACAAATTACTCAAACACTATTACATTACTTAGCATACAAATTACTCTAACATTATTTTAAGAACTAATTTTTATGAATTTTCTTGACAACCATATTTTATAAAATCAAACTTTTTTGTCTGGGTTAGTTGGCTCAAGGATATAAAAAGATTTTTTTAAAAAAAAAACTTACAAAATTAGTGAAATTTAAAAAATAATTATAAATATGATCATTTTTTAAAAAAATTAGTAACTATAGTCATTGACCATATTGAATATTGTCATATACTTTCTTATAATACTATATTAATATTACATAATAATACAGTATTAAAATTTATTAATGACTATATATATATATAAATATTTTAATATTTGACTACATTTGTATTATTATTATTATTATTTTTTTTTTTTGTGTGAGGAGTTGATCGAATACAATTTCTAAAAAAAAAAAAAAAACGTACATATGGGGAGAGTACTAAAAACTTATGATGTTTTGAATACGGATTGTACGATAAAATAAAATAACATACGTACAACATTTGAACAAGGAAAGACAAATATCATGTCTCTACCTAAAGCACTGTACAAATATTGCACACTCCAAAAGTTAAGCTGGCCAAGCAGGCTTATTTAAATCAGTGGCCACCACCGCCGTACCCACCGCCGTGACCGCCGCCGCAAATATCGTCGGAGGAAAAAGTACATATGGATAAAATGATGGCTTCAAAATACAAATATTAGCCTTAGGGACAGCCCCACGTTGGTTGGACTCAGCATCACTATTTTTACTGTCCTGTTATATACATATATATATATTTTCACTGAAATTAATTTTTTATAGGTTTTATTGACATCAAAATATTGTAGGGTCATGCGCTATATCAAGCCGTGACATTGTTGTGGTTTGGCAAGTTAATCCAAACAATTGAAAATTTAAAAAAAAAAAAAAAAAAAAAAAAAAAACGATGGAAAGGATGGAAGTTAATATATTTTGGCATCTATGAAATATTTTTTAAAAGTTACATGCTAAAGTATGGTATATTTAAAACAAAGGTATATATATTTTTATGGGTAAAAAGAAAAAAAGATAAAGATTCTTTGCAACCAAAACAAGTGTAGCAAGACAAGACAAGGTCCTCTAGAGAAACATGACATGTAAGGCCAATAAATTTTCCGAGATGGCTATTTTGGCAAAAGGTTTTCCTTTTCTCACTCCCTTTACACCGAACCTATGTAGCATTTTTCCCTTTTTGAACTCGAAAGTACCTCGGTGTGTTTTTGGCCCCCGACGTTTCACTATCGAGCGATTGTGAGTTCGATATATCATAAGAATGAAAGTCATACTATAATGGGTATTACAGTTTTTTCTTTTTGTATATCAAGGAAGTTGAGAAAAATTTGTGCTTACATTATTTGTGCATAGTTTGAATCCATAGAATTTTAAAGGGTGCTATGAATTTGAAATGTAGATGTATTTCTTTTTTATTAGTCATGGATTGATTGTGATGCAATTGAACTGTTTGGTTAAATCTTCATGATCCATTATAGGGTTTAAACAAAATGCATTTGAATGGTAATGCTCAAAATTCAAACTTTGAGCATAGGAACAAAAAATTATCTCATGAATTAATTAATGATTCTCGAAATAATTGTAAGGCCAATATCAAATCTCTTGCATGTCACTTTAAGATGGTGTCAATTTAAATTTATTATTATTGATCAAATTTCCATTTTATTTTATTTTTTGGGTTGAACACTAA
Organism: Sechiopsis laciniata; assembly: GCA_037833695.1. Classification (NCBI taxonomy): domain Eukaryota; kingdom Viridiplantae; phylum Streptophyta; class Magnoliopsida; order Cucurbitales; family Cucurbitaceae; genus Sechiopsis; species Sechiopsis laciniata. The sequence goes on from JBBMKA010000005.1 coordinate 394,143, forward strand.
TCAATTTTTTGCTCTTGTGTTAATAAATTTTAATATTATATTTAATTTTAAAATCCGAAAACGTAGCTCACTTCTTTTATAAGTATGAAAAAATGGGTTCACTTTTTCAATGTGCTTACCAATCATAATTTTAGAGAAATCGATTATAATATTTATAATATAACATATTATCTTTACGCCAAATGGGTAATTTTGAAATTTGAAGATGGGTGTGAGCGTAGGGGCATGGCCACTAGCCAGTGGGTCTTCCCATTATTATTCCATATTATTATTCTCAAAATCACAAATGGAATAATAATTTTAAAATAAATAAGTGGTGAGAGACAGAAAACTGAGAGATCACACATTATATATATATATATTGAAATGGGAAACAGGCAACGGTTGGCGACACGTCGTTTTCACTCTTGGGTGGTGGTTAACGTAAATAAGAACAACTTAAGTAAAAATTGTAAAATGTAAGTAATAAAGGGGTCAAAGTTGGATTTCAAAGAAAATTAAAGGGCACCTGAAACTGGGAAAAAATGCGTAAGAAACGCACGTGTTTTTGTGTCATAAACAAAGAGAGATAGGGAGAGATTGATAAATACACAAGAACAAGGGACCAGAGAGAAAGAGAGAGAGAAAAAAAAAGATGTATAATTGGTTCAACTTATATGAAAAAAGAAGGATTTGGAGGCACTGACTGTTTATTTCTATGCATTCTCTTTGCCATTCCAAAGCTTACAATTTATGTGCTTTTATATATAATTTGGATCAAATAATGTATATGAATGATGTACTCTATATAAACATTCTTTAGATTCTCACTCCTTATAATTTTATATTTAATAAAACAGTTTCTTTCGTCTCCACGTAAATGTAACCAAGACAATGTTAGTAAGACACGTAAATTTTTATGTTTTTATGTCTTAGAGTTTTGGAAAACTTATAAGATTAGTCAAATTTAAGAAATAATAACAAATATGACCACTTTAAAAATAATTTAGCAATCATAGTCATAGGTATTAATAATACATAATATTGTATTAATGAATATTAATAATACACTATTGAAACATATTAATAATTATGAATGAAAATTTTTTAAAATTTGATGACATTTGTAATTATTTTGTTACTCATTCATTACAATTTTCCTAGAGTTTTCTTCTTCTTCATTGATTAACTTCTCAAAATATATAAACCACAAAAGGACAAAAATTTAACCCAGTTTCTCAACATATTATAAATTGTTTTTCATTTTCCTTTCCTTTCTCGTTTTTAATATTAGTATACTTTGCTATCATTGAGTCTCTATAGTGTAGTGTATAGAATATTAGTACACTTTTAATATTAGTATACTTTGTTATAATATTAATATAACAAAGAGAAGACAATAAGGTTGCTATTAGTCTACGATTAGAAATCTAGAATAAAGATAAGGTGATTAGGAAATTTTGAAAACAATAATTGGAATTTTGAGTATTCAAAGATCAAGAAAAAAAAATGGGGGCATCATATTGATATAAACAAACATATCTATATGACCCAGAGATCCTGCATTTAAATACTATACCTCAATTATTGGATTCACAAAAAAAAAAAAAAAAAAATCGAATTAACTGCCCTAATTTGACCAGTTAAAATAAGGGAATTTTAAATGTATATATATATATATATATAAAAATAAGCACTTTATAAAAATTTATGTAGTAGAAAAATAAGAAGGTTTGGTAAAATGATCAAAATCCTCATATTTCAATCAATTTTTAATAGATAGGTTTCAATCATTTTGCTGATAAATTTAATCAAATTTGTTAATAAATTCAATCACTTCGTTAATAATTTTAATTTGAGACAACAAGGATAGAATAGGCGTTTTAAAAAAGAAGCAAACAAATTATTCTATAAACAATTATTTTGGAAAAACAAATGCAGCCTAAAATCCAAAAATAATCGAACTTCACTTATTCATGGATATAATGATAATAATAATAATAATAACTTCCTTAATTTGGTTGGTTAAAAATTAAGATCAATCATCAATTAATGTGAATAGTCGAAAATTATAAGATTAAATAAACCTCATAATCATAATTAGAAGAGATGATGATGATGAGATAATGCCAATCGAAGCGAAATGTAAAAAAGGAAAAAAAAAATTGAGAGAAAAATAAGCAGAAGAGAGTCTATACGGCGGTGGAAGCGGCGGTCGTCGACGGCGGAGTACCACCACTTTGATCACCACCAGCGGTTGTTTCAGGCTGACTATCTCCACCAGCAGCAACAGAGCTAGTACTTACATCACCCACCGGAGCCACCGACACATTGGCGGCGGTTACGGCGGCGGAGGCAGCGGCGGCGGGGGTATGTCTTTTCCGTTTCTTTTTCTCATAAGGAATCCCTCTAGCTTTAGCCTGAGCTTCTCTCACTTCCCGGAGATAAATCCTGACGGCGCGTGCAGCAAACGGGTTCGATTCCGGCCGGCCGCCGTTCTCCTCATAGGCGGCTCTAAGCCGGCCGATCAACGCGTCTAAGCTGCCCCAAGCCTGTTTGAGCGGGCAGGGGCAGGGGGCAGGCGGGTTCGGGTGCCCGAAATACGGGCAACCCGACCCGTGAACCTTTGTCTTTCCGAACTGATCCAAATACTTCAAAAATTCGATCACATGAGCGCCGCTGCAACGCGCCAACGACAGCGGCGGCTTGTGGTTTTTCAAATACTGCAAAAACGTGTTCCAATCCCTTCTCTTCTGTGATTCGTACCGGCTCGGCGGCGCTGCCGGCGGCGCCGACGATCCCTCCGCCGTGGGCTCCGACGAGCCGCCACCGGATTCCTCCATGATTTGAGAAGAGGATTTTAATTGGGGGTTTGGGGTTTGGGCGAAATCATGGGAGGGGATTTTATTTATTTTGAATCACGGGATTGTTTGTTTTTATGAAAAATTGAAAAATGGAAAAAGGGAGAAATGGGCTTTTAATTTTTTTTTTTTTTTTTTTTTTTTTTTTTTGGGTGTTCGAAGAGGATTTTGTGAGAGCGTTTTTGGTGATGGGACGTTAAAAGTTTAGATGAATGAACTTAAAAAAGATAGAAAGAAAGTGTGGGAAAATTTAATAAATAGATTTCTTTAAATTTAAAATATTTAATAAATAGATTAATGGAAGCAAGGTGAAAGGTAAAGATTTTGTTCATAGACCGGAGATCGTGAGAGAGATCTTGTGTTTAAAAAGAACTTTAACTTTTTCTTCTTTTTTCTTATTTACTTTTGAGGTTAAAATTATCAATATGATTGATTTTGTGTTTTGAAATCTACTTATTTGGGTTTAGTTTTGGTTTGATGTAGATTGTAGTTTTTTTTTTCTTTTTTTCTTTTTTTTAAACAATTGTTTTCAATGAAACAATCACTATAATTAGTTATCAATTTCCTAAAGATAATCCTGTTGTCTATAGTGTTCAATGAACTTACCAGTACCATATATAGGTTTGACATCTAATAGCCATACTAGTTTAAAGACTTTAGGTTGAAAATTTTAATTATAAATCTCTTGTTTGTTTATTGATTTTTAACTTAAGAATGATTAGTGTTCTTGAATATATGTAGTACACCAAAATATAATACTAAATGGTAAAATGAACGGCTACAAATTTTTTGGTTATTTATCTCTATCACTATACATTTATTTTCTTAATTTTTTGGCATCTAAATATATATTGTATGGTCCGATAGTATGTTACATGATAATAGTTGAAATGTGTATAAGTTAACGTGTTAATTAATTCAGATAGTCATGAAAAATAATAAAAACCTATTCCTTATATTTCTATCAATATAAAAGGATGACCTAATTACTAGAGACTTGTGACCGTTTAAAATCCTATATCGATTTAAATGTCTAAACTTCGAATCTTTAATTAAATTTTTTTTCTATCTCTTGAGTTTGAACTCGAAATAGGTTAGGTACTTTAAATATACAGAGCCAAAATATAATACTAAATGATAAAATGAACGATTACGTATTTTCCAATCATAAAAAAGCTGTAACTTATTACCATACTCAAACTATTTCATATTTTTTAAATAGGCAATAACTATTATTAAATAGATGACCATTTATATTTGCATGTATTTATTTGTTAAAATAATCTAGTTTCTCTCTCTTCCATGCCTAAAATTAAAATATCAGCAACAAATAAATTTCTACCGAGTCAACACATGAGCCGAATTAATCAGATTAGCAATTCTTGGACTCCAAATATAGTTGAATTAAAAAAAAAAAAAATCTAACCAACCAATAGAAAAATGTTACTGATTTCAATTTAGATTTTTTAGAAGATTTCTTTCCATTTTTTCGATAATTAGCTAGTGTATTCTAGTAAGCTAATTGTTAGGATCCTACAATTGTCCTATATTAAAAAATTGGAAAATTTAATAAATATTTATAAAAAATACTAGTTACTCTCTTTATTGTCTATTAATTTTGAAGTGAAATTTCATATTTTCTAATACTAACTATATATTAGTATTACTTAATTAATTGTTAATAATAAAGAGGTGAATGACTTAGCAAGTAAAAATGAAGTCTACAGATGCTTTGCGATTTCTTTTTTCTTTTTTTTGTTTGCAAATGATTTGCGATATTTAACTAAACTATATAGCGACAATTTTTTTTAAGAAAATCTATAATAAGAGATCAGAAATAAAAATTAACCTCTAAATTCTAGATAAATTAACTCAACCAAAACATAAGATAAAAAATCCTCACTACTTTTTTTTTGTTCAACTATTAGAGATGGAAAACCATTAGGGGCGGACTTAACATCTAAATTCTAGATAAATTTTATCATTATAGTTTCATTGTAGTTATATATTTTATGAATTATTTTTTTAATAAATTTTATTGACAACAATATGGTGTAAAGTGGTATAATTTATCTCATAAGAATAGTCGAAATACACGTAAGTAATCTACATAAACTCACTACTATTAAAAAAAATATATTACACATGGGTGATTGAATCATCATTCTCTTAGACGATACTTAATCAACGTCAATGTACATTTTTACCTAGGAAAATATAGGAAATATATGGTTTAACAAAACTAAAAATACGTGAAAGTTAGTAATTCGTATGAAAGTAAAATTTAATTTTTGTTCAATAAGTTACTTTAGCTCACACCGTCTAATTGATATAGGAATAGTTGACTTCAATCTATTTAATTAGACAATAATTACACACGAAAAATACTCAACAATGACTAGAAACGAAAAGACTATCTTAAATTTTATCAAATTATAGTACTAAATTTAAAATTTTAAAACTAAACTATAACTTTTATGGATATGTAACCGACTATAATTGATCTAAAATATAAATAGCCAAATAAAATTTGAATGAAAATATTTATATATATTCAAAAGAATCTTTTGGAAATACAAACAAAGTATTGTCACACAATTGATTAAATATGGGGTAAATCCTGATTTTTTTTTAAACCGTGAAATTGAAGCTTTGCTCTCCTATATTTGGGGTACCACTAGCCCGTCTCTAGACTGTGGCTCTAGGATACTTCAAAGGGTATTTTAGTTTAAGCGTTTTCTAACGACCTCGAACCAAGAATCTCTCAAGGAAACATGTTATGAAGTCCTTGCCCTTAATCGCTCTACTGCCCATTGGGGTAGATCATGAATTTATAAAAGATGACAAATATTTTTATTGATATGCAACTTTTTGGGTGAAACAAAAAACAAACTATGAGGACTTATATTTAGAGTGTGCAATATTATACTAATATGAAGATTTCTCGAGAGTTTGTAGTCCCCTACAAGTGGTAATGGTTATAATGAAAATTTGTGGTTGAGTTGTCTAATGTAGGCTTTGATTGAGGGATAGCTACCATGTGCTCAAACGAAAAATCGGGTGGATCCCTAATTGAGCTTTCTAGTCGACTCAAATGCTATTTGAAATGATCTATAATTTCAGTTAAGATGTACTTAACTATAATTCAAAAATTATTATTAAATAAAAGAGATTCGTATGAAATGACAAACATCTTTATTAGTAAAAGTATAAAAAATTATCCAAGCAATAAACAATATTATATTAATGGAGAAATTCTTGGAGATTTGTCTCCCCGACGAGTTAATAAACGAAAAAAAATAAGGAGACTAGAAGGTAAAAGAAAGGAGGGAGAAAATTGGAAGGGAGACAGGACATGTTTACCATTCAACGATGGAGGACCCCACACAAAGGCTTATCTCTAAAATGGAAAATATAAATAATAATAATTTGAAAGTTAAGACCACGCGCCGACAGGATCTGGCAACTCCACGCTCTTACGAATAACTTCACGCCCTACCCATTTCTAAACCTCCACCTCCCCACGCGTGTATCTTACGCACCAAGATTGCGGAGTAGTGGTTTCCAATATTACCAACCCTTCATTTCCACGATGCAATAAATGGGGTCTAAATTAAGTCAAACTTCTTCTTATTATTTTTTCTTTTTCCTTATATAAAATAAAACAATTCTCTCAATTTTCTCAAAAAAAAAAAAAAAAAAAAACAACAACAACAACAATTCTTCTTTCTTTTTAATTCACGACTTACATATATATATAAAAAAATGTTTCCTCATAAATTGATCGGTTATAAAGTTGAATGAAAAATTGACCGATAATAACTTGAAATAACATGGTGGTAAGTAGAAGGCTTATCTGAATTAAATTTTAGAGATATTATTTTACTTTTTATCGTAAGAATATTTGTGAAATATTTATAAACTATTATATATGTGAGTAGTATTTGAACGATGTTTATGCATGCCTTAATTATTTTTATAAATATATTGTATAACTCTAAAATATTTAAATGTCAAGTAAATTTATAGGTAATTATTTTTTAGGTAGGTGGTAGAATGTGACATAATTCTGTGTTGGATTGAATTGAATTAGATTATAAATTTTTTTTTTTACTTGTTCAATCAACTAATAAGTTAGATTATATGTATTAAAATAATTAAACTTATTTTTAAGTTGAGTTATTTGAATAGGTTTATTTTCCCAAATTCATAATCTATGAATTTGTAAAAAGAAAAAAAAAATGCTTGATAATAGATTCCAATCCAAACCGCTTATCTTTGTTAATGCATGAATGAAAAAGATACAATACTATTAGATAAAGTCTGTAAGTTTAAAGATTTAATTTACAATTTAACATTTTCCATACTGAATTACAAAGAAAGATACAAATTCAAATATGATTAAGGGTATCAAAATATTTACATGCATACCTATTTGAAGCATGTTCATATTAGTATTAATTATTAATTCAAACTTGTAGACCAAGAAAAGAGATAACAATGAACATTTGTATTTCTTTTTTTGTCCATGCTTTTTTTTTTTTGTTACTTTTGTCCATGCATTTTTTGTCCATACAAAAGGATGAAGTAAATATTTGACCAAATAGAGAAGTGGTTTAAGGGCCAAATGGTAAGTTAGAAAGTATTCATTAAATGTGGCATTCTTAATAATTGACTCAACACAATTAGGCTATTTATAATTTATCTTACTGCTTACAATTTGAATCAATAGATATAAACCAATCCTATATCCATCCAAAAAAAAAAAAAAAAAAAAAAAAAAAAAAAAAAAATATATATATATATATATATATATATATATATATATATAAACCAATCATACCACTTAATTTAGGAATGATTAGAAGTTATTAAAAGTTTAATTTCAGGTCGGTATGAATTGCAGTTATCAATTGGGGCTGAAGAAGGTCTAAATCACATATCATCTCAAGTATCTTCTCTCCTCATCATTGATTAATTATGATGCTTAGTCTTATTACTGCATTAAAAACAAGAAGATGTTGAGAAAAAAGAACGAAAAAGAAACATTTTTAGTGAGATGTAATTTTAATTTGGTCTATATATAGTAAAATTTTGACCTTTAATATATATAAAAAAAAAGTTTTACAATAGTCTTTTCATTTCAGAAATGTTCAATTTTAATCTATTATATATATATATATATATAAAAGAAATCTAGTTATATGAAATAATGATGACTACGATAATAATTAGACTAAATTAAAACTCATAATAAATAAAATTGTGCATTATTAAAATGTTCGGATAAAATTGTTTGATTTCAAAATATAGAGACTAAATAGACATTATATCATAAACTGCTTATAAAAGAAAATAAGTATAAGAGTAAACTCAAAAGACACACAATAACTAAGACTTCGTTTGATAACCATTTTACTTTTGCTTTTTTTTTAAAAAGAAATTTAAGCTTACAACAACTATCTTATTATATATTTTAGTTGGATATCTACAACTTACCTTCATTTTTTAAAATCACACCAAAATTTAAAGAAAAAAATGGTAGCTCCCAAGAGCTTGTTTTTGAAATTTAATTAACATCTACATATTTTTTTTTTAAGATAGATGAATATATTATAAAAAAAAAAATGAAAGTAGAAAATTGGAATAAAAATAAGTTTAAATTTGTGTGCATTACTAAAATTGTGGTCAATTTCAATTTCATTCATATTTTAGAAAGTCATTTCAAATAACCATTATATGGAGACTACATAAACATTATATGTAAGAAAATTGAACATATTTGATAACACTCATACTTTTTTTTTTTTTTTTGTTTCTACGAACTTATTTGATAATACATCTCATTATTTGTTTCTAAAATTTTAATTTTAACATTGGAGGTATTATATATATAGGTTTAAAGACGGAATATATTGTTTAAAACCGTTTCTAAAGAAGAAACACGCGTTGATCCCTAGTGATCAAAATAGGACTTTTTTTTTATTTAATCAAACAACTTCATTAAAAACCGAAACAAACCTTACTATAATACTCTCTAAAGAGAGAAACCAAAAATAAAAAACAATAAACTTAAAAGAACATCTTACTCTCGACCCACATCTCGGGCCAAGACAAAGAAAAAGACGAAAAATTGTAAATTAAGAAATTTTTAAACAGATCTGAAGCACCATTCGAACTAACATTTTTACATAGAGGGACTGATAGATCCCAATGTATAAAGTCAGTAGTAATTAGTTAACACTGCATTAGTTGACCTTGAAGAAACTTTGAGGATTAACCATATCAACATAATAACTACTAGGAACAAGAATCCGCCAAAATAGAAAACAAAAGCTTCAAAACCATAGAGGAACGGAGACCCTTTTGAAGGTAACACTCATTCATTGCTAGATTAGGAACCGACATTTTTGTGTCTTTCGATTATCATGGTCAAAATAGGATTTTTAAAATATAAAAGGTTATCAAATTTAATCTACGGTTTTCCTCGACATCCAAATGTTATAAGGTAAGATAATATGTCCCTTAACATTAGTTGATGTATGTACAAGCTAACCTCAATAATCACTTAAAAAAATCAATTCAATCTATGATAAATACTTAGATGAAAAAGTCTTTTACGAGTTTCTTGATATTAAAATATCATAGAGTCTGTGCATATAAACAGAATAAAATGAACACACTTAAATGGATGCCATAACTTTTGACTTATAGCTCATACATTATGGGCTTGTTTGGGAGAATGAGAATGATTAAAGGGGGAATGAAAATTATGGGAAGAATAAGAAAGTGAATGACTATGAGAAAATGATTATTTGTGTTTGATATGAATAAAATGATTACTTATTTTTAGAGTGAAATGAATGATTATAAGAAAAATAAAATAACGAGTACGATGAAAGTGAAAAATAATGATGTGATGTATAATGAGGTATTTGGGCCACCAATAATAAGGGAGGGAATGAGAATGTGGATGATTCCCCGTGTTTGTTACAGGGAATCATTCCTCCCATAATCACGTTTTTCAAAAATTACTTTTTTCATTTTTACCTAACTACTTTTTATTCTCCCTCCAACAACTTTTCATACATCACATCACTATTTTTTACTCATATCATATTCATTATTTTATTTTTTCCCATAATTATCACATTTATCTCAAATACAAATAATCATTTTTCCCATAATCATTACCTTCACCCCAAACACAAATAACTATTCCTCCATAATCATTACTCTTCCTATTCTCCTCCTCATTATCATTCTCTCCTTAACTATTATCATTCCCCTTGTCCAAAATACACCATAAAAGTTGTTGTGTGGATAATCAAAAGGTAGTTAACAGAAAAATGAAAAATGTGATTTTAAAAAAACACAATTATAAAAGCAATGATTTCGATGGCCTAAACACAGTAAATCATTCTCATTCTTCTCATTTATTTTCGGCGGCACAAAAACACAAACTCACTTTTCCCCTAAAAAAAACTCACTTTTCTTTGAACTTGGAAGTTAAAAGTACAAAAAAAAAAAAAAAAAAAAGAAAAAAGAATCAAATAAATTCCGAAACTTGGAGTGAAAAGTGGTTAAAAATATGATTGAATATTTCACCTTTTACCAGTCAGATCCGTAATTTGTGACTTTATTATGATGATTATTATTATTTTGAAAACCTTTAATTTGTGAGTTGAAAGATTGATTGATATAAAAAAAAAAAGGTTGAGTTATTTCAATTTACAGTGTGTGAGTTGATTTCTATGGCACCCCCAATAATAGAAAACTTCAATTTTTACGCAAACCTTTTCTTCCACGCCACGACTAAACTCTTTTTTTGTCTTCTTAAATTCATATTTATTTTAGAAGAAAAATACCCAATACTATCCTATGTGATCTTGAACGACATGTCGTCTTTACCTTCGCCTACTATTTGAAGTTGAAGTTCAATTTGGCTAATAATAGAAAAGTTCTTAAGTGGTCTATATATATATATATATATATATATATATATATATATATATAAAACTAACTAACTTCATTGACCAAAAAAACCAATACGACCTAAACTTGTAAAACAACCACAAACTCAACTATCTCCACAAGTCAAAGTGCGACTACCTACACCCACAAGAACCAATAACAAGACCAAATTTATAATGAAAATAAGTCATTCGTGCAAGAAGCGACTCATAATCTACTATATACTTTGATTCTAAAGTTTGTTGATAGTCTCTAAAAGATAATTTACATTCATCTCAATGATCGAGGAGTAAGAACCATCAAAATAAAACGAGAAAAGTTATTCCATTTCAATTAAGTATGCATGAAATGAAAAAAAAAAGTACATCATGGAATGATAACTCTAACTCAATCATAATTTCGGTTGCTATTAATCAAATTACAAGTTACTTGATTTGATTTGATTTTTTGTTTTCTTTTTTTTTCAAATAAAGAGAAGATTTAAATATACTAAATTGAATATGCAATATACTTTATTTATATATATAGTTCAACGATAAATAAATTCTTAATTTTTAATTACCTTTTTTATTTTAATTTTTAATCGCCTTAAACATTATGCTTATGTCTATTAACAAACTTTGATATTAATGTATGGAAGAATGAAACATATTAATTTAAAAAAGAAATATCCTGAGAGAAGAAAATCCAATTCTCAAACTTATCAAAATAGAATATTTATAAAACAAGTTGCATAGTGGGACACGAATGCATTGTCTGAGAATATAATCACAAACAATTTGAAAACAGACATTTAATCAAAATCTAATTAATTATAATTACCCCTTTACTTAATTTTTTTAGTTGATTTGAATGAAGAAATATGGCTTTATTCCAAGCAATGAAACATATAAAATCTGATTTTGATTAAGGCAAAAGATTCTGCACCAAACACCATTAAGAAAATCATTATAAGTTCCATCTTAATTACTTGCTACATTTTATTTGAATATATTGTTGATTAGACAAATTAGGTATATATCAAGGTAATTGGAGGTAGCAAGTAAATTAAAGAAATACCCTGGTCGGATTTTAACTACAATGTCAAAAAAAAAAAAAAAAAAAAAGTTCGAGTATTGTTTTGTTGAATATTGAGTTGGGTATTTTTGTGGCTTTATTGTTGAATTATGTGTGGTTTATTGATTACGACCAACTTTTAATTTAGTTGTCAAAAGGCATTACTTCACCACGTAATCAATTTAAGATTTAATTTTTGAAAAACCTTTAACATTTTATTTTTAAATCATAATAATTTAGGAGCATTCGAATTTGTAACTTCATTGTTAGGTGTACACTTATGACTAATAACAGCAGTGGCTCGATGACAACAATGTAGGCATATACTTATGCCACTTAACTATTGTTATTGTTGTCTTTAAATTTAACATTTTTAATTAAAGTTTTTTTTTTTTGTCAGCTTAATTAAAGTTAAATTGACTTAACCAAAAAAGTTAAAAAGATAAATTGCCGCATTTACTGTAAACGAGCATATAATTTATGCCTAAAGATTGAGCAATTTCATATGTGGAGATTTGTGACGATTTCATTAGAAACATTTTTTTCTCTTAACATATCTATCTATTTTATAATTATATTTCATTTCTATCTCTTTCCACTTTACAAATCTTAGAATGATGAGTTTATTGTTTTGGACAATTATTGACCAATAAGAATTTATGAAGTCAACATTAATTAATCATGAACTTTAGCATGTAAATAATTCTTATCATATTATTACCAGTTTCATTAAATAAATTATTTCCTTTTAAGGAAGTCTAGAAGGTATTTTCAACTACATCTTGCCTTTTTAAAATAAGGCAAAGTTGGTTAATAATAATAATAATATTATTATTATTAGTGCAATACTAGAAAAAAAACTTATTATTATATCAGGTTACTTTATCCAAAATTATGAGCTATAATTAAAAGCTATATTCTCTATCATTAATTATGTGTTCGTACACATATCATTTTTTTTTTTAAATTTTTACCTAGGTCAAAATTTTAGAAAAGTTCTATAGCAAAAACTTGATTCCTTCTTGTTAAATTGATAATCACAAAAAAGATAACTTTTAATCATGTGAAATTTGAAATCGAAAGATTTCAAGCAAGTTAAATATTTCATATTTTGTTATGTATGAAATATTTTTAAAAGTTTGCTATAATTAAAATAAGGAGGTTAGAGTTTGCTATCTACAATAAATTTTCTTAATTATATAATTTATTTAACAATTAAATTTATATGATTTAAAAAAATTGAATATAGGAAAATTCGAACATATAATCTTTCAATCATTAATCTTTTTTTAATCAAAGAAACTTCATTAAAAAATAAAACAATGGTTACAAGAAATCTCCCATAAGAGGAAAAACAAAACAGAGGAACAAAAATCACTAAATAGTTCCTTGATTCCGGCCATAACTCATGTTGAGACCAACTAATAGACGAAAAGTTGTAAACTAAGGACATTCTAAAAAGATATGAGACACATTTCAAACTAACCTTTTTACATAAGGGGATGATAGCTAGAATCCAATTTAAATGATCGGTAACAATTAGTCAACACTACATTGATTGACGTTAAAAGTGCTTTGTTGGCTAACTGTACCAACATGATGATCACTGAAGAACAAGAACCCGCCAAACTAGAAGTAAAGAGCTCTGGTTGACGTAAATCATTAATTTATATTTTATGTCGGTTAAACTATGTTATTATTGTCAATTACCTTGTTATGATTCAATATATGTGCAACTTAATTCCCTTAGACGTGTTTGGATAAGGTTTTGGATGAGAAGTTCTTTTGAGTAGTTAAAAATTGAGAATTGTAGTAAAAAATTCATTTAGATGGGATTTTTATATAGAGAAGTTAGAGACAATAACTTGTTTGATTGTGAATTTGAAATATTGTTTAATAGTTAAAAAAAGAATGATTAGAACTAAGTGGTTAAAAATAAGTTATTTTCAATAGTTGTAAATGAACGATTAGAAATGAGCAGTTATTTTTAATAATAAAATGAAGAATTATTTTGAGTAGTTACAAAAACTCGTTTGGATGTTATTTTTTGAAAAGTGGCAAGTAAATACTCATTTTAAATCTTCCATAAATTCAACAAACAAACACTCTTTTTTTCATTTTTTTTAGATTACAATAATTGAAGGTGGGGATTCGAATCCAACACTTCTTGATAATTGAGCGTATACTAATACTGTTGAACACTACTCTTGTTGAACACACCCTCCTTCCTTAAACCCGACATTTAAAGTGAGAAAAACTAAAGTTGATTGTAAGAATTTAATGGAAGGTTTTTTTTTTTTTTTTTAGTCTGCGTACCGCATCATGTTTTCTTCATTTTTTTGGAGATTATGACATTACAAGTAGAGTCGAATAAAGTAAATACTAATAGAGATCATAATTCATAACCATTGACCTAAACTCATATGTTAGTTATAATCGAGACTTAGAATTTCAAATTTCAAATTTCAAGAAGAGGAAAATGTTAGATGCGAGAATCAATCTGAAATAAACTGTAGTTTGATATATAATTTGATTAAAAAATGGTTTATTAAAGTTTCATTTCATAACCATTTATACCTCGTTTGATAATCATTTGAATTTATTTTTTGTTTTTGAAATTGTTTTTACTCAAATGATCTATTAAAGATTTCATCTTCCACAACTATCATAGAGTGTTCTAGTGGTCAAAGATGATTTTGATCTACTTAAAGAGATGAGTTCAATCCATGATGGTCACCTACCTAAAAATTAATTTCCTACGTGTTTCCTAGACATTCAAATGTTGTAGGCTTAATTTTCAAAAAACAAAGATCTCTATGAAGAGTTTTATCTCCACTAAAGAAAATATTTAAATTCTAACTAAATTTTAAAAATCAAAACAAAATTTTGGATGCTACTTTTTTTTCTCTTTTTTTTTTTTTCAAATTTTAATTTAATTTTTAAAAATATAGGTAAAATATAATTATGAAAGTAAGGAAAATCAGTAAATGGTTTTCGTAGGCTTAGTTTTCAAAAAATAAAATAAAATTCAAACTAGTCTAAATAATTTTATTGAAAAAATCCATTAAATAAAAGAAAAAAATGGGAGGGGGAATAAGAATTAGTAAAGATGGATGGTGGGTATGAAGATCTATATGAATGCCACCCCCATCTCCATTACTATTTTTAAGTGATTCAATTAAAAAAGCGAATAGGAAGAGAGTTTATTTTACAATGTTTGTATGCCCATGGAGTCATCTACTTCCATGAATTTGATGATTTATTTTTTATGCTTCCGAACATTTAACGTTAAAAATATGAGAAGTTTTTATAACACTTATAAAATAGATGAGCTACTTCTTTCATTTTCAATTAATTTAAGATGAAATATACTATTATCTAATATGATATCATAGTTCATTAAATTCAAATGAATATTCAATTCAATAAAAATGAAATTGAGATCCGATCCAAGATTGATGAACTACTTCTTTCAAATTTTGATTGCCTATTGGTTCAATTATGTTCTAATATTCGTTAAAGTAAGCTTACTCAATCGTAATTGCATGTATCCTTGAACATGATGTTATAAGTTTAATCTTCCAATGCTCAAGTATGGTTGTAAAAAAGGAAAAAAATATGATCCAATGTTTCTACAGGTTCAAATTCAATCATACATTAAAAAGCGTTTTTTAAAAAAAGTTCAAAAGCACTAAAAAAGGGTTCTTAGCTTTTTCTTTAATAAAAAAAAGTGGGAATTTCGTAACCGTTAGGAAACCACCCACACAGATGGCAAAAATACCTGATAGACTGCATCAAAATATGCAAAAAGAAGGATTTTCTAACCCAATTTCCAAAGTATATTAAAGAAAAAGCATATTTTATAATCAACTTCTTGCAATTAGCGATGAATTTTGCACTAAAAGTTGGTGGGAAATTGAAAATTGGCTTATTTGGCTGCTGGCATGGGCAAAATGCATCATCTAATGAGACAAAACCTTAATAATCTTTTCATTAATTAGAAGAAATGGAATTAATAATTTACAAATAATAATAATGAACATAATGGAAGTAGACAGTGGTTGAACCCTACGTTTAATGAAATCATTAGCAGGTTTTAAAAAAAAAAATTTTAAAAATAATAAAAAAACATAATTAATATTAGGGTCCATGAGAGTTTATAAAATATTGAACTAATTATCTCATTGCCCCTATATGCAACCTTCTTTCTAGACTATATATTAGGGAAAAAAAATATGTAAAAATAATCATAAAGATGCCAAAATCAATATCTCTTCTACCCTTCATTAAAAGAAATTAAGACTAAAATAATGCAATTTAGATGTTTTCAAAAAAAAATAATAATAATAATAATAATGCAATTCAGATCTGACCCACCACCTACCGATTCCTTTGAATTATTATAAAGCTTTGATAAATTAATTGATCCAAAAGCTAATAAGATATGATAACCTAAGCAATAACCACCTAAATTATAGTAAATGATAGTTGGGAACTTTTCATTGATTTTAAGTCATGAACACTATTCCATCATAGTCTATAAATTGCTAACAAACTAAATGTTTGTTTTTTTTTTTGCTATATCGGTAAATGGTCAATCACAACTTTGACTAATTTCACAAAGTGATCGTTTGACGCTATTACAATTGGTTGTTAAAAATACTCACATAACATTATTATTAGAAAAGTGATTATCATAAATTAAACTCATTCCATTTAAGTTCTTTTTTTTTTTTATTTCAAGACCTTTATCAACCACTACACTAACTCAGGATCGTTCAAATTAAATATTTTTATAAACTATGAGTTGATCTCCATCAATAATAAGAATCAGGTAAATAATAATAATAATAATAATATTATTATTATTTTTTTAAAAAAAATAATGAATTTAGACCATGTAATTATCTACTTAATATTTAATATCCTTCAAAGTATCTTAGGCATACAAATATAGTAAAATGAAAAATAGTCAAGTTACGTGCAACGAGAAGAACATCATGTAAATAAAAAAAATAACTAATCCTTTTTCTTTTTATTTTTTAATATCTATGAGAGTGTGACAACTTAAATGTAGCCTAACTAATTTCACGAGATAATCGAAAATCATTCAACGTTGCACCAATTATGTTCAAAATTTTGTAGAATCTCAATCTTGTAGGGAGTGACCCTCATGAGATTTGAACCTGTTATCTAAAAATTTCATTAATATGCCCCAATAACCACAGACCAAATTAGGGCAGTTGTCATTAACTGAATGAACACTTTTTTTTTCTTTTTTTTTTTCTTTTCTCCCTCAAAGGAATCATATATAAGTGGGGCATGATCCTGTGTGAAAGCACTGGTTGAACCTAAAATGTGTAGCAGTACACATGTCCTTGTGCTATTTATTACTCCCCACCCACCCTTCATCTCTATTTTTCTTCCAAGGATGAAAAAAAGGGATCTATTTCCTTGTGATGCTGACTTAAAATCCATTAAAGCCACCACTGGCTAGACCCCACAAAATTATGGAAGGGATGTTTTCATGAAAAGGAATTTTAAATATTATCACTGAGATGC
>JBBMKA010000005.1:411674-423530 GCA_037833695.1 Sechiopsis laciniata
AGGGGAAAATTCTTGATAATGTAACCAAAGCCCCATGTTACGAAGATAAAGGAAAATCTTAAATATATAAATAAGGGAAAACATCTACATTGATGTGAGGGCTTTTGAGTAATGACAAAAAACAAAGTTATGAAGACTAGTGCCGAAAGTGGACAATATCATGCCGGTAGTAATGACCAATGCCAAAACCTTACACATATTTATTGTAGATAGAATATCATATTCTAGAGGATTCCTAACAAATCCTAGATAATTGCTAACAAATCTCCTAACAAATCCGCAAAGAAGTAAGCACGAAATTAAAGGAGGAAATGGCTAGAATATCTAACAATATTTAAGTACTATAAATTACATAAATCTAGATTGTTGGGGAGATATGTGGAAGTTTGTTATTTCCAACATGATGATTAATGAGAGGCAAACCTAAATTCGGTGGTGATCAATTGAAATCAATCAATGATATAACTAGGTGTTTGATTTTTTTGAAAACAAATAAAAGATTTAATCGCATGAAGTAACAGAGAGAGCTACACGAAGGTCGTTAGAAGTACCGCTTATATACATTCGGTGTGTATCGATTTCTGCTTCTCGAGCTGTAGGAGTAGAATCTGCATAATGATTTCCGTTCACACGATCTCGTAATGAAAAGACGGTCTCCCTGAGGATCGGTTCGTGGCCATTGAAAAGGTTACCCATGCTCAAGACCTTCCTCCATGATTGACTGGCTGTTGGAGGAGTGAACATGCTTGATATCACCCCTCTTTCATGACTTCTTACTGGCTGTTTTTTGTTGAAGGCCTAAGAATGAAACATATTTAGAAATGAAAGTCAGTCTCAGGCTCCAGCTGTGATTAAAAATATTTATCTAGGATGATCATAATTGGCGGAACATAGTAACAAAAGCAAGAGTAGATTAAACTTCAGGTGGAGAAGTTTTCCCTAATAATTTGAGGCTAAATATATGATCTATTGGGTATTGTTTTTTCAATTTAGTCCCTATTGTTGAAAAATTTTCAATTTAGTCTCTAATGTTTAAGCATTCTTCAATTCATTTCCTCAATCCCTCACCGTTGGAAAATTGTTAAATAAATAGGTGGAAATTTAGAGGAAAACGATCCTGTTAAAGGAGAAAAGTTTCTAATCCTTCCGTAGAGCTTCAAAAATTTGGTAGAAATTTTTTATTTTCTTTTCATAGATAATTCGTTACTTTCTATAAATTCACTTAGTAGCATTATGCCAGTTAAATTTATCATCAGACAAATTAACACTTTTTCAATGGTGAAGGACTAAATTACAAAAAAATTGTACATAAGGGACTAAACTGAAACTTCTAAAATAATAGGGACTAAATTAAAAGCATTACCCAAACATTAAAGACTAAATAAAGCATATATTTAGTTTAAATTCAAATACTTAAAGCCACATTTCATAACCATTTGGCTTTTAATTTTTTAAAATTAAGTTTATTAATACTACTTTCACTTAAAGATTTTCTTGTTTTGCTATCTACGTTTTACTCATATTTAAACAAACCAAGTTCTGGAAACAAAAAAGTATTTTTTTCAAAAATTTGTTTTTGTTTTTCGAATTTGACTAAAAATTCAAATGTTTTCTTAGGAAAGTTGAGAGACTCATGGTAGAGAAATGGTGAGTAAACAAACACTATTTTCAAAAACAAAAACTAAATGATTATCAAACCCAGCCTATGAAACCACCACCATAATAATAATAATAATAATAATAATAATAATATTCTAACATCTCCTAAATGAAAGATTTTCTCAAGTATAATGCACTTGTTCTTAGGAAAATATATAAACAGATTACCGTTTCAACTTTGTTGCTTGACGAGCAAGTTCCCATTCTTGGCAGGTAAAAGTCGTAGAAGTCTTTGAAAAATGCTTCAGATAGACGAGGTGCCTGTAATAATTTACGATGGAGAGAAGCTGCAAGAGCCATCAACTTCTCCACGTGTTCGAAAACGACACATAGTCGTCTTAGATCATCGATAACCTCACTCTCAGCAGACAAACGATTTCCTGCAGGATACTTGCATGGCATGAACATCCAAAAGGATTGTACTAAAAAAAACGATTGTATGAGTTTCTTTGACACAAATGTTGTAGGGTTAGGCAGTGTGTCTGTGAAAATAGTCGAGGTGCGCGTAGGCTGGCCTGGACGCTCCCGAGTTAAAAAAAAGAACTAAAAAACATGAAAATTATGTAATTGACTACCTTGCAAGAACTTCAAAACAGACACCATGGTACAGTAAAGTTGCTCCATTTTTGCTTTCATCAGTTTCAATCCTCCATAGCTAGTCTGGCTTAATGTATCTGCTGCACCTTTGAAGGCAGTACAAACCATTTGCTCAAGTAACTGATGCGGTCGTAATGTCTCTAGATAGTGGAGAATCTGCAAAACTCGAGGTGTCAGGAACAACGAAACTATGTACTCAAAGTACAGGGTTTGTGAACATAAAGGCAACTATTAATATTACAACTTCCCACTTTTCACAATCTACACGCACACATGAAGTTGATTTTTTTTTTTTTTTTTTTTTGATGGGAAACAGAGAAAGGAATGTATTCATCAAAAGGGAAACAACACAGCCTAGAGGCCTTGGGGATGAGGAGTTCCTAAGCCTAGTTTGGATAAAAAATAAAGGGCCTCTGGTCTAAATTGATGAGCAAGCAGTGTGTGTTGCAAAAAGAATTATGCATAGCACTCCAAGAGGAGGCAGTAAATGGTAAGGGGCTTTTGATCCCCGTTTAAGGTTGAGTCAGGTTGGGTTATAATAATCAAACACGTGTCTCAGCCACTGATTGTGTAATCAGTGGGTTAACATCCAACTATAGCAACTCCCAATCCTGTTATAATAACCACCTTTATAATATATTCTATCTTAAAATAATCTTAAGTTATGATAACCTGCATCCGAAACATGGTTATCATAACCCCTATTATAATAGTCTAATAGGTAACAACTTGCACCCCAAATACAAGTTATTATAACCTTCCATGTTACAATAACCAACCGTTTATAATAACTCAACCGTAAAAAAAAAAAGTAATATCTTAGGTTATTATTAAACATTGAATTACTTTAGCTAAGGTGCATTAATTGAATTCCACATATGCAGTAATAGTACTTGAACGATTGAACCATTCTCCGGCTGAACTAAAATCTGTAGCTATACTAAAGTTCCGAAGGTGGTCCATAAATCTTTCAGAGATACTTACTGATGGGTTCTTATTCAACTTATACATTAAATTTGGTTGAGACCAATTACTATGCGTACTATTGGTGAGCAATTTGGATGGAGCTGCTAATATCTGAAAACATAGGTTCTATTTTTTACTAATTATTTGTCCAACATAAATGCTTAGAAACTTAGGTAACTCTAGAAAACCTTGATTGATCTTACTCTATCACAACACATCTTCTCAGCCATAATATTTCATGGTTCAAAAAGTACGCAAAAAACATTGGTTCATATATCTAATAAATATACCTTTTCACCTTCTCTATTTGGATCCAGCAGCGACTTCTGCTCTGAAACGGGCAAGGCAGGTGCATCATTCCACAGCTGTCGCCATAAATTCCCATGCTCAGACATTCTTTTCGACAGATGTCCCCGAGGAGGCCAGTTTTCTTTCGAAGTTTCTGTTGCTGAGCCATTGGGTAAACCCTCATCCTCGGGAGAAGAATCCTCCTCCCAATCCCCAGGTGAATGCCAGCGAATAAAATCTTCAAATACACCATCAGGATTTGCTGCTTTAAATGCTGACATATCTGCTTAAAATACCAAATAATATTAACTATAACTAGAATATTGCAGTTACTTTAAACTATGGTACAATGAGAGGGAAAACTGAAATACAAACACAATTTTTTATTGGGTAAAGAATCATATACTTGACACATTATATTCACAATAAAAAGATACTACATCAACAACACAAATGGACTTAAAATCTTATCGCACCTAGGTCTTGTAGTATTGATCAAATGACCATAGAGAGCAGTAAAAATGAGAAATATTTACAAATACTAAAACTGCAAGAGTTATGGTGCGACCACCATAGCATTCATTATATACTTGGAATCAATGTAATACATATATAAGTTAAATGGTTAATTATCATTCGTTTGTTATAAATGACTATTTTTATAAATCAATATGGTAGAAAAAGTGACTCAAACACTAGAACCTTTCGTCTAAACAAAAAAGATTGATTAGTTGGTCACATGATTCTAATAATTCATTCGCTTTGCCCTTTAACATGTTCGCCTCAGGTAACTGTATGGCCATATCTAAATCTAGTTCTAGTAGGAAAATGCAAAAAACCTAGCGTTAAGTAGTCTAATGATAGTTCACATTCATTTATTGAAGGGTAAAATACAATTTTCCCCGGGATTTGAACCTTTCTATTTTGTCAGTTTTCAAAACTAACACTTTTTTTTTTTGAAACTTCAAAACTAACAATTATGGTTCTCGAGAATCATTGAGATTTTTTTTATCAACAAAACACTTCTTAAATAGATTTTTCCCCCATGATTCGTGTTAACAAGTGCCAAGGCAATGTAGATGCAGGCAGTAATGATAGAAAAAAACCATTCAAAGTTAATCACCTGAAGATAGAATATCTTTCTCTAACTGAGCAGAAAAGTCCTGTCACAGAATATAATTATAATTTGGTTAAGAATCCTCAATGCTAAGTAAATTAATGTCCTGTCACAGAATATAATTATAATTTGGTTAAGAATCCTCAATGCTAAGTAAATTAATGAAAGAGAAAGGAAAAAAAAACAGAGTGAGTCATTGTTTTGATGGAAAACAAATTGCAGGTAATGAACAGTGTAAAGGTCATGATCCGGAAATAAATGCACAAAACTTGCTCAAGTAACGACGGTTGAGGAAAAATCTGTGCTAATGTAATATCAAATTAAGATCACCGTCAAGATTTTGGAGTTAACTATCTTAATCTTGAATTTTCTTCTGCCAGAACTATTTTACAGCTCTGGACTACATAATATTTATTACATCGTTCACTTTCCTAAGTAATGCCAGTCATGCCAGTGTTATAGACAATGCCAATTTTTTAATTTTGGGGGGTCAAAAAATATAAGATGCAGTAGCTGAAATCTTGAAAGAGGCACTAACAAATGAATCACCGAAGGCCTCCACAGCTTGGAGCCTTTCTTCGTGCATGTCCTCCGTCATAAGTGGTACATCCTATAATAACCGAATTAAAAGTAAATCAATACAAAAGTAATTTTTACTCAACTTGGGTAGAACATAAAATTTCAGTGTTAATAATATATAAATGTATGTGTGCACACGTGTACTATAATGTATATGAATTGGAACAGAAGTTTGGAAAAAACCTGTGTGAATGGAGCATGCATACTTTGATATGAATTGAGAAGCATCATGGTTCCGACAATGCCAGCTGAACCACGTCTTGTTGAGTCTGGAAACTTTTGATCAGTAAATGATATCACATCTTCAGACTTGGTGCTATCTTTGTACAGATTTGCTTTTGATTCAGACTCGATCTCCGGAGACAAATGGCTGCATAGTTTGCCAAAAAGAAAAACCAGGTTTGATACTTAATTTTAACTACAATTCCAAGAATTCATGTATAATGGTCACAATGATTAGCGGCATGACCTACCTAACCAATATGAACTAACATTAGAAATTATCATCCCTGTCTCTATTAAACCCTGAATATCTATCACAATTCTAGAACTACTATCGATATCGTTTGCCAAACATTGTGACTGCCAATTTAAGCATCTAGTGTTATTAGTACTTCAGTAATAAATAAAACATGAGGACGGGATAGGAAATGGTTTTATTCACAACAACACATCTGAAGTTTCATTATAAAAATCGTATAATATGAAATAGTTTTATTGATGGTATAAAATCGTATATATTTTTCAATTAAGTAAAACAAAAGAGCTCTCACTTCTAATTTCACCTGTCACATTTCCCATCAAAAATTTCACCAGGCGTCTGCATAGTGGGAAAGTCCTCAGAAACTGAACCATCTTCCTGTCAGTTCGGTAATTTCAATACTTTTTCAAGTCTACAACAAAGAGCAACTTGGGAAATGTAGAAATTTGATAGCATTGAAATAACAATAAGCAAAAAATCAATGTTGTAACCTCAGTACGAGGAGATTCAGGATCCTGGCTCCCAAGACAATCCTGAAACTCCTCAATAGACTGACGGTTCTTCTCGATGCATATAGCCAGCTGCAGAGTCACCAAAATTTTAAAATTAACTTTTTTTCTCCTTCCTTTGCTGTGATATGCTGTTTTTTTTTATATATATATAAGAAAGACATATTTCATAAATAGAATGAAATACAAAAACTGGAGTAACTTAAAAACTGAAAAGAACATCTTTCCGAAAATCTATTGGATGGGAGCGATTTGTTTGATAATAAACCAAGCTCAATACAAGTTGCAAAAGAAAAAAGCTACTTTGTACAAAAAAAAGTGCATGGAGGAAGTTTCTAAAATAAATCTTCAGAAGATGTAAATAATTACCATCTGCAGTTTTTGATTTATTAAACAAGTAGAAAGGTCAATTGAACTGCTGATTGGCATTCGTGGCAAAGGTTGTACCTCCTCCCAACACCACCTGACTTCTCTAACAAACTCAACCCACAGCGTAGCTATTGCTGTAAATTCATTACAGAGATGCATATATGGTAAGAAAAAAAATGAAATCAATAGACTGAAGAACAGTATGTGAGTCATACCACGTATGTTGCAGTTTCCAAACCATAGAACTTGTAAACAAAACTGTGCAAAAAGAGAATCGAGGGATGCAGCTTTAATTGCTTGAGAAGTCTTATGCTCCACCTTGGAAAAATAAGGGGCTTTTCTTCCTGCACGTAATACATGGAAAATTATTTACCATACAACATCACTGTTAAGCATCAGCATGGATCCTACTAATCATCTAAACGATGTTCTTAGACACATAGCTAAGTAAACAATAATGTGTCTCCATTGCAGCCCCAGGCCCCCAGTTAGGGCAAAATGCTCTGGACATTTGTTAATAAGCTGCAAACTAGTTATAGTGAGAAAGTTCCAAATGACTGTCACAAAAATGGCAGATATAACTGGCCACTTGTGCCATAAACACGTACAAGGTATCTGAAAGATGCAATTGGTTATGATTTTCATGGATATGTGATTCTCTTTTACCTTCATGAAAGAGATCTTTAAGCAAACGATCAATAACTGAGGGTGGAGGTATTATTGAAGAGGACTTCAAATTA
Source organism: Sechiopsis laciniata (assembly GCA_037833695.1). Taxonomy (NCBI): domain Eukaryota; kingdom Viridiplantae; phylum Streptophyta; class Magnoliopsida; order Cucurbitales; family Cucurbitaceae; genus Sechiopsis; species Sechiopsis laciniata. The sequence goes on from JBBMKA010000005.1 coordinate 418,980, forward strand.
TCCGAACTTGGGTTCTCAACTGCCAAACCAGAAAAGAGAACAGCGGAGTATGTATTACAACAAAACATTTACATGTAACTGGAATCTGGATGGGGTTAAGAAAAATACTTACCTGATACAAAATCTTCCATAAATTGAGCTTGGAAGGACATATCTAACGCATCAATTAGAAGATATAACTGAGAGGAAAATCCAACTCTGTTTCCCGTGGTGCTATCAGTTCTAAATAATCATGAAAATAAATAAATAAAGATTTCTATGCCAAGTAAAATTTCAAGGTACGTACAAAAATTATTAGTAACCACATATGATTTAAGCCATCAGATGAAATATACATCAGATTCTTGATCAAATTCTCATTTACTTACATATTTGGTGATAGAATTGGAAACAAAATCCATTTCTTAGCTTCATGAGGTGAAGAATTTTCCAACTCAGCCATTTCCAAGGAGTTCTGAACCATCTTCTCTGACCATACGGCAATCAATTCAAATCCTGTGCACATCCAAGAGCTATTATCCTCCAAGCAACGCTAAATGAGACTATATAAGTTATTCCATAATTCTTTCCTTCAATTTCTGCCTAAATGACAGGAGATTTATCAACTTAAAATATTTGAACATTTAAGCTCAGAGGAAATTAAATAAATTGAACAAAATATAAGGGAGTGTCAAATCCCTTCTATTTGGTATTTTAAACTCTGCTCACTGTTTAGAAAGTAATACACAAGCATATCAGAGATTGAGAGGTAATCTAGTAACGTCATCTATACACAAACCTCAAATGGAAAAGAGACAATGAGTGATCATTATCTTAAATATTTTCACCTTTCACGGGATCTTCCGAGGAATACCACTCACTCCATGGGCAGTCATCATCCCACTGCCCTTTTCCAATAGTACCAACGTCACTTTCATCGGCTGGTTCTGTCATTTCAGCATCAGCTCTGCGCGTTTCATCATCATCGGATAAGAGGATTTTGAAGGTAAGCTTCATGGTAAAATTGACTTTGAAGAAGTTCGTAGAAATGTCCACGGAGGAGTAGGCCTTCAAAAAGAGAACAATTATATTGTTTGGGAAAACTAAACTTTAGTTTCTAATTTGCAACACAAGAAAAATATGAAGAAAAAGATACTATTTGCAAAGATTGAATATGAGAATATAACTAAGAATAGGAGGTTATACGGAAATTCGATAAATACACCCCTCATCAAGATTGAGAAATATATAAGATGGGAATAATTCATAAGCTATATCATACCTGCTTGAGGCGTAACTATAAAAACATATTTTGTTGGTTAAGTCCAAAATATATTTAGACCTTAGCTATCTCTCCTACGTGTGCTCTTATGAAGTTAAATCCGAGGCTATTTTTTTAATTAAAAAAACAGCCTAGTTGTGAAGGACAAATGAATAGATATGCTAAGAAAAATGAGAAGGTGCGATAGTGAAAAACGAAATGAGAAATTCCATAACTAAGGTAATGCTCTAAGAAAAAGTGAAAAACTAGCAAAAAATACAAGCATCCATAAAACTTACAAACTTTGAAACAAACAACTCGTATAATCCTTCCAAATGCATAAGTTTTATTGGCACTTGAATACCGAAGCGATCTGCTTCAAATCTCCTTGTAAAAGTTGTTCCCATATTTTGGATACCGATATATGCTTTTCGCGATGGATCATGCACTGGAACAAAAGCTGGCCAAAAACTGCATTCATACACAAGAAATAGATATTATCTAAGTCACCTTATATAAAATCTTGCATGGTTATCTAATAACAAAATATCAAATAATCAGGCTAAGAGCAGAAAAAAAAAAAGGGAATAAACTGCAGCCATAATTACCACAAGATAAGTAATCTTCATGAGTTTATTAATCAAATGGATGATTAAAATATTAAACACTTCATCAAGAGTTTCGTGCAAAAATTTGCATCATCAGAGCTCTACCTAGAACAGTTTGTCAAAGCAATGGCAACTGCACTTAAAAGCTTGCTGGCCTCGGGTGAATCGAGAATTACGCCACTAATACTTTGAGGAGCAATTACCTGGTGATATATGCAGAAAATATCTATAAAATATGTGAATTTATTAATGTTTCATACAAACTGCAAGATGTGAATTCAAACACATACCAAAAACTCTTGTACCCCGAAGCACAACTGTAATTCATGCAAGCTTAATTCCCAGTCCAGAACTTTACCTGTCGAGTAGAAGTAAAAAATGCATAATGATGAATTCTTTACACATGAAACTAAACTTCAAATTTTATGGGAGAATCTCTAGTACCATGATTGCTATTTCCAAAGTAGTATTCCATCGAATAATTTTTATTATCACACTTAAGATCGGATTTAACCTTATATAGGTTGGTTGAGCTTTCTAACTGAGTTGCACCTTTCTTCTGCAGACAAGTAATAAAAATAGCACGAAATTAGAAAATAAAAATAAAAATAATTAATTGATGAAACGATAAGTAAATTGTAAACAAATAATAAATAAATAAATAAAAATACAGGAGAATTGCATACAGTTACCCTAGAGTACAAAAGTTCCAGATGTGCTGTCGACTTAAGAATAGCATATAATATGCAATGAGTGGACAGAAATCACACGAGGACTCTTGAAATACATTTTTTTATTGGATGAACATCGTGATAAACAACAACGACAAGAAAGGTGTGGGAAGAAAAAAAAGATAACCTTCCAGCTTGGTTATCATGCACTTTTCGTTTGATTTCCTATTAAATAATGATAATAATAATAATAATTTGGAGAAAAAATTCATCTCAAAATGCTAAGAATAATTTTAAAAGATAAATAAAAAAGGATGAGTACAAATAATGATGCTAATAAAAATCTATCTGCTCGAAGTGATAAACAAAAAAAGAAGGCGAGTCTTTTCGGCACATTCATAGAAGAACAATCTCTACCCCAAATATCAAGATCCCCTCGTCATCCATTGTCGACAAAAATTACTTACCAACAAATTATTTGGACCATCGGTCATCCATTGTCGACAAACTGCCTCTATTTCAGAAATGAATCTTAAGAGAAAGTAAAAATGACAGTTAGAACAAGTTCCAACAAATACAATACAAAAATGAGATAAAAATAAATCATTATATACTCTACTTTTATCTTGCACCTAGGTATTTTAGCCATTAAGAAATTATCCTGGAGAAAATTTTCTTCAGTTTGAGTTCAAGCTACATGTTGAAAGAGGTTTAGTGTAGAGAGCTTCTGCTTGTACATTTTCCATCACCAAATCGTGAAAATTCTAGGCGAGTTTAATATTCAATTATTTGCAATCCGACTTAATACCTGAAGAGATACATAGTACTAGCAAGGGAGTATAGTCATATGGTTGAATCATGTTAAATCACAAATCAACCCAATAGCTTAAGTTTATGGGTTGGGATAAATTTAATTATATCAACCAACACTTTTTCACTTATAGGCTCGAAATTTTGGAAAATGGCCAGCAAGTAGAAATAAATATTTTTTTATAACCAAAAATCATAGTTTCGTCTCACTACATACTTGAGGCACCCATGGCTAACCCAAGCCCCATACTCAAGAGACAACAAGAGATTTTACAATTAAACTCACTTGTGTGTTTCGAACATGGGACCTCCAAGGGAGCATACTCAAGATACCTCAAAACTTTACCAACAAGGCTGCCCCTTGGAGACACAAGTAGAATTCAATACTAATTGGGGAGAAAACGATTTCACAAGTTTAAACACTAATCTCTTACCATGTTGAATCATATTAAATCACTAAACAACCTAAAAGCCTAAGCGTATGGATGGGAGTAAATTAATTCTATCAACCAACACCAATAAACTCATTCATTAAAAGGTTAGAGAAGCTACCTTTCCCAAGTTGACGCAATAGTAAAATCATCAAAGTGATCAACCTGAACCATGTCACATAAATGGGGAAAACAATCAGTTCCTATCCTCAGGTCGCTAAAGTTTGGAATCATTACAATCCTAAAGATAGTGCTAAACCTCCACAGTGCCTCAAAATAGAAATTAATCAAAATGCAAACTAGATTGCCATTGTGGTAAACTACTAAGGTCCTGAAACTAAGCAGAACCATATGGAGGCAATTTAGATAATCAATTGAAAGTTTACAGAAGAAGATTAGCGAAAAACGTACCTCCTCGTCATCCATAGCTTCATCTTCTTCATTCGATTCAACCTTGGTGGAGGACGCCATTAGAGATCTGATGGAGTAAATCACAGCTCAAATCGCGCAAATCGGATCAATGAAATGCAGAAGTCGGAGAGATTTATCTTGTTTTGTAACAAAAAAAAACAAATGAAAATGATTCAAGAATTGTGAGTAGAGAAAGGAGAATCATGAACAAGTGATCAGATTCATCTGAACGAAGATAATTTTCAGATAATCTCGCCTCTTTTCTTTCAGACGATGAACTTTGAAAGTTCAGATTTCAGAAACGAATGCGTAACTTAATCATCAGACTGCTTTTAATCTTGGGCATTCTTTTTTATTTTATTTTTTAAATAAAATTTTGG
>JBBMKA010000005.1:435191-455410 GCA_037833695.1 Sechiopsis laciniata
ATAGTTATCTAACTATTACCATGTATTCGTAAAAAATTATTCTTACAAAACAAACATAGTGATCTAAGAATATCAGACATCTGTAATTCCATACATGTGAGATTCTAAGCATTAGAAGATTTCAATTATCCTAATTATCTCAAAGTAAACGGCCCTAAGATATATCTTACACATTTTTATCTCTCAAAATTAATAATTTTTTTTTTTTTTTTTTTTTGAAAACATAATAATGCTAAAAAAATTTAACTATTATCGAAATAAAATTTTGAAAAGCAGACATTTGCAAAAAAAAAAAAAAAAAAAAAAAAGGGGCCTTCCCATCCTTGTTGGGCCAATTGGTGGAGTTTGTTCAGAAAATTGACGAGGCCCAAGTGTTGACATCCACTTGTACTATGTTTTATGACGGGCTATTCAGTTTAACTGGCCCAGCCCGTTGCCTCCCAAATGTTTTCTCTCCATTATCTGCTGCTTACATAAAATGCTCATGTGAAAAAATAAAAAATATATAGAAAATAGAAAGAAAAAAAAAAGACAGAATTGACCTATCTGAGGGTTGAGTCCTCCCTTTACCTGTTAAACTTAAAAAATAATTACAATTATTGTGGTATAAATGTTTGGACGAAAATAGATTTAGAGTTTAAAATAATTTAGTTTTTTTTAATGAAATAATTTAGTAACAAAATATAGTAGTGTTCAGATTGTATATTTATGTTCACTAAAGTTTAAAAAAGAGTTACCACATAAAAATAATCATCTCCAATCAGGGTGTACATGGATTGATTAAGAGTTTTTTTTTTTTTTTTTTTTGACAAAATCGAAATTTGGGATAGGTGGATAACTAGTTTAACTTTATGTATTTAAGCAATCCAACCAATCTAACTCATATATTTTCACGTTGAATTGGATTGCATCACATTGCTATTTTTGTTTTTGAGTATATATTTATTGTTTATTTTCCATTTTTATAGAAATCAACCTAACAAATTCCATTAACAATTTCATTCCAATTTTAATTACTCCAAAATTATTTGAAAGATTCGTGGAAGTTAAAAAGTCCAAAAATAATAATTAAAATAATATATACATTCATAATTACATTATAGATTAAAAAAAGGTTAGTAACATGATAATTTTGTTATTTGGTGATAATGTAATTTAGTACCTTCTATGTACTAAAAAAAAAAAAAACCTTCTATGCAAGTTTGTTGGTTCCCTCTCTCAACCATAATCAATATTTTCTTAATTCTCTTATTCAACTGTTCTTAATTCTCTTCTTCCATATTTTATAATTTATCCATTATCTTCTTCCATGTTTTATAATTTATTTATTCTCTTCTTCCATATTTTATAATTTTCTTCTTCAACTTCAATCATTTAATTAATTTGTTTTCAATCAGTTTTACTTCTTCAACTTCAATCATTTAATTAATTTGTTTTCAATCAGTTTTACTTCTTCAATTTCAATCATTTAATTAATTTATTTCGTTTTTTGCTATACATGAAAAATTGCCTCATTAGGATAGATAATTTTATAATTTTGGAAACATTTAATAGGTTGAAATTCTTCTATTTTGCTCAAAACCAACTCCTTAATATTCCAAAGAGACCAAGGCATTAAGCTTTGTTCTTTAATCCAAAAAATTTTAAGAAAAAAAATGTGCATTACATTGGACCACATATGTTGACATCTATGTAAATCAGGTTGAGGCCAGCATTTTCCTTCATGAATTTCTCTATATGCCCACATAATTACACTATCTTTCTCATATTTACCCTCAGATGTCTCCCCTATTTTCATAGAAGTATTTCCATTTTCAATTTTCTTTATCCAAAATTTATAAGTTTCTTTTTTCTTTTTTTGAGAACCCAAAATTTATAAGTTTGAATACGAAACCTCATTTAATAAATATATACTGGACAAATATATGAATATGGCTACGAAGCTTTTTAAATATGATTGATGAATATGGAATTTTTATATATATATATATATAAAAAAAAAAAAATAATTAGGTTTAAATATCATTTTGGCTTTTAAATTTTGTCTTTTTTTAAAAAAAATTTAATTTTAATTTTTTAAAACTCTAATTCTAATCTTTATATTTAATAATTATTTTTAAATATAAATTGAAAGAGAGAACTACAACTTAAAAAGGAAAAAGAAAATACCCTACATAAAAATATTATTACTTTCCAATAAATGAGAATTTTTTTTTTTTTTTTTTTTTTTGAGAATAACGAATAAATGAAAGTTAAATATCTTTTTTAAGATCTAAATTACCACTAAGAATAAAAGCAACATTCTCAAGAGAATTGGCTTAAAATTTGAAAACTAACTTAAATTAATGGAGACATTGGCATGTGAGGAAAAAAAAAAAGACGACATAGCCGTGAACAGTATGGTAGGTAATTTCATTTATTTGTAGCCTAAAAAATCCACGCATGCGTCAGCTTCTACGCTGTAACTGAGCCTTCATGGCCAGTTCTCGCCCAATTCACCACTCACAAGTAAAGCATAAAATGGCTACAAATCTTCAATTTCGATTCCGCTCATCAATTGGGTCTTTTCACCCTTTATTACCCATCGGGTCCCCATCTTTTCTCACCAGTTCTGCGCCAATCTCGAATTCCAATTCCTTCATTTTCAGAATCGGGTCGGATTTCAGCCTGAAAACCCGCTGTAAACCGTACCCAGTTGCGGCGGTTATGTTGTTTCCCAGTAATCCGGTGGTGTCCGACGTCTGTGCCACCGCCTTGTCCGGTGGAGTTGCCTTATCTTTGCTTCGGTTATGGGTCGAAACCGCGAAACGTGGCCTTGATCAGGTTCTGTTTCTTTTTATTCACTGATTTGCTGTTTCTCTTGTCGTTTACTTTGTGTTCTTGTTTTGGTAATTTGTTTGTCTCTGTGAAATTTATTAGGGTTTATGTTTTGATCTGAGTGAAGTTAAGATAAGACAAACTCGTATCTGCAGGGGAAATTGTTTTAATTAATGATTAACTTTTGGGGTTTTGGAGTGGTTTTAAAATAAAGTGCTAAGTAATAAATTGGCTAAATTCTTCCCAAATGTGTAAAATTATCCAGGACTTTTCAATATCAATTCTAAACTACTTTTCGAGTTTTACAATAATGGTAGGTAATGAAATTCAAACTCATAATCTCGGTCGTGGGTACACACTTAAGCCGGTTAAGCAAAGTTCGAGGATATTTTTTTATATATAATTTAGCCAGACAAGTATTTTGATAGTTTGATTCTACTGGTGCTTTTGGGGCCATGGGGATTCCTTTTCCATAAAAGCACTTTTATTGATCTCTTACTTTTTTTCTAAGAACAGTTTTATCTTATTGATTTTAAGTGGCAAGTGGCTTGTCCATGGAAAAGTTGCTTTTGGATTGTCCATGCCTAAATCACTCTGAAATATAGATTTAACTGCCAATTCAAGCATAAGTTAGAAGATAAAACATTTATTACCATCTTAGAGATCGATAGTTCGATCCCCTGCTCTGCGATTATGATAGGGTCATAACTTGGAAGGATTGCCCTCCATCAATTATTGTAGTTGATAATCTGTTCTTGACCCCAGATCATCAACAAGCTGCATGTTCTGTGTATAGTGCTGATGAATAATCAATGATATCCATATTTTGATATTGGAAATGCTTATCAGTGGTGATGTCAAGGCATCAAATTGTGGAAATCCAACTTTCCTATTTTGATCTTTTGTCAAAGGTGTGTGTAGACTTACCTATGCTTGGTTCAGAAATTAAACAGGAAGCTTGTTCATATAAGCATTGGGCTTGCTTTCATGCTTTGCTGGCCTATGTTCAGGTGAACTTAGACTGACATAAGTTAATTTTGACCCTTCCCTTGCTAACTATACTCGCACAAATATGCTTGAATCAAATGATGCTACTTCTCATTGCAGCTCTGGTCGTCGAGGAGCAATATTGGCGTCTCTAGTTCCCAGTGTCAATATAATACGAATGCTTGTCTTGGGATTAGGAATAATGAAAGATGAGGCTACAGTAAAGTCAATGAGTAGATATGGAAATCACAGGTACAACTTCGTAAAGAACATAACCCAGTAAAATAGGTTTTGGGTGTGCCTGTGTGTCGATTGATTTGAGCTTCCTTTCAAGATCAAATCTGGCTATACATACAGCGAACCAAATGAATGTTTTCTGTTTACTATTACTAGTCCTTTGCTAGTTAAAATTAAGGATATAAGCTTTTTTCCTGCTGTTGAATCTTTGAGAGTGAACACCATCCACTCCATTCTTTAGATTCTCCTTCCATTCATTCATTGTCTACAATTTGAAATTCTTTTTGGTTGAATTGTAATATCATTTCCAAGTTCCACATGGCTGCAAACTAATGGTTGTTATTACTTATACACCTGAATAATAGTAGTACGTGAAATGTTCTCCTCCAAGAGAATGGTAAAGAATAAGGAACCATTATGTGCATACACATGTTGGCGATACGCTGCAAAAGCTTAAAGCTCATCGTATTATCATTTACTTTTTGTTTCTATCTCGTGGAGAATGTAGCTTAGGAGGAATAGTAGAATTTTTAAAGTGATAGAGAAGTCTTTGGAAGAGGTGAGAGGTGGTGAGATTTAATTTCTCTATATGGATGTTCGTTAATTGGACTTTTTATAATTATGAGTCTGGTTTATTGTTTTGGATTGGAGTAGTTTCTTGCAGGTAGTTGAGGATTCATATGGTAGGCTTCTAATTTGACTATTTGTATACCCTTAAACATTCTTTCATTTATCTGAATGGAAGCTTAGTTTCTTATAAAACATATTCATTACTTTTTAATTTGATATGTTCATCCACCAGGGAGCTTTTGAAGGGGCCTTTGTATTATGTTGCAACAATTACATTAGTTTGTATATTCTATTGGAGGACGTCCCCCATTTCAATTGCACTGATATGCAACTTATGTGCTGGAGATGGTACTTCCACTTTTGTTCATCGACATATAATCTTTAATCTAAAGCTTACCGATTCAACGGCAAGGCCTGATAACATTGTTTGCGCATTTCTATTTCAGGGTTGGCCGATGTCGTTGGAAGACAATTTGGAAATAAAAAAATCCCATACAACAAAAACAAGTCTCTAGCTGGTAGTGCAGCAATGGCATCTGCTGGTTTTCTTGCATCGGTTGGGTAACGACTCGAACATCAACTTACCAGTTACTGTCTGAGATATTTTTGGGTTTGTTTAGAAATAAAGATTGCATTGTTAATTGCAGGTATATGTACTATTTCTCCTCATTTGGGTATATTGAGGGAAGCAGCAGAATGGTTTTGGGATTCTTAGTTGTGTCACTTGCCTCAGCATTGGTAGAGTCTCTCCCCATTAGCACTGAGATCGATGATAACCTCACTGTTCCTCTAACTTCCTTTCTGGTGGGGAGCCTTGTTTTTTAGTATTTGGGTTCCAACAAACAAAGTTGGAACTACTAGGAAAATAGGCAAATTTGGAGATTTCTTACAAATCCTGCTTATTATGTAGTATTACAAATATGACTTGAATAGATTTGACTGAACCAGCTGGTATTAGACATTGCTTAATGTAAATTTGGGGATTGCTTTTCAGGAGTAAAAACAATTATGAGAGAAAAATGACATTATTATGCTAAAGTGTCCGTTTCACACATCTAGTTAAACATACTCTTTTTTTTTTTTGAAATCGAACCCGTAATTCTTTAATATCATGTCAGTTAAGTTAACTCTAGTTGTTGGTAAATATACATTTTTCCTATATGTTAATTCGTTAAGGGTTCTTTATCACAGTAAGACTTACTTAAACAATCACAATTATTAGGATTGGATTCAGTAATCAGACTTGCTCAAACAATCATGGTAATAATTATTGGTAAAGACAATTGGTTTCAAAGCAAAGATAGCTCAAGCTACATATATATTCTATTACGAAGAGCAAAGCAATGTGGCGCACTAGTTTCAGAATAGACTTCTGCCTTGTCCCAAGTTAAAAGTTAATGATTACAGGTGGTGAAAAATCTTCCATCAAATGACAAAAGATGGATTACAGGTGGTGGAAAATCTTCCATCAAATGACAAAAAATGAGGGCACGAGATATATGGGTAGAAAGTTGCCACAACCTAAGGTGTGGGGTTTTGCTTTCTAGTCAGCCAAAGTCCGCCTTTTTACAAACTTATTAAAGGGGGAGAGTGCCAGGACGGACGGATTCAAGGAGAACGTCGAGACGCCATCAGTTTGGAGCGCGAGGCCTGCAGAGCTTCCTGCAAAGGAGATAAGAAAAGGCTCGACAGAGGAGGAAGTTGTTGCCTGGTGGCCGCTCAACTGTTCGAGCGTTTTTCTTTCTCCTATTATTAGAGTGGGGTGGTTGCGGAATCCTATGATGTTATCTCATGCTAATGTATACAGAGCGTAAGCTTGCTTTGAGCACTCTAATTTCTTCAAAGTAACCGCGTCAGAGGCCTGATTCGACCAGTTAAGAATCACAACATTTACACCCTTTCCTCTGGTTGTCGTATCTAACTAAGATCAAACGAATCGCCTTCTTATCGAATTTGCTATGTTGCCTTATAAAATTCTACAGGATATTAATAATTTCCATCAAATAGATTTTTTTAAAAAGTACCGCCAAATAGTTTAAATAGTTCCTTTTTTCGTAATGGACAAATAGTTTTTGGTTAAAATTTATAAATTGGTTTCTAATATTTTAAGTAATTCTGAATTGATAAAAAAAAAAAGAAGTGATTCTCAGAACAAGTTTGAATTCTACACTTCAATTTAATTATTCACACCAAATTTACAGCCAAAGAAGTAGAGATGTTATGTTATCTTACAAAACTTGTGAATTTCATTAACAAATAAACATTATTTTGTTGTCATATCTGCACTCATATTATTTGACACATAAAATTTAATCAGAAAATAGTATAGACAAATATTTAAAGGAGAATAGTACAAATCCTATATAAATTGTACTACTATTTTTGAACAAAAGTTTTCAATAATAAATCTATGGCATCTAAATAAAGTTGAATTTTACACAAATCCAGCAAAACAACACTCTACCAACATTTTCGGTAACAATATATATTTGACGACTATAATCAAGATTTTTAAGTACATTAGAGGTAGAACTATATATATATATAAAAGTATATAGCAATCGAGAATGAACTAAAGATCCTCATAATGACGTGATTTATATTCAGCAGTATATTATGTATAAATAAATAATAAAGTAAGCAATCAACGAATTCCGCTGTCGTCCAGCGGTTAGGATATCTGGCTTTCACCCAGGAGACCCGGGTTCGATTCCCGGCAACGGAATGTTTTTGCCTAATTTTTTATTTTATTTCATTTATGCCCTCTTCTTCTCGATGAAGCTTTTTTTCTCTTTCCAGTTTCTTCCATCCTTTTGCAGCTTTGTCGAATCCCAATTGCCTGGATTTATAGACTATCAATTTTCACTTCGAATTAAATTTCATTTCGGTAAGTACAGCGATTCTTTTCTGTATTTTTCTCCGTTCGCCATTGAATTTCCGGATGTTACAAGATCTTCTTCTTTTTAGAGATTTTGTTTTGTTTTGTCATTAGCTTTGCAGGTTTGATCATATTAAGAATGTCTTAATCTTTCTGCCGGTTCTTTAGCGCAACTTCACTTTAGTCTTATTGAACTTCAGCTGTTGAATAGAATGTTGATTCTTGAAATTGGATTTATTTGCTTGAAAATTGGTCAAGTCTTTGTGTAATGACATTTGTTTTGGTTATTATGTTTCTAGGCCTTTATTCCGGATCCATGTCAATTCCTAATGAGGACAATGCGTCTTCGCATACTCAGGTTAGGCTTTTCCTTAGATTTGTTCTTCTTTTCTTGTTTTCATTTAGCATGTTTTGTTTGTATATGAATAATGAAAAATGAAGCTGGCAGCTATAATGGCTTTGTTTATTGTATAGAACCAAATCTTGATTTAGTTATTGATGTGGAATATGCAAGTGACTAGAAAACAATGGTGTAAGCCCACTGTTATGAACTGTTTACAAGCCTTATTGTCTAACTAACCTAACTTACAAGCTGTCTGTTAACTAATCTTGACATAATTAGAGTTTGGGTCAACCAGTTACTAAACTAACCACAAAGAACCTACCCAACTGGCAAGCTCTATTTCACAGATTTCCCATACCTCAGTTAATCAGTTTGATGTTACTCGACCAAATCAGTTGTTTGAATTAAGGAAATGTGTCTGAGCATAACTTAAGTGGCATGATGCATAACCTAGTAACCAACACCAACATGTTATACAAGTTCAAAATTCCCCACCATAAACGTTGTGTTGAAACTATCATGGAGTGACCTAGTGTGGTCAAAAGGGCTTTGGAGAACTAAAAGTTGAATGGTTCAATCCTTGGTGGCCACCTACCTAAGAATTAATTTTCTATGGGTTTCTTTGGCATCTAAATGTTAAAGAGTCAGACAATATATCCCATGACAATAGTCGAGGTGTCTGCAAGCTGGTTCAAACAGTCACGGATATAAAAAAAAATGTTGTGTTGAAAAAAAAGAAAAGGAAAGTGCTGGAATTCTATTTTCATCGTTTGTGAGATTGTATCTGCAACAGAGTGTATCTAGAAGGATAAATGGGAGACGGTTTGGTTATGTGGAGAATGCAAATGGATTAGAATTTCTTCAATAAAGTAAAAAAGAATTTCTAATATATCCATCTTTCAGTTAATGTTCCTTGGTATTCTTCAGAAATAGGATTATAAAAACAATGATATTTCTCCCTAAATTGCTTGGGAAGACTAAGAGTGACGTGCGTGCATCTGGTTGGTTCTTTTGAAGGATCTTATTATATTAGCAACTCAACAGCTAAACCAACACGTAAAAATTTATGAATTATTTGAAACCTCTGTCTTACGATTTTTTATGTGTGAAAAAAGGCTGGTCTTGTGTTAATATAAGCATAGCTCACCGGTTAAGGAATCTCTATTTTCTTTAAGAGGTCATAGGTTTAAATTTATGTACACAGAGCATTGAGATTTTAAGTTTCGATGCATCTTCACGAAAGTGTAAGTCCACAAATGACATAAATCTCGAAACTAAAAGTTAAAGCCTAGCTTAAAAAATCTTTGAAAACATTGTATGTAATATTCCAAAACTGGCATATCCTAAGTATGTTTGACGTGCCAACCATGCCATGAAAACTCAATGATGGTAGTAGCAATAGCCAATAGAAATATTAGTGATCGCTTTTGACTTTATTATTTGAGGACGCAGAACTAATAGAATGGTTACTTCTGTTACTTTATGCTTATATTTGCAGCTTTCATCTAATTTCTTTGGCGATCTCCTGGATTCCGTGATTGCTGATGTTGCATCGGAATGTCATCGAATAGCAAGGTTGGGTCTTGATCGTAACGTAGAAGAGGAAGAAGAAGAACTAAGACTTTCAGCACAGGCACGAGTAAGATTAGCTGATTCTAGCAATAGTAGTGAAGCAAACGGCAAATATGTAGTTGATATTTTTGGACAAAATCATCCTCCGGTTGCAAATGAAATATTTGATTGCATGAATTGTGGTCGATCAATCATGGCTGGGAGGTTTGCCCCGCATTTAGAGAAATGCATGGGAAGGGTAACTCTCTGCCTCTTAAATCTTAATTGATATATGTTTCGCACACACATTTTGCTTCTATATCGATAAAATCTCCCTTGTAATCTGTCTCATCAACTTTCTCCTCTACTATAGGGTAGAAAGGCCCGTCTCAAAGTAACAAGAAGTAGTACAGCTGCACAGAGCCGGTACTCGCGAGGCAGTCCTGTTTCTGCATATTCCCCTTATCCTAATTCCACCAGCACAAATCGCTTACCTAATGGATCGTCTAGTCTTGCAGGCGAGGAGTACTTAAATGGTACATCCGAAGATCCATGAACGACTGAGCAATGACCGAACTATTTCAAATTAGAAAAATCTGTAATCTATATGTGCTCGCAGGAATTCAATGATATCTCTTGTCATGTTGAGTTTTATTACATAACTTCTTTGTATGGATTATCATTACATGGGGAATATTTTACTGTCTGGAATCTGGATGTCCTATGAGTTCATTACTTTTAAAACCTAAATGTAACTCAAATTTTGAATTTTCAACCTTGTAATGTAATTAGAAAATTGAGTGCAATTTGTCAAAATATGGATGTTTTGTCAATGTGGTGTAATTCTTTAACAACCACCTATCTAGAATGTACATAATTTTTTCAATGTTCCAAATATTGTAAAATTAGGCAGTACTTGAGTATCATTTAAAACCAGTAGCTAGTAATGTTTCAAATATTTGAATTGGCTGCCATATAATTTGAGTCATTATCATACTAGATCCTCTAAAAGGGGCCACAAAGATTATAAGAGACATTTAGCTCTTGCTGTGTTCATTTTCTGACAGTTTCCAATATATTCAGCTGTTTAAAATTCTTTTAACAATTTTATGGAAGCAAATTGCAGGAAGGTGGTCCTAAAGGTTGCCAATCTATGCTCAGCCACTGAAAACTAGAGAGTTAGTTAAGTCTGCATCAGTGGTCTCCACGCTCCACTTTCGTTTGGTCAAAAATTTCAAGTCTGATTACAGGGACCATAGTACAGTGCTTGGAAGTTTATGAGACCTGAATGGCTGGTTTCTTTTTTGTGCAAAATTGCAAATTGAACAAGAGTTGTGTTCAGATAGGTCTCTCTCACACAAACCATTCTTATTTCTGCCATATAATTGCTTTGAATTATGGACTGCCAAACTTTCCAATTTTTAGCCTAATAGCAAAGGAAGTGCTAGATAATGGCTTCTTGAAGTTGCTTATTTGTTTTTTGAATCATCTAAATTATGAAAATGAGAAATTATTCAATATTACTAATTACTGGTGCAATGTGGTTATCACTTTTATAAATTTTAGGTATAGGATAGAGATTGTAAAATACTTTTGATTATGCATCTAGCTATAACATAAGTGGCGAACTCTTCCAAATAACTTTTTCCAAAACGGGAGATCAAATAATGATTAATTTCTTTAATTTGTATAAACCACAAATTCACCACTAATAAAATGCAGGTGCTCCACTCAGGTAAAGTAGCTTCTTTAGAAGATTTGGAGGAAAAAAAGGGGCCTACCTCTCCGTCCTCTCTCTAGCAAAGCATAAACACATCATCAAACACCAAAGGTATTATCATTATCTTCATTTTAATTATCATTATAAACTTTATGAAGTCCTTATAGTCATTGGCACACATACTCTTAATTGAAAAGGTTAGCATTAGCACTAACAAAAAAGTGGGAAGTGGATTTCCTTCCTTGACAAGAACAAACAGAAGAATTCATTATACACATATTGCACTTTCTTTCTGATTTTGTTCCATTTTCTATTTTGGCCTTTCTCCAATATACTATAAACTCTATTTTTCATATTAGATTTTAGATATTATGTTAGATGTCACTTTTCGGATGGATCTCTGAAAAAAATTATAGTTAAGGATTAAATTAATAATTTACATGAAACTGATAATCTTTTGTAATCTCATGATAACCATGCTACTTGTGAGAGTGTTGGTCGGTTTGTTATATTTTTGCTGATCGTATCTCTTTGATTAATTAATTTGGAAGCATTTCTCTCCTAGCTTAGAAGTCCATGTTAACACCTAGTTATTTCAAATATTTGTGGCTTTTTTTTTTTGGATAAGACAAATATTTATTATTATTATTATTATTTATTTATTTATGGTTTTCAACTTCTAATATTTATTTGCATCATAAACTATCTTTTCATCATGAATTGGCCTAGTAGCCGATAAGGATCTTGGAAACCACCATCTTATAAATTAATTTCTTATAAATTTACTTGGCTACTAAATATAGTAGGATCATGTCCCTTAAGATAACTTAGACACGCACAAATATAAAAATTCATATTCAAACCTTCAATCTATAGAAAAGTAGTGTCTTAATAGTTAAGTTATCTTTATGTTCAATTAAATTATTGTATTATCTTTGGTGAGCTTTAACATTTCTTCTTTCAAAAAAACTTATCAAGTCTTTTTCTTTATTTTTTTTAACAGAAGATATTATTGTAATATACTCTAAAGTGTGCCAACACAAAGGAATAGCTCAACTAGCATAAGTGTGTCCACCTTTGGTCATGGCTACGAATCTCCCAACCTTTTGTTGTTAAACTAAAAAAAAAAAAAAAAAAAAACTCTAAAGTGTTTTTTTGTTGATTTGTATAAAGAAACAAGCTAATTTTAAATTTATATGATCCATGAATCATTTTCCTTTTAGCTTTTAGAATCCCTCCATGTTATTTATGAACTTCCCATTAGATTCAAACAAACTCCAAAGTCTTAGACATCATATTTTTTGTAAGGCCACTCCAATGTGATTGGGTTCCGACTTGGTTCTGTGTAGCAACTGTAGTTCCTTTTGTTTATTTGAACTGAACCAATGGGAATGAGCTTGAAGCAGCACAAAAAACTAGATGGAAATATGCACCAAAATGTCCTTTGTCGTTACAATGTGAATGGGATTCTGAGTATGATGTTTTTTTAGTGCGGGGCAGAGTGGAAAGAAAGAGAGAGGGTAATAGCCAGGTGGAATAATAAAGAAAGGACCACCTTCAGGCTGATGATTGAGTTGTCCCAAAAAAAAGAGAGAGAAATTGGTATTATTATTTAGAGTTGCAGAGGATACTACTGCGAAGGTGGCGCCTAATTTGGGAAATCTTTCAAGATCTTTTGTCCCCGTTGTGAAAGTTACTACATATAAAAGCTCCCACCACTCTACTCGACATGGATTTACTGGATATAGACTTGTCTAAACTACATTTACACTTGAGGTGGTCTTTAAAACAAACCCTTCAATATTTCCCCCCCCACTCTTTTTTTTAAAGTTACATCTTTTACTTTTCAACCCAATTATTCTTTCCCCAACCCCATTGATATTTCATTAATTCTTCTGACTATGTCGTACAAGTATGGATTGTGAAGTTTCGAATAGGATCCCTATTTACAATTTACTCACAATCATCATAGGTTGGCCTAGTGGTCAAGAACTCAAGAGAATATTGAAGAATTAAGGGGCTATTTGGATGAGGATTTGTATGAGTGATTAGAATAAAGAGTATTGAGATGTGTGCTATAACTTGTTTGGATGGAGTTTTTTTTTTATGGAGAAGTTAGAGGCAATAGCTCGTTTGGATGAGGATTTTGGTGGAGGAGTTGCATGGAAAAACTCGTTTGGATGGAAATTTTGGTGGAAGAGTTGTATGTTGAGTGGTTTAAAAATGAGGAATTGATTGATTGTTTTGAAATGAGTGGTTAAAAATGAGCGATTAAAATTAGTGATTGTTTTGAGTGATTACAATGACTCGTTTGGATGGAGTTTTTTGAAGAATGATTATAATAGCTCATTTGTAATAGCTCGTTGAAAACTGCATAACAAACACTCCCTTAAGAGATTATGGGTTCAGTCTATGGTGACCACCTACCTAGAAATTAATTTGCTACGAGTTTCCTTGGCATCTAAATGTAGTAGGATCAAATAGTTATTCCGTCAGAGTAGTCAATGTGTGCATAAGCTGGCCTGGACATTCACAAATATCGAAAAAGCAGCACAACCTAGTTATTTTCATTAGTATATGTCCTTTCAAGTTCCAATGTGTTTTTTTTTCATGATTTTTGGAACGCTGCATAAAAGTCTACCTTGGTCCCCTTTTATATAGTACATTCAACAAAAAATTTACCTAACATGATTAAGGACTTGTGTTTTATATCATGTGTCTGAAAATAGTTAGATGAGAAGGGACCAAAATGGATTCTTATCATATGATAACTATTTCGAATAAAACCAAAATTAGGTGAGTAGTAGTTTTATTAGGGACAGAAACAAAATTCGATCCATTATTATTGAGAAGTGTATGTATACATGGGTGGGATGTACATAAAAGGTGAGAGCTTATAACTTGTATGTTGAGTTTTGTGTTTAGTTTGTGAGTAAGTAATTAAGTTTGAGATTTATTAATACTGTTAAGACTTTGATCATCTTCATACCTCTCTTGGGTCTACAAAAAGGGCTGGTCTTGTAGTTGGTGGCGTTTTTGTTAATTCATGTAGGCTATTTCTTGCTTCTTTCTTCAATGCCTTTATGCACCATAAATCTTCAGGGCATGACAGTAATTTCCAATGTGGAATCTCTTCTCTCAGTGAGTCTTCTCCTCCTATCTCTGTTACTATAGCTTTACAGTCCCTTACTGCTGCTGCCATGTTGTGCACGTACTGGCACAACGCTCTCACTAGCTTCCCCGTTCCCGCCCCCTGTCGATGAACCCCGTACATGAAGTAGAACCCAAATGGCTCGTAAAAATCTGGTATCGATGGGAGCTTTAGACATGGGAAGATCTTGTCTATCACCTTAGAGCTCTCTGTGTATATAAAGCATGACAATGGTGCCTTTCCAAGCCGGAGCTTGAATACCTTATCAAGAAAATTTATGAAAAGATTAAATATAATGTACCCAATCAACCTAAAAAACTTTAGCGTTGAGTTGTAGTTAAACACTCACCTCGGCACTGTTCCATACACTCAGCATTGCCCAACTCTTTGGTATCACCATTTCTGACTTACCACCCATTGTTTCAAATTTGGTGCCGTCCTCTTTGTAGTAAGCAACCCACGTGCCGAGGCTAAGCTTGTGTTTGAGTACGTGATCGATGTCGTGTGGGAAGAACTCGGTAGAGGCCATGAATTTTCGATAGAGAAACTCAGCAACATCGACTTTCAGGCAAGAAATTTGGATTTTGGAAGGGAGGTGATACGGTCGGTAATGTTTCACCGGGTTAACCAAAATCGCAGGAACTCTAAAGTTGGTGTATTCAAGCTTATCGATGAATAGCTTGACGGAGGCTTCGTTGTCTTTCTCTGTTGCCATGTAAGCATAGTCCACGTCATTGGCGACAAACCACTCCTCAAGCTGTCGGACAAGGCCGCAACCAACCCCTCGACGGCGAAACGGTAGTGCAACTCGAAGTCCTAAGACATAGCCAACTTTAGCCCGATCTTTCGGCGCCTGGTGAACCGTAACCACCTTTATCGAGCCTTGAATCACACCAACCAACTGGTTGTCCACTTCTGCCACCTGAAGCAAACAATCTCCAAAAATATTAAGTTGATAGGTTACGATAGATTTAACCGAAAACAAACGGGGGAGGTAGTAGTGGTGGGAGGGAAATACCAGCATCTTGTACAAGGGACTGTTTCTGATCCTACAAATGGGGTCACCCATAGTGTCTGTGAAGAGAAAAACTCTTTCAGATGGCCCTACCTCGCATCTTCTCTCTAGTTCTTCCACTCTAGCTCTATCTGCAGATTGCCCATCATAGCTTCTTATTATCAATATCTCTTTTTCATATCCCATTTCTCTAAAAGAAAAAAAAAAAAAAAAAACAAACAAACACAAAAACAGAAATATCTATATACACTCTAGTTCTCTCTAGCTATTATTATATATAAAATACACTGCAAGTTCGAATCAGCCCTTTAAAAAAGACATATTGCTAGCAGCTAGCTTCTTAGCTCTCTCTTTTGAGCAAAAGAAAAAAGAGAAAAAATATATATATATTGAGGGGCTTGGAAATTTTTGAGTCTGATGATTGGCATTTTATACCCAAATTTGGTGGGGTTCCTTTTCTGAGATTTCTTTTTCTCTCATTAAAGAAAAAGAGTTTCAGACAAAGATATATTTGTTTGGTTTTTGTTTTATAAGCCTTGCCATTTTATGTAATTTAATTAGATTATTACAACGTTAGGATAACCTCAGGCTCACGCCATGGAGTACACTCATAAGAATATGTTCTTCTGTGTGTCTTTTATTCATTGGTTTGTCTAAATTGACCTTGATTTGTTTTTTTTCTTTTGAGTTCTTAAATTTTGAACAAAAATCCTTCTATTTTCTGTGTGGATGTAATGTGTAAACTACTTGTGAGAATCTAATCATGGGTTTAACAGAATGTTTTTAAGACATGTTCTTGGCCATGGGTTTTTTTGGATCCATTCCTAGTTTGTCGCCACTTGCCGGCAGGGGAGAAGGAAAAACAATTAATATATCTACCCATCTTGGCCTAAATTTTAGTGCATGCTTTTTGTACAAACCAAAGTGCTTCTGGATTACATTAATTGATTTGTTTAGTTAAACACCCTTCGGCGATTTAGTAGTACATATCAATTTCTATAGAAGGTGTTTGGACATGGAATTGTAGAATAATTATTTTAAGTGATTATAAATGAAGGTTTATTTTAAGTAATTAGAAATTTGAATTTTAATAATAGTTTGTTTAAATGTAGTTATTTGTAGAGGAGTAACAATTAATAGCTCATAGATGATGGTTTTTGTAAGGGGTTGAAGATAATAGCTTGTTTGGATGTAGTTAGAAATGAGTGATTATTTTAAGTAGTTAGAAATGAATGATTATTTTAAGTGATTATATTAACTCGTTAATTACTCAAACAAACACCTAATAGGGTTTATACTTGGGGTCGGTCACTATTTTTTACTTCAATAGAAATTAAGACTTTATGTCAATTGAGTTATACTTGTGTTGATTTTTTTTTAGTACAAATTGAAAGAGGGGATCACAAACCCTACATAGAGAGGGTAGTATTACTCTCAAATAAATGAAAATTACATATCAATTTTCAGGATTGAACCCGTAACTATGGTGTTGAACTAGATTACCGCCAAACAGTGAAACCATTACGCCACCGACCCTTTCGGTATGTTTGTGTCAATTTCTTCGCTATATTTTTTATATATGTTTGTGTTGGCTTTGTCACTATACTTTTGATCATACTTTTTTTTTAAAAATCTCTGATGAAGTATTTCTGCTTATATATTCAGCATTTTTTTAGTATGATACTAATGACAAGAGCTGGTAATCATAACATCTTGGATGAATCGTGTTTGTAACGAAATTCAACCTTGAATCTCTAAAATTAGGAAAGGTCCCTTTCTTGGATTTCATTGTATGTAATGAACATGGGTGTGTGAGGCTTTAGGTGGTCCTTTCTCTTCCTCTTTCTCTCACCTTTTTTATACACAATAAAAAAATTAGATTCGAAAATGAAAGTGAAGCCCCACTAAAAAAACCATGCCTATTATATATCATTCTTTCTTTATCTAATTCTTGTTATTTATAATTTTGAGTGGAAAAATGTGTATATTTGTGGTAAATATTGATTCAATGTTACTCTTTGTAGGGCTTTTAAAGCGTGCACATATCATTTCATCCTAAACACATGCGACAAACAAGTGAGTATCATATAATCCTTTATGCTTTATATCAAAATCAACTTCAAAATCCCATTAGTTTATATTTAGTAGATAATATGGGATTCCACTTCAAAACAATCGGTAATGAGGGGAGTAACCCATTTTTCTTTTATATTATTACGAGGTCTCTATTCTTTTCGATGTGGGATCTTTAACATACCTCTTCAAAATGGTGCTTATTTCGAGCTTTACCTATTTTGAATCGGATTCCAACTTTATTTTATTGGACCAAATACTCTTTTTGAGCTTTATAGGCTCTGATATCATATCAGAAAATATGAGGTTTCACCTCAAAATCAATTGATAATGGGATGAGTAACTCATTTCTCTTTTATATTGTTATGAGGTCTCCACTCTTTTCGACGTGGAATCCTTAACAATATTCATATATCTCTTATGTATCTATTCATATCAAGATCATATCGAGAAAAATGCTAAAGTTTTGCTTGAAATATATGGAAAGCTTTTAATTTGAGCAATTATTTTCTTGAATCTATATGATCGTTGCAATTAAATTTATTGGTATAAATTAGTTAGTTCAACTTGAAAAATAAATAACCAAAGTAAGTATAATTCAATTGATCTTTGTACTAATGACTTTGAAGTTAGAGATTCAATTCCTTAAAAGAAACTTGAAAAATGAATAAATGTGTTCATTCTTTTTGGACAACTATTATATTTCTTTTTCTTTTTACAATATAAATTCGTCTACTCTTGAACCCAAAAAATAAAAAGTAAAAAAAACTAACATTTATTATAAGTGATTAAATAATCTTTTTCTTGTAGTGCTAGAGATGTAATTATCCTATCAAATTTATAGAATTATTACAATTAATTTTCTCTCTCTTTTTTATTCAATAAGGTAAGATTTTGCTAAAATTTCAATAATTTTGTATAATTTTGCTAAAATTAAAATTTGAGAGTACGACTTTGACCCTTCTGTTATATAGAATTTTCTTTTGGAGTTTTCTTTAAGACCCGTTCTTAATAAACTTAAGTGCGTTAATCTTTTAAATTTGAAATCGTTTTAATTACAATCTTTTTCAACTTAATAACCTTTTTGTTTTTGTTTTTGAAATTTAAATTTATTCTTACTCAAAATTTTTATAATGTATTCCATCTTCTCTATAATGTATTCATCTTAGCCACAAATTTTAAAAACAAAAACAAGATTTTAGAAGCTACTTTTTTTTTTCTTTTTCAAATTTTAGTTTGGTTTCTAAAAATATAGGAAAGATATAAATATTCAAGTAAGAAAAAACATATGATAAGATAGTTATTGTGGACTTAATTTCAAAAATAAAAAACCAAAAATAAAATGATAATCAAAGGGAGGCTTAGATTTCCATACATGTATAGTTTGATATTTTTTGTTTTAAAAATCTCATTAAATTTTCTGTCGTCTTGTCTGCTAAAAAAATGTTTATATTGATTGAACAAAAATATGATATATATTGAACTGTCTCATTCTTACTATGAATCTTACTATGAACCTAGCAGCTTCCTTTACCATCTACCCTTAAAGTCAACTAATGAGTTGTAATGAATCAAAAGTAATTTGTCCACCTCTTTGGTAGGATCATTTACATTAAGAGCTTTTTTTGGCTTATCCTTTGGTTTTAATATCTAGCCTTATCTACATATTTTATAGATGTAAGGTTTTTTTTTTTTTTTTCCTTTTTAAATTCTCTTAGAGTAGAATTATAGTGACATCTTGTATGATATAGTAATCAAAAGTTTGTATGTTCAAATCTCCTAATTTTCATTATTGTTGTATTAAAAAAAAGTTGGTTGGTTTGATTTAATTTTATATTTAAAAACTATTTTTTGAATTGTTATCCAACCAAAAATAGTTTAAGTTGTTAAGATATATAATTTGACCAAAATGTTAACAAGCTTACATTTTGTCGTTCATATGTCATTGAAATTTAGAAAAAGAAAAGGAATTAACCTAACAACTTAGAGTTGATATAATATATGAACTGATAATCAATAGATTATGGTACTCAAAAAAAAAAAAAAAAGATAATCAATAGATTATGGGTTTATATAATTTTCTCAAATATTAATTGAATTAAAAAAGAAAAAGAAAAATTATATTTTTAATTGGAGATGTCCATTTTTTCTACAAGAACCCACTCCAAATGGGGCGATGAATTTACTTTTAGGCCGATGATGAAGAAGTGAGCGGAGATGAAAAATTTTCCGTGAAGTAAATGGAGACGAGGACGGATAATGTATTACGAAATTCTCCAGAGGTAAATCTGTGTGAGGGATTTTAATCCAACCTATTTTTAGATGTTAATTATTTAGTTCACGTAATGAAAATTTTGGCATTGACTTAAAAATACAATTAATTAGTTAGATGTGCAATACATGTTAACCTCTTAATTACCACTTTTATGTCAAGTGGTTGACAAAATGTTAATTGAACCCTAAAGACTTCAATATCAAAGTCTCATTCTTATTATGACCTTGTCCCAATAATTTTAATTTCTAAGTTGACTCCAAGAAAAAGATATATTTTTAGGATAAACTCCAATCCATCTAAATTTTTGGTGGGAGAACAAATATTCACTCTCATATGCATATATACTTGATCGTTTTTTTTACAGTTATATATACTCGATCGTTTTGTTGACAGTTATGTAAACTTGATTTTTTTTTTTTTTTTTTTTTTGAGAATATATATACTTGATCGTTAAAAGTATATTTAATGATAAAAATTACTGGATTGTAATACAACTTAAATGTTCCCATTTATTTCAATTATTTTCTTGATCGTTAAAAGTATATTTAATGATAAAAATTACTGGATTGTAATACAACTTAAATGTTCCCATTTATTTCAAT
>JBBMKA010000005.1:455510-468385 GCA_037833695.1 Sechiopsis laciniata
TATTTTCTTTCTCGTTTCATATATATATTTTTTTATTTAAAGTATCTTTTGATACCTAAATTTTAATATTTGTTTCATTTTTGTCTTTTGAATTTTTAAAAATTTAATTTTAGTCTATATTTTAAGGTTTGTTCTATTTTAATCCGTAAACTTTAAAAAGTATAATTTAAGTTTCTAAATTTTAAAATCTGTTCTGTCTCAGTCCATGAACTTAAGAAAAAAAGTTTTTTGAATTATTTTTGTTTAAAAAATTCATCATCTTTTCCATTAAAATTTAAAATATATTCACTTTTCTTTAAAATCAAAATATGTTCACATTTTATCTTTGATTGTATTAAAATTATTAATATTATCGAACAAATTTTGATTAATATTAATTTTAAATTTAATATAAAAACTAATTTTATTTATTATTTTTTAAAAGTACAAAGATTAAAATATGACTTTTAAAAGTTCAACAATTAAAATCAAAACCTCAAAATTCAAGGATTAAAATTGAACTTTTGAAAATTTAGAATTTAAATGATTTATTTTATTTTATTTTATTTTTTTAAATTGCGTTTCATATGTTCGTTGCCCACTTTGTCAAGAACGGAACCAAGATGGACGGATTTGCCCTCTTTAGTTTACATATATATGAGTTAGATTTTAAAATTTTTAATGATTTTGTTTAATGGGTCTCTAAATTCTCAATTATTTTATTTTATTTATTATTATTATTATTATTTTTTTTTTTTGTGAGATAAAGATTCCAACTTCATGAAATATATGTTAAATTGTACACAAAGCTGAAAAGATATTTAGTGGTTTGATAATTTTATTGTTTGGTAGATTTAATATCATGATTATAAATTCGATCTGGAGAATCACTATTTATCTCATGTATTTGCCTCATTTATTTGAAGATATTTACTCACGGTAACACATTAGTTCAAAGTTTCACAACTACCAACTCTATTTAATAGATAAAATTAAAACTTATTTCAGTGGACTTCCATATCAAATATGTATTGTTGGTGCATTATCTACAAAGATATTAATTTTTTTTTTTTAGAAAAAACAAAAGCAGCCAAATAGAAACTATAGTTGCACAGAGCAAAACCACAAAGCTCTATCACTGAATTAATTAATTTAAAGTTTTAATCATTTTGCTTAAAAACACTTTTTTTTTTAAACTCTTAAAAACACACTTAAGAAGCAGCCACTCACTAAACCTATCACAATCAATCATTTTCCCAACTTTTTCCACTTAATTTTTATTTTTCCATTTGTCGGCCAAAGCATTTTATTTCTCCTTAAAATATTTTAAAAATAATTAAACTCTTGGTTTAACCTATATTAAATTAAAAATCTCATATGGGACCTGTGGAAATTTAACATCGATCACTTCCAAATGAATTTTTTTTCCTTTTTTTCTAGTTCCACAAGATCCATTGATCAATCTTCTCATAATTACTTGGAAAGTGGCACAAGCCCCAATAACATGCCCTATTCACCAATTATAAACTGTACACGTGGAAAAGAGTCTCTCTTAACCCCCACGAGTCGATGCGATGGCTCAACCCGACCACCACCACCACCACCACCAAAAAGGGTTAAGAGAGAATCACTTTCCTCTCTCTTTCTCCCCACCAAAATAATACGAAAAAACACTTTATTCATTACTTTTCCTCACGAGAGAAAATGGTAAAAAAATACTTTTGATCCTTCCGAATTTGAACTTAAATTTTAATTTAGTCTATAAACTTTCAAAATTAACATTTCTTGAATTTAGTTTCTACATGGTTTGGGAGGTTTTGAATGTAGAATTAACATTAATTTACTTAATAAAATGATGACACGATATAATTTATGCTGATCAGACATTATCAATATGTAAGTTTTAAATGAATTGATAATTTATAGATATAAACTTAGAAATACATTACTATCCATTTTTAAACTTTAAAATCAAATAAAAGCTAGTTTTAAACAATACAAGCCAATTAGAAATCAAATGCAATTAGTTTCAAACTTTAATACCTTTAACTAAATTGTTACTAAATTCTAGAAACCAAAAAAGTGTATTATTTTACTAAACTTTGAATAAGGAAAAAAAAAAGAGAATATTCTTATTAATTTAAAAAAAAAAAATGGCTAAAAGAGACTAAAAAGAAGGTTTTGTGTGTTAGATAAAATTTTCTTTGCATGCATTATGGTGTGTCCTTTGTGGGATTGGTAGAGTTTTGAGAATGCGCTTACATTTGTTTTCCAATGGCTTGTTTTGGGGCCCATTTTAAACCCCCTCTTTTTTTTTGTGAAAACCAAACTTGAAGCAAACTCATACAATGAGCCTCCAACACGGAGTAAATATCAGAGGAGAGATTCTCCCATCAAAAACTAACACTATCCTCCACAGAAGAAAAATAGGAAATTCAACTAAAATATGTCATAGACTTCTACTTAAGCTAAAGCATCAACCACGCGATTACAAGATCTGCTACAATATTCAATGTTCATAATTTTTAAATAAGAGATCAACTCTCTAATATCAACAACGATATTACTAAATTTAGACAAATCTGAGAAAATGCCATTAATCGCATCTATAATCTCTGAAGCATCAGACTCTCCGATTCTCTCAAGGATTCAATTGCAAATTAATTAAGTCATTCCTTCTTTCTTTCCTTTTGTTTTTGTTTTTTTTTTTTTTATTTGTTACCAAATAATGTTTTATGATTTTGATTAGAAAGATCACTTTCATAATCATTTGATGTGTTGTCTAATTCCTATCTCCAAACAAGCCCACCACCACCTTCCTCCCTCGTGCTCTAAATATCGTTTTAAAATTCTTTTTATTAATATTTTAAACTTTTTTTGAGATTACGAGCCTATATCTTTATCTTCATTTTTTTATTTTTTTATTTTGAGATCCCGAGTTTATATCTTTATCTTCCTATCTTGGTTGTATTATTATTATTATTTTAGTTGAAGATCAATTAAAAATAGAAACATCAAATTTATGACTTTTTAATGATTAAATATTAAAATAAATTTTAGTCGGAAGTTTTTTTTTTTTTTTTTTTTTTCTTTCTTTCTAAATTGAGAGAGAGTAACCACAAAATACACAGAGAATACTACTGCTTTCAAATGAATATTGTGTTGTTAATTTAATTTACCATCAAATAATGAAACCGAAACATCATTCATGCTTTCGATAATCATATGATTTTTCATATGTATTTCGTTTGATATCTAACTTTTTTAAATCTCTATTTGAGTCTAAATCTTTAAAAAGAAATCATTGTAATCTTTATATCCTAATTTTGATTATAACAAAACAATAACATAATCTCAAGTATGTTTTCTAACATATTAGCATGTGCATATTGCAAATAGTGCATAAATTAAAAGTGAGCATTACCAAAATGAGATTTAGGAGGCAAAATAATATAACAACATAAAAATATTTATATTTTAAAAACAACAAAGAGACTAATTTAAGCATTATATCTGCACACCCAAAATGTTGGGAGAAAAAACCTCACTATTATGTAGGAATAAGCAAATAAATAATTGAGAAATGAGAATAGAAAAATTTACGTGGAAATTCTCAAATTAGAGAAAAATAGACAAAAAAAACTTTTGCAAGCAACAAATATTAATTTACAAGCAACATAACCATGCTATTATTTTTGTTGGCAATTTATTTGAAATAAATTATTTCATAAAAAGAAAAACAAAGATAAAATACCTAATCACTTCAATTATTGAGTTCAATCAATAAATTTTAATATCTATCACCAATCAAGTTCAATCAATAGCATTAATTGATTCAATCAGCGCCATTGATTTGCTTCAATAAATGTTATCGATTGATTTTAATCAGTATCATTGATAACAAATATGTATTTGTTCAATCAATCAAGTATTGATTAAATTTAATCAGTTTCATTGATTCGTTTTAATCGAGTCATTGATTGACTTTATTCAGTGACACTAATTGCAAATATGACAGTACGAGATTAGTTTGATCAATCGTTCATTGATTAACTTCAATCGATGATAGTGATTACAAATAGGGGTGAAAAGCAAAATAAAAAACCGACCAAACCGAACAAAACCAAACCGATCCAATGGTTCGGTTCGGTTTTTTAAGAATATATTGGATCAGCTGGTTTTTAATTGTAGAAAACCGATATTTATTGGTTCGGTTCGATTTTGTATGAAAAAACCGATAATAAAATCGAACCGAACCAATAGTATAAATAACAATTATAAAAGCCCTAACTCATAAGCAGCTGTTCTTCTTCTCGTGCTTCCCACTCTTCTCTCACTCTCTTCCCTTCTTCTTTAGCAAGTTTTTCGATCTGTCGCCTCCTTTCTTTCTAATTTTGCAATCAATCTTTTTCTTCTTACTGGTACGTTAACCGATCACACTCATCCTTTCAATTATAGATCATGTGTTTGAGTTCGGAAACTTCTCATTCTTTGCAGATTAGGGTTCATTAAGTTTATTTTGTTTCAAATTTAAACAATTTTTGTTCATACTGTTGTAATCTGTTGAAAAATAAGCCTATCCTTTTACTTTTTAAACTTATTTTAATTCAAAATTTGAGTGTTGAAGTTTACCCGCATGGTTTGAGATGTTGGGAGCTTTATTTTTATTTATTTTTTATTTTTTATAGAATGAGGGAGCTTTATTTAATTGGGAAGTACCAACACAAAACCCTTTGTATCTTTCTAAAAAAAATTAGTAACCAAGTACTGTTTTTTCGTTTCAACAAAGCCTTTTTTTGGTTGAGACTTTTAGGTGGGTGAAACTTTTTTGGTTAAGAGTCTAAACTTTTGGGTGAATGAAATTCTACTAGAGAAGGTGGAAAAAGTATTGTGAATGTGGATGGTTGGTTTTTTAATAACTTTTATTCTTTGAGATTATGGTTTGAGATAAAGTTTGAGTTTTAATACTTTACTGTTATGCTTTGGGATAAAAGATTAATTGTTGATTTTATGTAGATAATTCTTATCTACTCCATGAAACCTTATAGATGAATTTAATTGACCCATGTAGATAGATTGCTAAACTAAAAATGAGGGAAAAAAGTTAAAAAAAGAAGTCAATTGCTAAACTAAAAATGAGGGAAAAAAGTTAAAAAAGAAGTCAATTCTCATTGAATTCTAGTTTCTACTCTTCACTTTTTTCATTTCAATTTTTTTTTTTTTTTTTTTTGAAAATTTTTTAATTTGTATCCACTGGAATTTAAACCTTTTTTTTTTTTTAAAAAAAATCTACATTAAAAAAAAAAGGAAGGGTTTAACTATATGTAAGTTTATAATAAAAAGGTTTTTTTATTTATTAATATATTGGACATCGGTTCGGATCGGATTCAATTATTAAAAAACCAAACCAAATAAAAATCGATCCAATGGTTTTATGTTATATTGGACATCGGTTCAGATCTACTTATTCAAAAATCGAGGATATCGGTTCGGTTGTCGGTTTGGCACAAAATCGACAAAAACCGAACCGAAATCACCCCTAATTACAAATATAAGATTTGTTCAATCGGTTAGCACACCAATTTTTTATTATTATTATTCTTCCAAAATATCCGAAATAAAATTACATAAAAATCCCAAAATTAGAAACTGAAAAAGGAAATTGAAATAAGTTTATTTATTTAATATTTTTGAGGGTTGGTAGAGCAGAAAAGACGCCTTGCGTAACTGGTCGAGCGCGTTATTTGTTGGCTGAGAAAACAAAGGATCGAGAAGAACACACAATTAGAAAGTAAAAATCATATTTGTTTAATTAAGAAAATAAGGTTGTAATTTATTGACCATTTTTATTCATATTCATAAACAAAATCCCCTTTAAAAACACACCCCACATTCAACGACCATTTTACCCTCAATTGAACCAAACCCAATCATTATGCCTTTCTTCTCAACCCTCATCTGTTGCTTTTCTGATCATCACGCACAAACCAAACACTACGTCTGCAATGGCGATGTCTGCGTACTCAAAGACCGAACGGCGCCGAGGTCGAAGGAGAAAAACATTAAAAAGGAATCGACATCAACCCTGCCGCTCGGGGTTCATTTTCCTTCCCTGATTAAATGGTTAGGATGAGTAACATATGTGTGAAGATTGAGTTTGAACATAGGAGGGGGGTTTGTAAAGGAGGGTGGCTTGTGATGATCATGTATTGATCATAACAAGAATTCTATTCATTTATTTTTTATGTTGGTTTTTTTTTTTCTTACTGATTAAAAAGTAAGATTTTTTCACAAACAGAGAGGAAATTGGTGGCTTAATTATAAATTTATATGTTGAAATATATATTACAAAGTTCCCATCATCATCGTCATCTTGTTCTTCCTCTTCATTTTTCATGATTAACTAATCTAATGTAAGAATTAAAATAAATATAATATTGGGTGTGTTTCTTCTATTTCTATGCTCATTTTGGTGACGTGTTTAATAATAGGTTGTGTGTGTTTTAGAGAAGTATTTTTTTAGGTGGAATTGTTCTTGATGTCACTTTTTTCTACAATATTGCAATTTTGACAAATTTTTTTACATTTTTATAAGTTTAGCAAATTTGTAAAATTTATTATTTTATTCCAATTATATTCTTATTATAAATTTTTGGGAATTTGGCAATTAACTTTAGCAATTCTCGAAAATTTTCGAGGATTTTTTTATACTCAAATTTACCCATGCTGTGGCAAAATAATTAGTGCCAATGATTGTGTTCAATCAATATTATTGATTAAAGTCATTAAATTTGGTAATAAATTCATAATTTTATCATGATCGTCCTTTTTTTTTTTTAATTTCTTTTATATTTTAGTCCACGTTTCTTATAAATGGTAGGATGTCTTTTACATAGTATGAGATTTCATCTCAAATCTCAAAACTATTAAATAGTGTGGACATCTATCTCAAAATTAATTGATAATGAGAGGAGTAGTCCACCTATTTTTTAAATACTAACAAATATTTTTATCTTATCAATGTAGGATTTTCAACAAAAACCAATTGACAATAGAAAAAAAAAAGTAGTCAACATGTTTATAAATGTTAGAAAGTCTATTCTTCTTTTTTTAATATAGGATTCTCAACACGTCTCTTTAAGAATAATCTTTCTTTGTATTCATCATTTTTAGATTAAATTTAAATTTTATTTTATTGGACCGAATATCTATTTGAGTTTAATTAGCTACACTACTATTTTAGATTAATATAAAATGTCACTTTAAAATTAATTAACAATAAATGAAGTAAAGTACATGTCTTTAAATGTTAGAAAGTAGTGTGGCTCATTTTTCAAAAAAGGAAGTAGTGTTGCTCACATTTTGAATATGAGATTTTCAACAAAGAGACAAAAGATGAACAATGTTTTTAAGTATATCTTTATATCAGTTAACTATGCTTTTAATTTAGATGGAGAATAAATAAATAAACGAAACACAAGGGGAAAAAAAAAAGATAAACATTGAAATTGAAAACGATGGAGATTTAGAGGATATAGTCTTTAAAAGATTAATCTACAAAAACATTGTTTAAAAATAAATTTAAAACCGCAACAAAATAAGTTTAGTTCAATAATAATAATTGTTGTAATATACTTCAAATAAAAAGTAAAAAATTCGAATTTTCCCTTTCAATTGTTGTTCAATGAAAAAAAAAAGTATATAAAGAAACCATAATTAAAATTCGAATTTTTCCTTTCATAGTTATTTTTAAATTTTAATTCTGAATCCAAAGGAGCTGGCTATTTTAAAGAGTTATAGTTCTGAGGGATGTATTTTCGTTTCTATTTTTAATAAAAAGGTTGAAAATATGTTGTTGTTGTTTTTTTTTTTTTCTAAGGTTTAAACTTGCTTGAATAAAAAAAAAAAAGTTCTCTTTTCTCCCGATCTTTTTTCATGAGTTTTGTTGTAAGTAATTTTTAGGGGATTTTACATGTATAATAAAAAATGAGAAAATATTTTCATCTATAGTACAAAATCAAACTAGTTTATTTGCAGTAGAAAATTTAAATTGAGTTATATCACATATAGAATTTATCACTGATTAAATTTTATTACTCGTAGACTCATTGTATCACTACTTGAGTTCTATCATTTATTATAAATAAATTATTTTAGAAATTGTGCTACAAATATAATATAAGAGGTAAAACGGCTATTGATTTCGGGTATAAAAGAAAAATTCAACTTTACACGCAAATCAATTCCCAATCTATAATGTATTAAAAATAAAAAATAAAAAATAATAAAATAAACTTTAAACATATTTTTAAAAAATTAAGAAAAAATATATAAAGAAAGAACCAAAGATATTTTAGTTTGTAAATCTTCTAATTCAAAACAATAGTGACTTTTATTCTTAAAAAAAAATGACTTTTTAAAAATATCTCAAGGTTGGATAAATTAAATAAATAAATGTGACCCTCTTAATTTAATTCTGCAAATAATACAAAGAGGTATTGACCCACAGAATAATTGTAAGTATTATTTAAAAGAAAAATGAAACAAAGAAAGGGATAGGTGTCATTTAAG
The DNA here is from genome assembly GCA_037833695.1 of Sechiopsis laciniata. Taxonomy (NCBI): domain Eukaryota; kingdom Viridiplantae; phylum Streptophyta; class Magnoliopsida; order Cucurbitales; family Cucurbitaceae; genus Sechiopsis; species Sechiopsis laciniata. The sequence goes on from JBBMKA010000005.1 coordinate 464,061, forward strand.
GGATTAAGGCAATAAAAAAGACCTAAGTTTTTATGTTCCTTTTTTATGTTCTTTTAAAGGAACAAAGCACTGTGTGTCTGTGGTCCAAAAATTTTATGATTATATATTAATATTTTCAATGTGTGATACATAGTTATATATGTCTGCCACATATACTAAGTTAAATGGACAAAAACCTTAGAATTTTATAAAGTCATAAGGCAAAGCTGCAAATGTGGAATAATATTTGTGGATTGGGATAGAGGAGAGGGGATAAGGTACCCTATACATTTTAGAATTTGAAGCGACAATGCCCTAAAAAAAGGAAAACCCAAAAATTAGATCCAAATTATTAATATTTGTAACTCTTTTTCTTTTCTTTTTTTTGGGTTTTGTTTGTCACATCCAATTAATTTCATCCATCAAATGTTGAACCAAAATCAGGGGAGTTGTCTCTCACAAGGATTTTTGTCAAGCATTATTTCATTACTTCCCCATAAATTAGTGAAGTTTGTAGATTGAGCCATGTGTTTTGAGTCATTCCAATATTCAACATATCTTATCTATAAATAGTAACATCCAACCTTTCTATAATAATACCATCCATTCATTATGTGCGATATGCCAATTGTTGGTTATCCGACTCCACATATTTACGTACTTATAAATAGCAATATCAACTTTTGATGTCTTTTATTTATATATATATAACTCGAAAATTTAAAATTTTGTTCCTTTAAAATTTGGGGTATCACTCGCTAATGTGTGGCATAACAATACATTGTAAGATTGGAAATGAATTGAGAATAGGCTAAAAAATTAATCTCAGTTACCTAGAGGAACAACACTTTCAAAATTCAAGTGTTCGACCATGTACAATCTCTAAGAGATATTCTTTATTACATAACTCTTGTAATCTCGGTTTTTTCTTTCTAAATAAAACTCATCGTTTACAATTATTGGTTTCATATCATAATAAATATAGTTTGCGTTGTCATTTTAATCACTACTTTTGTTTGTTAATTTGTGTTTATTTGTCATATTTAAAAAGAATTAAGATAGAAGATTTATTAACTTTTTCTAAAAAATTTACATTCAAACAAGTTTTTTTATTACTAACTTCTCCTCCTTTTGACTTTTTAAAATAATTCTTCATTCCTAACTATTTATTTCTAATAACTCATTTATAATTACTCAATCATTTTTAACTATTCATCTCTAATCATTCAGTTCTAATCAATCAAAATAATTCATATTTAACTACTCGTTTTTAATTATTTCTTTTTTAACTACTCAAAATAATTACTCATTTTAAATCTACATCCAAACAAGATTTGACTCTAATTTCTTTAACCAAAAATCACATTGAAACAATTTTTTGTCAACAATTCTCAATTTTTAACTTCTCATTAAAACTCTTCGAACTAAATACTCTTTAAATATGGTAAATAAACAGTTGTGTCTATCCAATTATTGTACTTTATAAAATGTTTTAAAAAGGGTTTGAAGCGATTTGAAATGGTTAAAATCATTTTTGTTATGTTTAAAATTAATTTGAAACGTGTACTTATCATGGAAAATAAACATAATGTTTGATTTTACATTTTTTAACGTGCCTTTCTTACCACAAAAATGGCTTTTGAATATTAAAATTGTGTTTTAGAATGATCTTGAATATTACGATTTCAAATCATTTTTTATACATAAGTTTCTGACTTTTGTTTCTTTGGTTTAATATGTGACAGGAAAATTCAGTGGTTAAACTGCTTTGGGCAAGTTTGGCACTTGGGTATTTGATGACATAAGCATTAGATTGATAAAATTAGTGAGAAAAAAAGTGCTAGAAACAAAATTTAAATTGTTTAAGGACCCATTAGAATATATATATATATATATATATATAAGATAAGAGAATAAAGAGCTATAATTAACAAATGACTTATCTGAATGAAGAGTTTTTTAGTTCAAATCAATTATCTAACAATAAAAAATAGTTGATCTCAAAAAAAAAAATAAATAAATAAAAAACAATAAAAAATAGTTTGAAATCTAAAAAATTATGAATTTATATATTATGATTTATGATAATTTATTTAGCAATTAATTTTCAATTGCTCAAATTTAATTAGTTTTTGAAGTTTAAAATTAGTTTCTAATTCATGAGTATATGAAATAAAATATATATAAAAAAATGTAAACTGGTTTATTAAAAAAAATTATAATAATAAATTATGTATTTTCAGTTGAAGTGGACATAAAATCACAACACTCCAATACAAAAAAGAAAATGTATTCTACCCTCTAAAAGTTAATTATCAAAAGAAATGTGTTCGTAAATTTAATAAATAGAGAGTTATTGTATGAGTTGGATGGTAGAAAATCATTTTTGGAGTGTGAATTTTAATTTTGTTCTTCTTTTGGAAAGAATAATTTTGATAGTGCTAGTGATGTAGTTTTTTAAAATTTGATAAAGCAATGATATAATTTGTCTCTACTCGATCATATTAAAATGTCGGGTAGTTTTATTTTTTATTTTTTAAATAAAAATATAGGGTAGCTGATGACAAAATAATATTTATGTTATAGAATTAAAATAGTTGCATTAAATTAGAAATAATATTGGAATTTTAAATTTTAATTTTAAGTAACTTTAAAACAATGTTTGTTATTATTAATGTTTTAATGAGAAATAATTAGTAATAATACTTGTAATTACTAATATTTCAAAAGAAATTTTGAAGAAGATAATAAAACTGTTTAACATTGCAATCAATAATCCGTTGTAGTCTAGTTGGTCAGGATATTCGGCTCTCACCCGAAAGACCCGGGTTCAAGTCCCGGCAACGGAATTTCTTAATTTTATTTTATTTTTTCAGAATAAATTTCTAGTTTATTTTTTAGGTATAAAAAAATAGGGGATTCGTAAACGTTTGGCATGGCCTGAATTGGGCTTCAGGCCCAGTAGAATTATAATAATTCCATATATACTTCGCTGTCTTTTTTTTCCCTTCCTTCTTAACTAAATAATTTTACGAATTAGTGAGATGTATTTAACTTTTTGTTTTTTAAATAATGTTTTAGAATTAAGAAAAACTTTAAAATTCGGTCTCCTTCAGAAGATAAGTATTTACATGTTGTTGGCAAATTCAAGAAAATGGTACACACAATTTGTTTTTTAAAAAAACAATAAAACTAAATTCTAAAAATGTCTACATTTGTATAGGTATGCCATAAGTTTCCTATATATATATAATACGAGTAAAAAACATATAAAAATATTACCTAAATTCTAAATGATGGCAAAAGTATACTAAGAATTAAAATAATATAAATATATTATCAAATTAGAATGAAAATGAAAAAAAAATAATAATAAATCTTGAGCAACCATACTTCAACTAATATAATATATAATTGCTAATAATAGTATAATGTTGGAAACATTTTGTATAACTTAGCCCTGTCCAATTTGTTTTTTATTTTTTGTTTTAAAAAATAAAGATTGTACATATTTAATAACTGTATTTTTAAAAATTTTAAAACTAAAATACGTTTGATAACAATGTTTTTTTTTTTTTTGAATCCATTTGATAACTGTGTTTGATTTTTTAAAATTCAAAATTTATTATTTTTAATATTTAATAAAATAAAACTATTTTTGAATATTATTGACATGATAAATCTCTAATTTGCGGATTTGAACTTTATTTGTAGTATGTTTTATCACTTTTCTAACATTTTTTAAGAAAGAAAACAAAAACTAATTTTTAAAAGTTACTTAAAAAAATAGAATTCTATTTATCTCATATTGTCTTTTAAAATATAATATTACTTCATTTGGATTTATATATAGATAATTAATTGTTACGAATTTTCTAATAAAAGTAGTAACTCAATGACATCAATGTACACCCAAAGATCAAAGAGGTCATATTTTTTAATCTTTCTACTCTAAATTATTGTAATCTCAAAAAAAAAAAAAAGTCATGAATTTGATTGGCAATTATTACTAACAACATGATCTATTTAATAGATTTTATCTAATGAAAGAAACAAATTCTAACTTGTACAAGCGGCTGGTTACTTGGACTAATGATAAAAAAGATCTTAAAAAATTAAAAAAGTTTGAGGTTTAATTTATAATAGTCATTTATAAATTTCTTTTGGCAGTTTCTCCTATATAATAATGATTGATGTTCATAAAATTATAATCTAACCAAATTTAGTCAACGGGAGCAATAAGTTAGTGACAACAATGTACACAATGACCAAGAGATCATGGGTTCGAATCACTCATCCCAAATTGTTATAATCTTAAAAATAATAATAATAATAATAATAATAAT
>JBBMKA010000005.1:480127-500881 GCA_037833695.1 Sechiopsis laciniata
TTGAGTTATAATTTTATTTATGTTTGATTGAATTACAATTTTCTAATTTTAGTTAGATTGGAATTGTGTTAAGGATCCAATATAAAAAAAAAATGAAGATCTCATAATTGTACATAAAAGATATAAATTACCCATTTCATAATAATATATGACATAACAATATTTTTGTGTTTATGTTTTGGATCTCTCTTGCTAAACTGAATTCTACCTCGGGTACCACGCCAGCAAGAGATAGAAATTAAATTAAAAACACGCTGATATATAAATGTATTAAGCCCCATTTATTTACATTAAATGGGCGTAATTTTATAATGTCGACGCATTAATTAGATTTATGAATAGAGTCGATCAATACTTGTAACAATTATGAGATGAATAATTTACATTATAGTCAGTGTTTATCTACTGTTGCGTGTACTCTACTTGTTGGCAAAGTCAAAAAGAAAATCCCTAAATTCGAGGATGCCAGAAATGGAGGACTCGTGAAGGCGACGGCGACCGGTGGCGCCGGCGGTGATGGCTATCAATTTTTAATAATACATTAATGCTGGCTTTAGATTTTGGTTTTTTTTTATTTTTAAAATTTTTAATTTTGTTTCATGGGTCCCATGTGACATAGTTTTTCTTCTAATTTATGTAACTAAGTATTATTGTAGCGGTGTATGTTCAAAAATTTAATTTGACTCTTATTTCAATTAAGGACCTAAATGTATAGATCTATGTCTCTAGCGTTTGGTCGCCCCCCATTTTTATTTTTTAGACGTGCATTACGCGCACTATTAATTTGGTAGCTAACCAACAATAATAGAAGAAATTCAATTACTGGCCTATTTTGTAGCCTTAACTATTAATTTTTGTTGTTATTCATTAAGGAAAAAATATTTTTAGTCTTTGGATTTTGGGTTTTTTTTTTATATGCTTTAAAATCGAATGTTTTTGTCATTGAAATTTCAATAATATTCTATTTTAGCTTTTAACTAAAATAAATAAATTTAAAAGACACCTAATTAAAATTGAATATTATTGAAATGTATTTTGAAAATTATGGACCAAAAAGGGAGTAAAAAGATTTGTTTTTCTTGATTATTGTTATTATTATTATTTTTTAGAAAGTTGTTTACAATTTACATTATTTGAAAAAGAATAGTCTATTGATTTTTTTTTTTTTTTAAAGGAAAAAAAGAAAGAAAGAAAAAGAAGAGTCTATTTATTGTCAAAAAAAGAAGAAGAGTCTATTTGGTGTACAATTATTTCCATATTCATTGAGTTAAATGGAATCAGCTGGGAGGATTATTGTTCATAAAAACTGTTTTAGAAAAAAAAAAAAAAAAAAAAAAAAAAAAAAAAAAAAACCCTTTTTTCTTTTTTGATCCAAACAGTGGGTTAATTCTAACATGTTTTGTTGTTAAAATCAAATATCTGTAACATAATATAATATAAATGATTAAAAAAAGGGATTAAAATAAATAAATAAATACAGTTTATAAAAAGAAAACATGTGTATAGTTTAATTAACAATAGTAAAGCTTGAAATAAACTATTTAGTTGGTGATTTAAAAAAAAAAAAAAAAAAAACTATTTAGTTGGTAACTTTAACCATTTTTTATTATTATAACTATATTATCAAACATATTCTAAACTACTGCTTTTTTTATTAAAAAAAAAAATTACTTCCTTTTTTTTTTTTTTTAATCTAGATATTTTAAATTTTTATGGAACACATACTAAATACGTATTTGAAAACAATAAAAATATGGAATGCAACTTTATTTTAATTGAATTTCTTGCTTTCATATCACTCGTCAAAGTTTCCTCATTATCTTCTCATTCATATGTGTAAAATATTTGCAACTGATTACAATAAACGTTTTTTTTAGAAAATAAAAGTTTAATTAATTGGCATTATCTAAATAGCATTCGATAAGTTAAGCTTTTTCTTAATAATTTTTTTTTAGTATAAGATGGTGAATGGGCCACAAACCTTAGAACTATTGCTTTCATTTAAATAAGAGTTAATTTGTGTTAAATTAGATTAACACGAAATAATAAAACTAACATGCTACCAATTATTTTGGTTCTAAATAAATTTGTTAGTTTCATGAAATGTAATAGATATATTATCTATTAAGACATATATGCACTTTTAACAACCATTATGAAGTGGCTCAATTGGTCAAAGAAGATTTTAAGTGCATAAGGTGTTAGGTTCAATCCATAGTCACTACCTATTAAGAATAAATTTATAACCTTGATATTATCAAGGTGCGCACAAGTCACAAATATTAAGAAAAAAAATCTTTTTCCTTTTTTTCTTGGAAAATAGATCTTTATCATACAGGAAATCAAACAATACAAGACTAACCAAACTTTTAAGAACCATCAATAATAGCTATTCTAATTGGATTTTGAATGTCTTATTTATAACATATATTTGATTAACACAAATCATTCCGAAGATTGTGATATATTTTTAAGGGAGATTTTGAGATAAGTAGAGACTTTTTAAGAACAATAATTTAGTTGATGAAATTATGCTCTACTGGTTATAGTTGAGCCAATGTTAATTTGAGAGATACTAAGCTAAATATATGGTTTAACTGAGATATGCCTTCCTGTCAACACAAAAAAAAAAAAAAAAAAAAAAAAAAAAAAAAAAAAACTGAGATATGCCTTCTAATGTTTTGCTTATTTGGAGGTATTGCACATACTATAAATAATTTTGAGTAGGTTGTCATTGAGATTTGTAATATATACACTCATCCTATCTCTAATGTTTCTTAAAAAACATCAAGATATTTTTTCATCAAAATATAAATGAAAAGAGTTTGGGCAATACTTTGACTAGTCAGTTTCATTTTGGTACTTAGGGTGTAATTAGTTGGGTGAACAATAATTAAAAAACTTAATTCCACATTTATTATCTATATTTATTAAAAATGGGTGTTTACTTCCTCATTCACTCATTTTTAATGCATGTTTTTTTTTTTTTTTTGAGATATTAATGCATGTTTTAATAATATATTCTTAATCATTCAATTTAGCTTTTAAATAAATTCAAATGCATAAAAATAAATAAAAAGAAAAATAAAAAACTAAAAGCAACTTAAAATGTGTGAAATTGATCAAGATTTCTTTTAGCTATGAAACTTTAATGTGTTTATAGAAGAAACAAAGCTGAAGATTTGAACTTATAATCTTTTTAAATACCAAGTCATAATGTCATTAAAATTTTGCTTATGCGACAAAGAAAATACAATTTAACAGCTCATAATATGCTAAAGTGGTTTGCAAGAAGAATATTTTGTAGATCTACGACAAATGAAAGTGGGAAATATGAACGTTAAAAGGAGGAGTGTAGCATTGATCAAAGTTATCAATGTTTGGTCCTGATAACTCCGTTGCAAATATGTCGAGTTTCATTTGCCTTGCTGGTGTCTAGAAGAGGATTCTGCCGCTTTTGTTTGAGATGAATCTTGGATATATTGGTTAGGTTGAGTGATTGTGCCATCAACGGGCCAAAAAAAGCATGAGCATTGAGAATCACCAAGACTTGCACTATCCATTAGACATAATTTATAGAGTCAAAACGGATAGGGGCAAGATTACATAGTTTGATAAGAGGAAGTGTTGGATTGATGTTCGTGCCATTTGATTAATAATTAAGAGAAAAGGATTGAAAAAAAAAAAACGAATCGACATGAGTCTTTTGCAGTGATACCAAGATAAATTTCATGAATTTGTATCTTTTATCGTACATTTTGTAAAGAAACTACTAAACTACTTCATAATGATTAACAACACATTTAATACACTGTAAAGAAATTACTAAACTACTCCATGATGATTAACAACACAATTAATACATTGTAAAGAAATTACTAAACTACTTCATGATGATTAACAATACATTTAATACACGGTCTCTCTCAAATCTTTTGTCATCAATATATTAAGAACTACGTTTTCTTAAAATTTAAGACTCTATCCAAATATCGATTCTAGGGATCGAACATGAAATTTATACAAAATAATTAGACTACTAACCCATTGAGTATTTTATTTTATTTTTAATGAGTAGTAACTTAATAAATCAATTGTTATTTAAAAAATAAATATGTCTTGTTACTAATATGTTTATGGTGGTGGGCCTTAAAAATGATATGAATCCTCTTTAAATGGGCCGCATTCCATTTCCTAATTGCGACCCAAATACATTTAGGGTTTTGTTATATAGTTTTTGCATCATCATTCATCGTACATTATCCCTACGGTGTTGAAGCTTCATCCTTCAGCCGTTCGTCGCCATGAGAGCGAAGGTAATTGATCTCCATAGTCATCAATGATTCGACTGGTTTTGAACTTTTACTCATTTTTCAAAATGCTTTCCAGCTCTGACATTTCCATTTCGTTTTATGTGTTTTATGGCAGTGGAAGAAGAAGAGAATGAGGAGGTTGAAGAGAAAGCGCCGAAAAATGAGGCAGAGATCGAAGTAGTCGCCGTTCAGTTCCGACCTAGGGTTTTGGTTACGGTTTAGATTTGTTTATGTTCTATTTAGTTTTACTTGCATAACCGTTTTGAATTGGTTTTAATTTCTATGTGATCGATACATTTATCTTTAATCAAGAACTGGATTTTCAGCATTACAATTTCCATTCAGTGATTTTTACATCCTTTGTTCTTCTGATGGCTATGTTGAAGCTTTTATTCGTTATTTTCTTCCACAATACTCTTATTATTTAGCTTTCGGATGCACGAATACCGTTGTTTTATGTGCTTTGTATGCGCCTAATCTCTTTAAATATGAGCCATTTATGAAATTCTGCAGGTTTAGCAGGTTATTGAATTGTATTGACGATGAAGTTGCCATGAGTAGTGGTCCTCTTTTGATTCATGTTGGTCTAAACAGGCCTCTTAATAGTATTTGATTACATTAATTTCTTATCGCCCTGATTTTAAATTTTGCTTTCGAGATTTTTCTGTAAGCATGAAGTTGATCTGATCTTAACCAGCTGTTTTTTAGAAAACGAATATTTTCTGAATGATTAAGGCTTTAAGTTGTAAACCTGAGCTCCCATGATGGGGATGGGATCATAAGGGTTTATTGAATGATTGGGCGACGTTATCCAAAGCTCATTAGACCTAAATGTAGCCAATTAAGATGTCTGGATTTGTGGGGGGAGTGGATGCCTTGAAAATTGTATGATTTGTTTTTTTTATTCAATAACTGCGATTATCTTGCACTTTGACTATTGTACGGGACATGATGTCTGACCTTATAATATTTAGATGTTAAGAAAATCTCTAGAAAATTACTTTCTTAGTAGGTGGCTACCATAAATTAAACCCTTCACTTAATGTGGCACGATGGTCATAAGCTTGGTCTTTGAAGGTGTGCTCTCTTTTAGGTCTAGGTTTGAGACTCATGTGTGACATTTATTTGTAAGCACTTCTTGTGTCTCCATTCCTTTGATGTCTCTCGGTGTCTAGCGTAAAGATGGGTGTGGTTTCCTTGGGTATAGTAGAGCAAAGCTCCTATTTCTCGGTTTTTGAAAAAAAAAATTCCAAGGTCCTCTTGACACTAGGTCACTCCATCATAGTTATTGAATGGTTTTTTTTTTTATAACTATGATGTGTTTTGGTTTTGTCATTTGCATTTTGGTGATGTGAATAAGTTGCAATACTATTGATTATGTATATAACTTCCATTCAATCATTCCGATTACATCAGTTTGTTTAATGTGCTATGTAATGTCAGATTTTTACAAACTGTTGTGTTCGAATAATGGCCCCCCTGGACAAGATTCAAAGCCTGTAATTTTATCACCCAAGAACCCTATTTTCTTTGACAATCTAGCCCAACTTTCTTCAGTCCTTCAAAAGCCACTATAGCTTGAGAATCGAAACCACCTGCATACTGTAAGGTTTTGAGTGTTAGTCATTTTAGATTAATATGTGATGAGATAGTTCATCTTTGCACTTTTACCTGGTGAACCCTGTAAGCAAACCGAACCCCTTGAAGAAAAAGGTCGTCTGGTTTTGGGTTGGATTGTAGTTCTTTTGTAATCCTTTGCATGTATTCTTTGGCCAGTCTCAATGAGCTCAACTTCATCTGTAACAAAGGGTGTGGTTTTTAGTTTTTATTTTTTAGTGCTGAACTATGATTCTCTTTTTTCTTTTATTGTAATTCACAATTTAACTCTGGTATATTTGTAGTAGTGCTGTGTTAATTCTTTAAATTCACTATTGAACATTCTGGTAAATTAAGAATAGCTGTAGTAGGATGATTTATTGCTGTTAGGTCCTCAAAATGTGAACTTAATTCCCAATGTAGAATCAGATTCTTTATCTGTTGTCAATCTTGTAAATTCTTTATCAATCTTGTAAATGATATCTCACAAGATATAATTGAACTTTTAGTTGATTATTGGGTTTTGATTCATTTGTTTAGGAACATTTCCTTTTCTTTTAGTGGTTGAGTTAGTAAAAGAGTTGATGTTTTTGCAAAGCTCTACCCGGAAGAGAAGTAATTTTGTTTGTCAAAGGAGTCTTCATTTGAGTTGGGAATCTTGAGGTGTTTGTTTGTCCATTTTAAAGAGGATTTATATTGATCATTTACTAACTATTCAAAGAGTTATTGTAACTATTTAAAACAATTCTTTATTTTTAACTATTCAAAATAACTTTTTATTTTTAACTATTCATTTTTAATTATTCAAAATAACTTTTCATTTTTAACTGCTCAAATTAATTCATTTTTAACTATTTATTTTTAATAATTTATTTTTAACGATTCAAAATAATTCTTTATTTTAAATTTATATTTAAACAAGTTATTGTTTCTAATTCTTATAAAGTTTTTGTTGCAATTCTTCCATAAAAATTTAGAGGAGCTATAACAAAAATTTCAATTTTGTAATTATTTGAAAATAACTCTTTCATCCAAACATTTAAGAAATAAGATTCATCATAAAATGAATCTTAGAATGACATAAGATTCTTTTTTAAATCAAATATATTCATCATAAAATGACATAAGATTTGATAACATTAACTAACCTGAGTAGGCAAGGCAGAGTCCAACATCCACTGGCAGGGAATTTGAAAATTCTTGTACTTGTTACAAGTGAACTCCCTAGTCCTCTCCATATTGCTCACACTTTGCTCCAGTCTGCACAATTCCATAATTTGCATTAATTGAACTCACTTCCAATTTTCATTCAACCCTAACAAAACCTATAAAAACAGATTGTACATTCTCGCCTGTCTTGCAAGGCTTGAGCCCTCTTCAGAACCATGCTTGTCTCCTCCTTTGGATTGTCTCGGAACGAACACACTTCACTTTCCAAGCTCTTGAGGTCCCTATAGCTGAATGCCGCCTCGCGCATTGCGTCTGCCTTTCCCTCCGGCCACTGTGGGAAGTGCTTCAGCACTGCCCTCTCGTCCACCAGCGACGCCAGCTCCCCGTCTAGCCACTTCACGAACCTCACCACCTCTGTAATCTCCCTCGGCGCCGCCGTTTCTACTGATCTTATTAGCCTGTTCACAAACTCCCCGTGTGTCTCCACCTCTGATTTTATCTGCATGGTTCCATTCACTTGCATTTTAACTCTTTCTAACCATATATATATTGGCTTATGTTGTATTAACTTGTTTTGCTATTTGAATGCCTACAATGATATATGAAATCAAACCTACCCACATAGCCTTAACTTTCATGAATTGGTTTAATGGTCAATCTTAGTGAATCCCTACCTATAAAAATTAATTTCATGTTATTGAGTTTTCAAAAAAAAAAATTCATGAACAATCACAAGTATAAAAATATAATCTTTGTTTATAATGCGTTATATTGTCGACTATTGAAATTTTTTATATACATTATTTAGTTCAACAATAATTGAAGAATTTTATAATTTATGACCTTTTAATCAACGAATACACTTTATGTCGGTTTATCTTACCATCACTCTATGTTAAAATTGAACTAGCTAATATCACATATAGTATAACTAAAGAAGTATAACTAAAGAAAATCATGTCCAAATAATATTATTAAACAATTTGATTTTGTGTCTTCCAATCTCCATGTACTTAAAAAAGTGTCAAACCTATTAAATATAAAATGAAATTAAAAGTGGGAAACACTTTTAAAAGTTGAAAGCCAATTAGAATTAGCCAAATTGACAACAAATTATTTAACCTTAAGAGAACTCAAGAGAATAATTAAATACTTACGGCAGAGAGATAGGCCGATCGGTTTTCAATTTCGCCGATCATGTTTTTGGTGAACGCCACCGCCGGAAATCCACCGTTTGCGGCCTTATTTCCCTTCTGATTATCCCTTTTCGTCAGTGAACGGTACAGCTCCAACACTTCCGGAACTCGCCGCACCGCCTTCGATCCTCCGACCAGCTTAGTCGGAAACGGCGGCGGAGGTGGCGGTGCCGGAGCCAGAGCCGGCGCCGCCTCCATTCTCTGTTTCTGCGATCTGGTCGGCTCCCATTTGTCCTCCGCCGGAATCTGCGTCGGAGAGTCTGCTCCGGCGACGGCGACTTCCACGGAACTATGAAATTTCTTCCAAAGAATGGACTTTCTCTCATTATTGTGAGCCTTCAGAGATTGAATTTGGGATTTCAGTCGACCCAACTGTTGTTTGAGTTCTTGATTTTCTTTTTCGAAAAAACTGCATTTTTGTAGAGAAATTTCTAATTCTTTTTTCAAGGTGTTGATCTCCATAGCCAATTCTTCTTCTTCTTCATCTTCTTCCTTTGGCATTCTCTTTTGATTTTGTGATTTTTTTAACAAATGGGCTGAAGGAGAAGCCAGCCAAGAATAATTTGCTTGGTTTTTTGGGTTCATTTTATTTCAATCTCTTTTTCTTGCTTCAAATGAAAGAATGGCATACAATATTTATGCACCTAAGTTTTTGTGAAGAATAATATATTCCATTGAATGCCCTTTTGTAAAATGTTTATAACATTTTTTTTTAAATTTTTTTTCTTTCTTTTCAAATGTGTGTTTAATATGGCCATTTACTAATTTGTTCATTCTAATTGGATTTTTTTTTAAAGAAAAAAAAAGTGACAAGATTTTATCCCACACTTAAAAAAAAAAAATGTTATTTCATAGTAACAACAATTAAAAATGAAGATTCCAAATTGGTCATGGACACACCTAATTGAGTTATTACTTTTATGACAGAGCTATGAGAGACTATTATACCTAAATTAATTTTAATATGTATTTAATATATCTTTTTGAATTTAACAATAACCAAAAGTGATGAATTTGAAGCAAAAATTTCTTATTTTTTAAAAGGAAAAGATAATTTCTTCATTATTAAATTATACATTATGATAGTTGAATTTTCGTTGACAATCATTTTAAATTGAACTTTGATTTTATTTAATAGTAAAAAAATTATTTATACATAAAATTTAAGTATCATATGTATTACATTGAAATTTTTTAAGGTGCTTTTAATTTAACCTTTAGGATACATATTAGAAATATAAACTCAGATACATAACCAATTAAATTTGTAATTTTTTTTTTTTTGAGAAGCTAATTAAATTTGTAATTACACTTACAAATATAAATTTTTCTTTTATATAAAAAAAATGATTACTGTGCTACCTAATCAAACTTTCTTAGGAAACTGTGGCGCCTATGGAAAAGCTTAAGATGGGACAAATGTATATAAAAGTTAAATTTGTTTTTAAACAACGTTTTTTTTTAAAAAAAACAATGTGAACAAACGTAGATATTTTTTATTCAATGTCAAGATAAATGATCTTAAGAGATGTTTACTCAAATAGACAGTTTGCCTTAAAATTAATAATAATAATAATAATAATAATGAGAAATGAAAAAAAAAGAACTTTCTAATTGAAGTTTGAATGGCTGACAAGTTCCCTACCCTTTCTGGCATGCCATAATAGTGATGGTTGTGTTTAACAAGACATGTTAAGTTCTTTTAAAAAAAAAAAATAATAATAAATAACAAGACATGTTTAGTTAGGTACTATATTTATAACATATTTGATCTACATGTTCTGATTTTTACCCTAAAACTACTAAAGTTTCTCCTCTTCATGACATTTTGTAGCCAGTACTGCATAAAATGGTTAAAAATGTTTGAGCATATATTTGGATTTTTGATAAAGATGTAATTATGAGTAGTTGAAAGTTTGTATTGAAAGTGCATGTTATGCACTTTAAACATGAACTTCCAAACACCATGAGGATAAATAAACGAGTGATTCATCTCCATCCTTATTCTTCTTTTAATTTTCCATTAAAGTTAGTGGAAGTTGAATTCTCCGGGAATGATTTGTGTTATTTTTTTCCTTTAATATATTTTTTTTTTTCACAAAAGTTGATCCATGTTCAAGTTTATAGTTTCCTCAAAGACACGAGTAAAATAGATGTTAGAATTTGGTCAGTTTTAGAGGTCATTTCTTAGGCACTCTATGTGTATGAAATTGCATTCGGCTAGTTTTTTACTTCTTAAGCAAAGGGGAAAAAGTAGAAATTATGTTTAAATGACACTAAGAGATTGTTGACAATGAAATTTTAATATCAAAGAAAAGGATTTGAGATAGTTACATATCACCAAAATAATTGAACTCTTTTGCACTCTAATTACTTTACCCAATTTGAATTTAATTATATTTAAAATTTAAGCCATTTTCCCACTATGAACTTAGAATCATACAAGTATGGTAAATCTTTGAAGCTACATACCATGGTAAATCTTCGAAATTATTGGATAAATACATCTACACATATCAATGGTAGGTTCAACTTCACACTCTAAAGTGTGAAATTGATAGTTTCAAAGATTTATTATACACTCAATTTAGATGAAATATGTATCTGATTGAAAAGAAAAAAAATTTATAGAAAGATAAATGGTACAAATTTCAAAGTTATATTAAGAAGTAAAAAAATTGAATGGTTTATGAAAAGCAAAAAAGATTTGTTTTCAACCATGTGATAATTTGATAGTAAAAAGTGTCTTTCCTTGGAAGGAGAAAGTTGAGCAAAGATTATTATAGAGAGGTTGTATTTGCTTTGTTGGAGGGCACATGGGTATGACAGTGGCATTTTTTGGGGAATTGGTTTGATTTCCCCATCAATTAGGGAAAGTTTATAATCATTAAATGTTGAATAATCAAACCAAGAAATTATGAACAATGTTACATTTAATTTAGTGTGTCCTATAAACAACACAAAAATCGTGACTGTATTTTAGCATTCAGTTAAGTTTTTTTTCTTTTCTTTTCTTTTTTTTTTTTTTGAGAATTTCAGTTAAGTCCTTTAACATTTCAATGTATAACTATATGTGTGTGTGTGTGTTTTACCATTTGTCATCAACAATTGAGATAGAAAATTTAAACTTATCATATATCTATGAAATTCTGTTATTACAACTTGAAAAATACACTTACAATGTTTAAACTATTATTTTTATTAGCATTAAAAAAAAAGTTGATTTGTTAATATTAAATTATAGAAATGAATGTTTCTAAGTGTTTAAAATACACTCTTTCTACATTTTTATAATATATGAAAATGACTAAAATATCTTCGACAACAAGAACGATAATTTGGTAGCATTAATGTGTACACATAAACAAAATTGTGATGTTAGTAGAATTATGTTCACTTTCACCCGAAGATAATTAGTTAGTTATAATGTTTTAAAAATTTTGAAAAACTAACTTTACATTTATGATAAGGACTAATTTAACTTTTTTTTTTTTTTTTTAATTCATGGATAAAAATTTAACATTTTAAAGATTATAACCAAAATAGAACAAACCCAAAATTGCATGGACAAAATGGTAATTAACCTATATATTAACTATAATATCCATGCTTTACATTTTTTAGGTATTCAAAATAGCAGGAAAAATAAAAGTAGATTGAAAAAACCTAGTACTAAAGTTTTCTGTTAATTTTGGGATGGAAGTAAAAAAAGAAAGCTACATCTTAAAATTAAAAAAAATATGAACGGCAAAGCCTTGTGATGAGCTTAATAATAAGCTTATTTTTTTTGGTTGAAACTATACATAATATACCATGCCAACTTCAAAGAGAGAAGTGTGAGGCACATTCAGTATAGCCTCGGGCTCTCTGCAATTCTGGTTCAAAAAAGCGTACACAATATCAATGGCCAACTTCTTCAAAATGGAGGATGATTTCTTAGCCTTGACCGAGCAATGCCCGAAAATATACGTGATTCCCGATTCTTTAGCTCCCAGTATCTGCATCGCTTCCTCGTTGTATATAGACTTCTCCGGATCGTTGACGACTGCGGTATCGGTTGCTTGATATTCGTTGGAAGACTGCAACATATTTGGGCCTGTAAGAACCTCCTCTAATGGTTCATGTTCACAAGATTCTTCTTCTGAATTTTCATACTCTCTAGAGACTTGTGTCATTGGTTTCCAAAGGTGATGTTCTGTTTCTACGTATTGCACTAGAGACAGCACCAACCGATTCTCGAAGTTGTAGTTTTCTTGTAGCAAATCTCGATAACCATACCTTACGATGCACCGAAACATGTTGCATTCTCTCGGCCCCACCCTCGTGATGATCAGACGGTCTTCTTCGTCAACGTGGGGAACTTGAACATACTTTATACAAACAAAGACAAGCACTTGATGAAATGCAGGCAAAGTGGTTACAAAGTGACCAAAAACAGCAGGAACACCAGAGACTAGATTAGTGTATATGAGTCCAATTCCGGGCACGCGCACTATGCCGAGGCTAGGCCCGGAAGAAAGTATCCGATTCATCGATACTTTGTTCTCATCATCATATTCTTGTTTCTTCATTGTCCCGTAGTACCACGTATACATTGAACACATAAAGAGAATAGAAAGAACAATGGAGATCCACCCGCCTTCGTGAACTTTGGTGATAGATGCTGAAATGTAAAGTAGTTCGATCGACCCGAAAAACACGAAAAACAACATGGCACTGATCAACCTCTGCTTCCAAACAATGATTATCACAAGGGCCATCAAGCAAGTTGAGACAAACATAACAATGGTGACCGCCAGCCCTACAAACTCATCAAAACAAATCAGATTTCTTTCTAATGAGATTATACTAAAGCCCATAGAAAATACTATATGCTAAGACTTGTACCATATGCATGGCCTATCATGTTTGTGTCTCTCAAGCCAATTGTTACAGCTAAACAAAGGCACATTAGCATCCAATTAACTTCTGGGATATAAATCTGTCCATATATTTGGTTTGAAGTGTGCATAGTTTTCACATGAGGGAAGCAATTCAGAGCACAGCACTGGTTTACGAGGGAGAACGTAGCCGAAATCACGGCCTGACTTCCTACAACAGAAGCAAAAGTCGCCACAACGAACACCGGCCAAAACACCGCTTCTACACCGAGAAATAATGTTAATGCCATGTTAAGACAGGGACACATCAATATATATAATCTCTCTGTAATACTTCCTACCAGGTATTGCTTTGTAGAAGCTTCTCTGAATATCTTCATGGTGCTTAGAGAGGAATGCAGCCTCACCCAAATATGCAAGGATCAAGGAGGGATATACAAGGAATGTGAAGGCAATCTGTCATTTAAATGAGGATTACATGTCAAGTACATTAAGATCGCGACGCCTTTCGGTTATTATTTTTTAACAAAGCGGTTAGAGTTACCTTGATTGAGAGCGAAGAGAAATGGCCTAAGTTAGCAAACATTGCCTCCACACCTATGATAATATACCATAAGTAACTCACTCACGATGTTTGAGAGATGAGAAATTGTATGAATCAAGATGTACAAGTACCTGTTATCGAGAGAACGACTCCGCCTAACGAAATCCAACCTTCCATGCCTGTACTTCTAAGGAACTTCAGCATATAAACCGGAGAGAGTGCGTGATATATACTCGGATTCCACTTGATAATGTTATATATTCCGATAACGCTGATACAGACAAGCCATGCCGTGATGATTGGAGCAAACATGAAAGCAACTTTGTGTGTTCCACGATGCTGAAGGGAGAACAGTCCAACTAAGATCACGCACGAGATCAAAACAACATAATCTGAAAGTGGGAAACACAAATTTTGGAAATGTTATAACTGTTTTTCATATAAAGAAATGCAACCATAGAGAGGATGAGACTTACTATTATGGAGTCCAGGGATCTTATGTTTAACTCCTGAGACTGCTGAAAGAACTGAAAGGACAAATACTTCTAAATAAATACAAAAATGAGAAAATGCAAGTGTTCATGCAGTCATCTTCAAATTTTCAAAGTTAATCTTAGCTTAGCTACTAATGCAATTTCACACTGAAAATAGTGAGCTTTCTTTGAACTATGCCGCCCTACGATTACTTAGTTGGGGGTCTTGCTGCTCGGTCATATGTTATATTAGGGTTTTATGAGAGTGCACTATATAAACTTTCTTAAAATCCAGTCTCATTTGACCAAGCATTTGTGTTCTTATCTCCTTAATAAAATAGTTATCTCTTCTGCTCGTGGACGTAACTAACACATCGTTGGTGAATCACGTAAATCGTTGGGTTGTTTCTCTCACATTTTCTTTATTTTCTTGATTGTTATTTCGTTTTTTCATAACGGAAAATACCAACATCTTGGAACTAGCAGTGGCATAAAAGTTGTATGTACAAATGTT
Organism: Sechiopsis laciniata; assembly: GCA_037833695.1. Lineage (NCBI taxonomy): Eukaryota > Viridiplantae > Streptophyta > Magnoliopsida > Cucurbitales > Cucurbitaceae > Sechiopsis > Sechiopsis laciniata. The sequence continues at coordinate 494,814 of JBBMKA010000005.1, forward strand.
AGGATAATCTAAGCAACAGAGCTGAAAAATTAATCTCTGTGCAAAATTCAGGGAGGTAACCTGATATTGCAGGAGTGAGCACTCCATCACCAATAGCCATGGAAGTTCCAAAGAGCACAAACACCAAAAAACCTTTTCGAAAAGACGGATGCAGCTGGAAAAAAGACTTCAGAGCAGCACTAGTTCTCGTCTCCGAGATTCCCTTCATGTCATAAGCAGATAACTTTTCATCGACAGGCTCTTGATTCGGTAGAATGCATAATCTAGCATGCCTGCAGAGAAGAGAGTACAGTGCAAAGGTACCCCCTGCATTACAAGCACATAGTATGAAATAATCAACTTTGTGTTTCTTCCTACCTATATTGGCTTCAAGCTTATGAAGTCAAATCCTTTATAATCACAGATTTCATAAATCTCAATAGAAAAGCAAACATGAAATATAAACATTCAAACAAAGAACCATATCTCATGAATGGCATGATATTGTTTATTTGAACTTAAAGCCCACATAAACGTTACACCGGTGGAAAGGCTTTCTGTTTGGATTGGCCCCTAGAGGAATTAAAGAATAATGTAGGGGTATATGAGCAATTAGTTAGGAAGTTAGTTAGAGGATTATGGTTATAAATAGGAAGGGATGGGTAGTGAAATGTATCTTGTAACTTAGTGAAGTCAGTGGTTTCAAGTCCTATTAAAACTTGGCTTATCTTGTATAAATATTTCTATATTTCAATATATTGTTCGAACCCTATCGTTTTCCTTACATACTTCAGATCCTCCTCACTTCTAATCGAGGTGACGAGTGAAACTACTTTCAAAGATTTAACAATTTAATCATCTCAACAGTATCTACTATATTGGATGAGATGAAAAACTTTACCTTCACCATTATCGTCGACGGACATGACAATGAACACATATTTGAAGAGAGCGATGAGTGTAAATGTCCAGAAGATGAAGGATAGTACCCCATAAATCTCTTCATCATTCTCATGGAGGCTCAGTTTCCCAGAGAAAGTGGTTTTGTAGACATAGAGAGGAGAGGTGCTGAGGTCCCCATAAACCACTCCTAGACTTTGGTAAGCCAACATTAGCACACTTCTGTAGGACTCATTCTTCACTTTCTGATGAAAAACATATTAGCACAGGTTAGTTGATATAATTAAATTTACCTCAACCTATCAGGTTAAGCTTTTGAGTTGATCGGTAATTTAATATGATTCAACATAGTAGCAGAGCATTAGGTCATGCGTTCAAATCTTTGCTGAGTCGATTCCTCCCTAATTAAAATTGAGTTTCACTTGTAGGTCATTTCTCAAATTTTCAAGCATACAAATGAGGGGAGTGTTGGTCGATATGATTAAATTTACCTCAACCTATTAGCAGAAGAAATATCAGGGAAAAAAAATCTGAATGCATCAACAGTCAGCAAAGCATAGAAGATGGTAGCATGATATTTGGAATTCAACTTCATACCATATACGATTTTTTCCTTCATTCAATCATAAATGCATCAGGCATGTTTGGGAGTGCTTATTGTTAGATTTCTGGCATTTCTGTTACAACGAGAATTTTTCAAAATGCTATTTTTTGGTTAATATTTCAGTCTTTAGTTAGTGGCTGTTTTTTAGCTGTTAGTTGTCAATTTTTTACATTACAACAAAATAGGAAGTTTATTATTTCAACTTCATATAAATTCTCCAATTTCATTCAATAAAAATATTCAAATTCTCCATCTCTTCTGTAAGTTTTTTTAAAAGCTTTATATTACTGTGTGTATTAACAAGTGTTTTTAAATGTTTAGTTGGTCTACAATTTGAGAGTTTTGAGGGAAAGTTCAATTCATAAGGGCCACCTACCTGGGATTTAATATCTTACCTATTTACTAGCAACCAAATGTACTAAGATCATGTAGTTGTCTCGTGAAATTAGTCGGGTTGTGAGTAATCAATTGAGTCAAGTGTTTTATTTCCCTGATAACTCTTTTACACAAAATTTCTCACTAACTTCTTTCTAACGCAAATTTTCTCACTGATCTCTTCTTAGATTCTTCGTCAATGGAAGAATAATTGGAACAAGTTTGTTCCCTCGTGAAATCGAGCAGTTGTGTCGCCATGAACAGATGTTCATGGCAACCAAAAGGTGCAAATGGCAGGTGGGAAATCAATCAAGCTATCAGCATATGCCTTATAACCACTTGCCATGAGAAACACCTTCAAAATATTAAAAGGTGTCTAATCATTAAAATCTGCTAAAAACACCTTTTTACAAACCAGTGACATCTTATACGACTTAATAACCAAAAGCTTTCAGGATCAATAACCCCACCCAAATGTTATTGAATTCGGAAAAAACAAAAAAGCAACGAAAAGGCTCCTTATCAACTTTTTCTTACTTTAACAGTTGGGTATGACTTACAAGAAACTTAAAGCAAACCCATCTTCCATCAAGATTCTCAAACAAAAAAAAAACAGTCCCAACCTTTTTTTAGTACAACACCAACATTTGGGGATCCGGGATTCGAACTTACATGCTAATTACCGTTAGGCTAAGCCCGGTTTGACAACCGTCCCAATAGCTAACAACTATTCATACAAATTCCAGACTAACAAAGAATCTACTCTGTAAAATCAATATGTAAAATGCATTTCACCCAAATCCAAAAGGGAACCCAACCCAGTTCCCAAATAGACTGATAAAAACAGCACAATCATACAAACAACTGCAATCTCAAATGAAAACCCCATATACATTCCTTCAAGAAATTACTGGTTTGAGTTAGAAGGACAAAAAAATTAAGCAAACCTTGGAAGAAATGCCTCCTGTTTCAACATTTTCCTCTGATGGGTTGTTCATGGCTACAGAGAGAAAGAGAAAGAGAAAGAAGAAGCAAAAATGGTGTTAGAGACAAGGCTACATGACCCTCCTCTCTTCAAACCAACCAAATAAGCACAATCTTTGCCAATGCAACCAAATAATAATAAATAAGTTTGGGGACTACTTTATAACCAAAAATAATATCAGTTTTGGAGAACATTTTTAAATAGTTAAGAAGTTAATATAATTATAGTGCTCATGGAAAGTGATCTTTTTGTGTTTGTCTCTTTGTTTTGAAAATTTTGTTTGTCTTCCTAACTTCAATTTTTGGGGTTATGTTTTTCACTTTTTTCTTTTTACGCATTGGAGTTTTTAACCGAATTAAATAAGAAAAACTAGTTTCAATTAAAAATTTTGGCTTAAGCTTTTAAGATATATTTTTCAAAACTAGTTAGCAAAAAGAAAGTAAAATGTAGAGCCTGGTTTTGTTTATAAGCTGAATTTTTACAAAAATTTATAAAACTAGTTATTAAATGGTATGTAATCTAGTAACCATCACTTTATTTTATATGAGTGATATCATCATGAACATAATTTAATAGTTAGATCTTATTTTATATAAATGATGTCAACATGAACATAACATAGAAGTTAAGATATATCTATTTCATACATCTAAATTTTCTACCACATTTAATGTAAATTTTTATTTCAAAGAAAACTGAGGATCAAGTTAGATTTGTAGAAAAGTGAAAAGAAAATTGAAGCAATTAATATGTATACAAAAATTACTATACTTATAATACGAAAATATAACATTGCAATCAAAAAGTGAAAATTTTGAACTTTCAAACTTTGAAAAAGAAGTCAAAACGGGTTGTGTACAATAATAATTAATATATTTATTCGATCTAGATATTATAAATTTGAATCTCCAATGCCAAAATATTAATTCTGTACTTAGGAAAAAAAAAGTTAAAAAAGTCTAAAAAAGAAAAAATAATTGATGCAACCCTTCAATTATGCTGAAGTTTTGAAAATATTTAGATATAAGGATTAGAATGGAAAATTTTCCAGAGATGAGGGACCAAAACAAAATTAAAAACACACACCTATGATTAAAATGATAGAAATTTAGCAAAATAAGCAAATGTGTCCCTTGTCCTTACCTCTAAATTTATTTGGAAGAAGAGCCGAGAAAAATGGCTCTTACAATGATTGTTGAAACAGCAACGACGAACCGATAAGCTTTGAAATTCTCTGATTCTGATTACAAAGAAAGCGATCCGAACAAAGGCGATTTGAAACGATGGGTGCCCAAATCAATTCAATGAGATGTCAGTCAGAGTCTTTTTCTTTCATTACGCTCCCATGGCCGACGTATTAGAAATCCATCGCCATTTCACTATCATCATCATCATTTTCCTTCGTACAAGTTTGACTGCTATAAGCTTTCGATCTGACAGCCAAAAGCATTTAATCCAACTGGGTCACTCTCAAGTTCGTAAACAGATTTCTACATTTGCGACGTTGATGTTATACCTAATTCATAATCCTTCTTCTGTTGTTGCTTTCAAATTTGAGTCTTTGATTCAGTGTACTTGGGGGTACGGTGGGAGAAATGGAACAATCAAAGATATGGTTGTTGGAAGGTGAGAATCTGAGTTCTTATAGTTTTTTTAAATCATTCAATTCGCTGCTGGTTCTGTTTCTGCTCATAAGGTGTTTGTGAAAATGTCTGAATGAATGGAATCAAATAATTTGGCTGAGACAAAGTTAGAGAGTTGGATATTGTTGTTGGGGTTGATAATTGAAGTTATTTTCAGCTTGCCCACTTAGAGAAATTGAAATATCTCAATCTTGTAGTTTAAGCCTCTGGTCTTTTTGAAAGTGTCGAGCTTTTACTTCAGAGCTTTAGTTTTTCTTCTCTTGTTTCATGTTTTTAGTTCATCTGGTTCCACTTTCTGTTTAATCCCCTGCCATTTTAGTTTCCTGCAACTTTCAAATCATATATTGGCACCCAATTCTCTCTCATACCATAAATTTGTAGTTGCAAGCTGGTGGTGTAGAGAAATGGGAATTGGATTCTTTTCCATCTCATTGGGGTGGCTTGGTTTTATCTATTTGAGATTGTGTTGGCTTAATTCTGTTATCCTAATGGTTCTCTTCTTTCTGATAAGATTGTTCAAAATGAGTTGGATAATTTTGATTCATTCTCCTAGATAATGGAGAATTGCTGATATAAATTAGGTTTGATTGAGCAGACTCTAAAGCCTTTGTCTGGTTTTTGAAGGTCATCATCAGATGTGAGCTTCTTTAAGATTGAAAGGGCCAAACAAGTAAGAAAGATGGAAGCTTCTTTTTTTCTATTCTTTTCCTTATATTTTTCATGATAATGGAAAATGATATGATATGCAGAAATTTGGTATGCCTCTGTTTCTTCTAAGCAAGCTTCATCCATAGGGCTCTTTTCAGTACCCCAAATATAGGGTCATAAAAAAAAGGGGAAGATTTTTGTCCCTATATTCTTATCCTTGTGATATTATTTGGCTTGATAATTTTCTTCCATTTTCTCCATATGCTTATCGTTATATGATGTTATTGGGCATCGATGTTGACATTTAATTAATTTTCATCTTCTTTTAATAGCCGCTCAATAATTGTGTACACAATTTTTTTTTTTTTTTTTTGATAAAATTATATTTTATTCCTTTTCTATATTTGGTATTTGCACTTTGCATAAAGAAAAATATTGGTTATTGCAATAAATTTCCTCATAAATCATCAGTTAAAAACATTTTTAGTCTTGGAACTTTCAACAACACATCCAAATGAGAAGTACCGAATGAATTGTAAACACATTTAAATGAGAGAGATCATGAGAAAATCCAATTCATAGCTAAATAATAATTTTAAAAATGGATAGTTATAGTTATAACATAGACCAACAAGACGCAATTTTCTTTTAGGTGGCAGGAGCTGCTTAACTCGAGCAATTTTAGGTTAGGTGACCTTTTGAGAATTTTTTAGAATGCATGGGAGTGAGAATAACGGGTGTTGAAAGGTATCAGAGCAGAACATCTCTCTATAAGATGTTGTTCAGGACGAACCAAGGTGGAAGTAGGTGAGCATGTAACATCCAAAGTTAGTAGGTGTACGAATGAACGACTGTGACTGCATTCGAATGAGAGTGAACCTGAGAATATGCAAGTCATGGTTAAGAAATGCTTAAAAGAATTGATAGTTACTAC
>JBBMKA010000005.1:512383-523058 GCA_037833695.1 Sechiopsis laciniata
AAACTATGTAGATTAACAGAGATGGATGTATGAACTAAGGACTCCTTACGCGTCGATGAAAATGGGAAAAAAACATACCACAACTGGTCAATTTTTCTGAATTATATAACCGAAGAAACTATGTAGATTAACAGAGATGGATGTATGAACTAAGGACTCCTTACGCGTCGATGAAAATGGGAAAAAAACATAGTTTAGGTCAATAATAAGTAAAATTAAACCATCACAGAGTGGCCTAGAACTAAAAGGTGATAGATTCAATCTATGGTAGCCACCTAAGTAAGAATTAATTTACTACAGGTTTCTGGACATCGAGATGTTGTAAGGAAAGGCTGTCAAGGCGCGCAACCTCAATCAGAAGTCACAGATACAAATAAAGAATCACCATTATGAAAGTAGTAGAACTAAAACGAGAAATTATATAAGACGCATCTTTAAAACAAATACTGCCCACTACCATATCAAAAGTCTATCAGAATCTATCAAACAGCAAGCACACAAATTATTTGAAAGGAAAACAACGGAGTTGAACTCACTCTCAATAGATGGAAATCTGATACAAAAAAGCTCATCTTTGACTTCACCATCAGCAAAGTCAGGCGCATGCCAAACACACGATTTCTCATTCCCTGAATGTTCTTGAACTGACATTGATGGAAGAACTACAACCACGACAAATCGAACGATAAAAATGGAAAGAACTAAATCAAAATCAATAAACAAGTAGACAATTAAGAACGAACCAAGATGATTAGCGCAGATCTTGAGAGTCTTAGACTGTCTCATAACAAGGCGAACCTTGCCAGACTCCTTATGCTTCAAAAACTTAACAGTACCAGCACCCCTCTCCTTCCACTGGTTTCCATCTTTATCAAATCGGTAGAGTTTGGATTTCCTAAAGCAACGAATACGAATAACCGATCAAATTCAAAACATAGATTGAGAAGATAAGATAGACAAGTAGAGAGAAAAAGACATACAGATCGAGAATAACGTTTTCGTTTTCTTCACCGGTGGTGACGGAGACCTCCTCTAATTTGACGATTGGAGCGACTTGAGCTCCGGTGTCTTCGTCCTCTCCGGCTGGAGCTCCATCGTCTTCTCTGCGTTCGGTGTCGCTGCTGGCCATGGAAGAGGATTTAGGGTTTGGGTATGAATGTTGAAGGAAGATGATGAAATGGATCGGAATTGGGAAAATGAAGTTTCAGAAGGTAGGGTTTATATATTGAGAAATATTTACATCATGTCCAGATATTATATATAAAATAATGTTTATCTATGTGGTCTAATATGAGCCACAATTTATTTGATTTTAAATTTAAAAGATAAAAATAAAAAAATAAACAAAAACAAATTGTGGTTCATATTGAAAACATAGGTGAGCATTATTTTATATATCATGCTCGGACATGATGTAAATATTTCTCTTATATGTATATTCGGGGGAAGGGAATTAGAGAAACGAGTGACAAAATGGTGGATTGCATGGGTTTGGTTGGATCATTGGGTTTACAACAATTATAATCTCAAATTGGAACCGAAAATTTAACATCAACACATTTGAAAATTACTTCAATTTTCAAAAATTTAATTTTAATACAAGATTTCACTATACCTCCTACCTATGAAATTAAATCAAAATAAATTAAGTTTAAGCTTAAATGTAAATTTTAATTTGTAAATAATAACAAAGTATTTATTAAAAAAATAAAAAATAAAAAAAATTCAACTTAAAATTTCAAATTATAGAAAATTGTGTAATATAGATAATTTTTTTTAATAATTTAATATAAATGAAAAGTCTAATGAATATTTTAGAAGTGGTTGAATAACAAAAAATATACAAGAAAAGTGGTTAAAAAAGATAAATCTCTTTCAAAGAAAAGTGAATTCATGATATAAAATATGTTTAAAAAATAAAATTTTAAAAATTTCACACATTGGGTTTTGTATAAATGGTGTAAAAGGGAAGGCCTCCAACCCCAAATGCTACGGACATTTAATAAAACTAAATCTATAGTATATTATATACATTGAACCCAACCCAAAAAGGGTTAACCCGAGAACTGACCCGAAATTTCATTTTTATTTTCGAATTTTTCAACCAAACCCAACCCAAAATGATACTCAACCTAACCGAACCCTTAAGGTTTGGGTTGGGTAATCCGGGTTCGTCAGGTTACCAGTTTTTTTGTACACCCCTAATGCTATACACTAGTTGGCTTGGTTCGGTTTGAGCCAAACAAAATCTCTCCCGACTTGAGAAGTGACTCAATGTTTTCATTTTCTTTATTATGACTCAATTCAATCCAATCTTTATATTTTGAGTTGGATTTTTCAGTTTGTTTAGGTTATCTATTTTTTTGTATACCTTAGTCTTAAGATTTTTATTTTATTTTTATATAAATTATTTTATTTTATTAAAAAAGAAGTGTTTGTTTTCTATTTTTTTTCTTAGCACTGATTTTAATTTTATTTTCATATATTTGACTTTTTTTTTTAGTTAAATCTTAAGTCATTAGTTGTTCGAATATATGACCTCTTAAATACTATTTGAATTGTATAATTAATAAAACAAAGACAAAATAAAACATTATTTAAAAGGTCATTAACAAAAATGAAGTAACACATAAGATATTTTTTAATAAATTTATGATATAGCTAGACCTTTGAAGTGTTTTTGGCTTCGAAAGTTCTTATCTTTTATAGACCTTAGGCTTGAGTTTTAGTGGTCTTTGGGATGAACTATGACACTCAGGCATCTTAATTTCAGGGTTTAGTTATTTGGATTTGGACTTGCTTTGAATTTACTAACCAAACATGAGTTTTAATTATTTGGGAAAATGTATTGTATATACTTTCTCACAAATTAATTATAAATATAGATAAATTATTTACATATATGATTATCAATATGTGTTTATATTGTATTAAACTCATTAATACATCAAAAGAGTTAGTGACCTAATAGTTTTATTATTTAGTAACAATCCAGTTCAACACTATAATTATGGATTCGATGATATAACTATATTTGTGCAATAAAAATTTGTGATAAATTGAAAGTATTTTAGCAATAAGAATGTAAAATAAAGATCAAATACAGAGTAAAAAGAATAGTTATGGACAAAATATAAATAGGTGGCAAGGAAACCTTGAAGAGAAAGACTATGAACCGGGATAGTGTTGGGCATTGATAAACGCGAGACCAAGCCCAAGCCCAAGCCCACTTAGCCGATGGCAGCCTAGTTGGCTTGGGGTAAGAAAAAGGTCTAAGTTAACCACTGCCCGTTTAAACCACACTCCTTTGGAAGTCTCGACTTAGGCCAATAACGCCCAATTAATCCAATGGCAAGGTCGAGTTCATATGTTAATTTACGTGTACTTTAATTAATATCACGGGTCATATTGCACAACTCTATAACGTTTACATGTCAAAAAAATTTATAAGAAGTTAATTCATAAGTAGATGACCACCATACATTATTTTTTAATTTTTCAAGACACTCTTAACCATTAAGACACTTTATGATAGTTGATTAAGTCCATATATTCAAGCTTTATAAAAAAGGTTATTTACATGAATAAGTCAAATAAGTAATGTATTAACATTATTGACCAAATTGTGTTTATAATAGAGTAATCATTTTTTTTTTCTACTTCTCTCAAATAATGAGAATCAAAAATTGTTTTTCAAGATCAAACTAGTGATTTTAATGATGAGCTGGATTACTATCGATTAATAAAATCATCATGTCACCGACCACATGTTCTGTATGGCATTTGGGGTCAACAGTTTGCAACGATGATGAATTTACCTCATTGCATTTGACGTCGTCTAACCTTCAGCTTTGTATTTACTCCGGCGAGAGAAACATCCGCTTAGATTAGTCGTATACCACGAATAACTCAATATTTAATACGGAAGACAAACTCTTAATTGAAAATATTGAGTTAACTAACCTTGTAAATATGAGTGGTTTAGATGAAAAATTAGTTTAATGAATTATTTCGAGTAGTTAAAATTGAGAGTTGTAGCAAAAAATTCTTTTGGAAGTAGTTTTTTTTGTAGAGGACCTAGAAATAATGACTTGTTTGAATGTGAATTTAAAATGAATATTTATAAAAATAATTATTAGAAATGAGTGGTTCAAATGAGTTATTTTGAGAAATCAAAAAATGATTAGAAATGAGAAGTTATTTTTTAGTAGTTATAAATGAATGATTAGGAATGAGTGATTATAAATAAGGAGTTATTTCTAGTAATAAAAATGAAGAATTGTTTTAAGTAATTACAAAAAATGGGTGTAGATTTTTGAAGAGTAGTTACTAAATATTCATTTTAAATCTTCCATAAATTCTACAAACAAACACCCCCCCTTATGTTTTTGTGTTTATATTAAATTAATTTTATTAAAAATTAATGCATAGTTTATATAAATATGACCCGAACATTAAGAATAGGCATATATATTATTGAAGTTTCACAAGATCTTATTAATGTGAGACTCTTAACATGCTCCTTTAAGATTGAATTTCAATTTCATTTTTATTTGATCGAATTCTTGCTTGGACAAGTATGGATTTTGATACCATATTAGATAGTATGAATATCTATCTCAAAATCATTTGACAATAAAATGAGTAGTTTGCCTACTTTCTAAATACTAAAAGATATTCTCACTTAAATAAAGGGACTTTATCAAGCTTTTTAGACTTTAATAGCTACCCAATTAACATTTCTGCATCTAGTAACTCTAGTTAGGCCCTGCAATTCAAAAACATATAATTTGAATTAATGTCCCTTTATTAAATCTTCTCGATTGGTATTTATTAACCATAACAATTTAATTTTGGTTGTTTTGTACAACCACCAATATTGAAGAAGGGGGAAATAAAATTATAGTCCCTAATTTTTTGGGAGCTATTATAGATCCTAATTAATTTGTATCTTTTTTTTAGTTAAATAATCGATAATAAGAAATGGTGGATTCCATGTACATCTGCTAAGGTAATTAGCTTTATAAGTTAGGCTCAAATTAAGCAAAATTTTTATTCTTGACTTTGTACAATAGATTAAAATTGAGTATCGTGTTAGCCAAGTTTTAGGTTCATTTTCAAGATTTGTAGATACTAGATAATGTTCTAAAAAACAAAAAAGATTTGTAGATAACTTATTAAGGTAATTAGCTTAAGAGGACCGAAGAATATATTTTTAAGACCAAGGAAAAGTAAAAAAGTGTAGTTCCCAAATAACATCAATTGTTTCATTAATATTTTAAAACAATAACATGATATCAATTCAAATAAATATATCCACGAGGTTATTGTTATAATTTCACATCTTTCAGACCGCCACCACCGGAAATTTAAACCACCGTCACCGCTGCCGCTGCAGCAATTAATACGTCGCAGCTCCGGGATCTCCAGACCGCCAGGATTTGAATATTCGGCTCCAAATTTTCCGTGATTGTCCTTTATAAATTTCGAATATTCCAAACTTGTTCCCTCCATTTCCCCTTTTACCCTTCTCAAATTCTCATATTCCCATTCTACCCCTTCTTCTTCACAGGTCTCCGGCGCCGGCACCGCTTCACTGCAGAAACTTCTCACCGGAAACCAACTGTCCGACTCCCAATCCGGCCATTCGCTTGTGCTAATTCTCTGAATTCTGCCTTTTCCGGAGATCTCAATTTCCCGACCTCCGGCGCCGGTGATGGGAATTTCTTCATCTTCGTTGTCGTCAAAATTGGCGTTGACCCAATCCAGCACACATCGGGGAGAATCCTCGCCGGCGATCTCCGGCGAGGCCACCGCCAGAAATGGATGTTGCAGCAGCCGATCACAGCTCCACCGCTCACTTGAATCTCGCCGGAGACACTTTCCGAGAAAATCCCGTCCGAGTTCCGACAACCCTGTCGGAATCTCCGGCATCTCGCCGGAAAATCCGATTCGACTCACCGTATCCGCCCCGAAATCTTCCCAGGCCGGCTTTCCGGTGACCATTTCGATGACCGTACACCCAATTGACCAAACATCCGATTCCGGCCCCTGATATTCCCCTCGAACCACCTCTGGCGCCATCCATAACGGACTACCACGTGGCGCCACTGATCCGGCGCCGGCGTCGGAGATTTCAATTGCAGAGCCGAAATCGGCCAATTTCACAAAACTAGGATTCAATCCGATCAATATATTCCGCCGTTTAACATCACAATGAACAATTCCTTTCGAATGAACATAACTCAGAGCCGAAACAATACACCGCGTCCTCGCCCGTAAAAGATTCTCGTCGCCTGTGCCGGCGGGGTCGTCGGCAACCGTGCCACCTGGCAAATACTCCATGTGCAAATTGCGAAACGACGTTGTGGGAGACTCGCCGGAAACATCCTCGCCGAGAAATCCCACCACGTACGGCGAATTCAGCGATCGGAGAATCCGAATTTCGTTCTCTAAACACTCAATTTGGCGGTGGAAACCAACACTCTGTTCCACTGATTTCACCGCGAAGATCCGGCCGTCGGATTTTCCGGTCCCGACGCTGACAGTTCCGAACGAGCCCTTTCCGATCACACGGTTACTTCTGGTCCATGAAGGCATCGTTGTTTTCGCCATTGTTAAATTCTGAAAAGCTGAAACAGAGGAAAAGGGGAAGAAACAGAGGAAAAGGTTGAAGAAAAGTTGAATGGGTTGGGAATTTGGGAATTGAGTGTGTATTTATATAGGCGCGTGGAACATTTATTATAATGAGGGAAATAAATTGTGCAAAAATAGAGAAGAGAAATTGAGTTTTGATTATTTTATTTATTATTATTTTTGGATTAATGATTTTTGGAATTCGAGAAATGAGGATGTGGATAATTTCTAGAAACCGTTAAAATGGCAAGAGGCGGAATTTAATTGGGTGGATCTGCACCAAGTTTGTGGATTTTTATTATTTAATGTTTTTTTTTTTTAATTCTTTTGAGAAGGATTTCATTTTTGTTTTTTGATTTTATCCTTATCCATCTTCTTCTTTCAATCTTGGCCCTTGGTTTTCATCTAAAACGAACCTTGTTTTTGATAATCTTGTTTCTTTTGTTTTTCGTGAGAATGTGTTGTATGTTGAAAAATTCGAACTATAGATATTATGATGGTTAGTACAGCTGAGTTAGGTTCACCTTAGCGGTAATTTTGTAAGTTATTGCTCCATTTATAGTATATATTCTTAATGTTTATATATATGCTTAGTATATTTTTTGCTGAACAACTAATTATTTCAATTCTCTCATTGTTATTATTAAACAAAAAGGTTAAATATCTGAATATAAACTTATATACCATGGTTAAATTTGCAAAAATATTATATACCAAAAAGATTGATGTTTGAATGTCTATATTACATTGATTTACGAAGGAAAAAGGCTTGTCAATTAAACAAGTGACAAAATTAGATTATTTAGTTCCAACCATTTGATTATTTTGTTTTTGTTTTTTAAATTTAAATTTATTTTTACCCATTCTCTAGGATGTGCTTCATCTTTCTTATAATGTATCTAAGTTTATTTAAGAAAGTATGTGAATGCCAAGTAAATTTCAAAGCCAAAAATAAATTTTTTGAAGATACTTTTTTTGTTTTCAAATTTAATTTTCATTTCTATAAATATAGGTAAGATATAAATATTCGTGTAGAACAAATATATGGTATTATAGTTGTTATAGCTTAAATTTCAAAAACTAAAAACTAAAAATAAAATAATTATCAAACAAGGTCTTAATAATTAAATTGTAAATCTTTTTCATGTTAGCTAAAACATTTAGTTCGACACTTGGAAGTCATGAACTCTTTATTATTTTTGGTATTTACATATATCATTGAGTGACTGCTTCGAAGGCAACAAAAAAAAATCATACAGTTATAAAATTTAATGAGATATTATTATTATTTTTAGTATTAGTAAAACATAATAACTAAATTGACACATGCGCAATTTTAGTGTATTACTGGAAATTAAACTAACAAACGAACAAATTAGGGAGTAAGCATGTTTAAGTAGTGGGTAGGTGCGAGCCGTTTGATTTGATGACCAATGTCCAAGTTGACTTTTAGTGTCGGCGTTTTGCATGAAACTGTCGTAAAAGCGCACACACGCGATTATAGCCGAAAAATAAAAAGAACGAGATAATTATGTCAAAACAGCAACAAAAAGGAAAATAATAAAGGTTTTCGGTTGGTGACGTGGCAGTAGAATGAAATGCCACATCAGCATCAGCAAAAGAAAGAAGAAAGGAAATAGGGAACGACGTGTGAAGTGGAATCCCACGATTACAAGTCTGCGTAGGAATTGCCGGTGGAAAGCGGTTGACGTGGCCCATCATTTTCCATTACTATAAATCAATTTAAAATAAAATTCGTTCACTCAATTTTTTTTTTGTTCTTGTTAATATATTATTATATTTTCAAAAATAGTTTTTATTTTTGTATTTAAATTGAGTTATTTATGTTGGTGAAGCTGGCACACCCAACCGTATCCTCAATCCACATCTTTGGCAAATCCTTATCAAGATTTCGTTTATATTCGTCTACCCACATTTTATGATTATTTTATTTGATTTTTGCATTTGTTTTTATATTTATATTCAAGAAAATATTTACACTTACAAGTTCGTGAATTTAGGTGGATATTGATAGTTCATTTTTTTTTCGAAATGGGAAAGGGATCACAAACGAGTATTATTGCTCTCAAACAAGATGATAATTAAATATAAATTTTTAAGATTGAATTCGTGATCGTAGAATTCAAATAGATTACCGCTAATCAAGACGATCAACACGCCACAAATTCATTAAGTCTATACCATTGAGGAATTTTACCCACAAAAACAAAGATGAGATAAGTGTATATTCATGATGATTTTTTTATAACAAATTTCATATCCAATCTAATTTTTAAATTTTGAAAAATAAAAGATTTTTTTTTTTTTTAATTCAACAATAATTGAGAATAAGGAATGCAAATTCATACCGAATGAGTCAGTGGTGCGATTGGTTATCTTGTTTGTGTTAATCTATTTCAACTTTACAATTACGAGTTCAAATCTGAAAATCGGTATTTAACTCTCATATTATTTGAGAGAACAATAGATTTAAATGTGTTTTGGGACTGCTAACAATCATAATGATTCATCAATATTAATGTGTTCACGTGACCTAATGGTCATAGATTCAAATCCACCTATTTTAATTTAACTAAAAAAAGTGTTTTGGAATTAAAAAAAAGTATATTGTGTTTTAGAACCAAAATGTAAACACTTATTAGAAAGTGGGCAAATAATCGAGGGAATCTTGTAATTAAGAATGGTTAATTTTGTTTATTAATCTAATCTTTCTTAATTAACTCGTGGAGACTTGTTAATGTGGGTGATATATATGTATTTATTTATTGAAACATCGTGGGTGATATTAATACTTGCTATATATCATCTATACATGCATCTTTTTTTTCGAAAATATATTATAAATATTCATCCATTTTTCGCTATTTTGATTAAAACGCTTGGGGTGGATAAAGTTTTATCATTTATTGTGAAAAGATATATTTGGTAATTGAAATTTATTCGTGTAAAAGACAATTAACCAGTAGATTTTGAGAATCAAGTTGAATTTAAATGGATCGAATATATCCCTCTAGTCACTATTTTTCTTTTGAGATACCAAAAACATGTTTATTTCTCTTCAATTAATTTAATAGGTAACCAATTTTAGAGTGGTAGAGGTAAAAAAAGGTTTAATCTAAAAAAAAAAAGATTGTAAAAAGGGTATTTACTCAAAAGAGAGAGAAGAAAAATAAAATTAAGTGCATTTATCAATATATCATTTATATTTATTTTTAATCCAACTATTTCAAATATTTAATTTCTTTTGTTCGAACATACCTTAATGATTTCAATATTGACAATATGCGATTGTTTTTTTTAATTCAACAATATTTAGATATGAGAAATTTCAAATTTATAACTTTTTAATCGATTAAATCGTACATAATATTGATAATGTTGTTGGAGTTTTACCTATTTTGGCAAGAATGTATGAATGGTTTAATTTCATGAAATCAATTATATTGATTGATTTAGATTCATAAAATTTAAAAGTAAATATTTTCTGGTCAATAAGAACCAAAGTTCAACCAACATAACTTAGACATGAGTTTAAATTTCTAAATTTTTAATTGTTGTTTTTAGCACAACAATTAAGAATTGAAGATGTTAGGAATTATAAATATAATTCCCTAAATTTTACCTATTTTCTAGATTTTCTATATTTATTCTATTTAAATATTGTAAATAGTTTTTAAGGTTGATTATATTTGGACTATTTATTGTTTGGAAATACAATGAAAAGGAAGAGCATTTTGGCCATTACTTCTTCTACTTTTATAGAAGACTCAAATTTGCGGCTTCAAAATTAAGAATTCATGTTAATTATTGTTAAACTAAGTTCACTTTGCCTATCCTAAATTAATTTTAAAGTAAACAAAAATAGATAAGGCCCCGTTTGATAACCATTTCGTTTTTGGTTTTTGGTTTTTGTTTTTAATATTTTAAAAACAGGTTTGTTTGATAACCAATTTTTGTTTTTGTTTTTAAAATTTTAAAAATGTTTTTAAAATATTAAAGGAATTCTAAAAACTAAAAA
>JBBMKA010000005.1:524545-551116 GCA_037833695.1 Sechiopsis laciniata
AACATATACGGTTTTTATTTTTTAAAACAAAAAACGAAAATTCAAAAATAAAAAACTAGAAACAAAAAACGAAAAACAAAATGGTTATCAAACGGGGCCTAAGTAATTTGATCACTTGGTTGTTACTTATAAAAAAATCAACTTCTTCTTCTTATTATTATAAGTTTGTTGTACACGATTTTTGACCAAAAACCATGTCCAACCTAGTTACACTATTAAGGTCAACATTGTTGGAAACTAGTTCTTTATTTTTGGAAAAAGGAAAATAAATATATGCTTACCAAAAAGCATGCATATCATAAATTTTACAACAAAAAATAATAATAAACCATCAACCTTTTAATAGACAATTTTGTACCAATTAAAGAAATATTGTCTTAATTATTCATATTCGACGAACTCTCTCTTTGACGAAAAAGAAACCAATAAATTATACAAATAGTATATTAGGAAGACTAACTTTAGAGTAGTTCAATCTTATTTCTCCGATTATTGAATTTTAAAAAATCTTAATTTACGACATATTTATCACCTAAAAAGCATATAGTGATATTTGGTTTCAATATTAACTAATGATGATAAATTAGTAACTGGTTTAAATAAAAATTTTATTGTGACTATTTTAAACATAAATTTATTATTAATTGAATTAAACAAAAATATTAAATTTTTTGCTTAATTTTAGCCAATTTTATATTTTATAAGGCTAAATTGTTTTATAGTCAAAATTTTATATTAATTGAATATTAATTGAATAACTATAAGAAGTTATGGTGGTTTTAAATTAGATTTGATATAGTAAACTCAATCTCATTTGTTACCTTTTATTCATTATAAATACTCATATATGTCATGTAGCAAAATGAGAGATTTAAAATGCATCATTTACATTTACCATTTATGGGTAAAATTAGAGAAAAAGCAAATTAGAGATTTTTTATTGGTGAGATTTAATTAGAGAGAGAAAATTGTTTCACCCATTTGGCGCACAAATCTTGTTCGTTTCCTTCGTCAATTTTTTGATTCTTTCTTCCGCCATTACGCCTCCAACTTGGCGACACCGCTAGTGCATTTTCGACTATCGTTGGCGTGCATTCCATATTCCATCGTGAAGATTCCGGCATCTTTAAGGTGGTTCTTGATTTGAATTTTATTCTTGAAGGTTTTTCTTAGAAGATCTCATTGAAAATTCTTGAAACATTTTGCAAGATAGAAGAAATGTTTGAATCTTTAAATTCAAACTCTTTCTTGATTCATCTCCTCATATTTTAAGGTTGTATTCCTCAAATTCTTTGATTATTTGCTTGTTTATCTTTTATGTAAATCTCATGGAATAAATTTATATTTTTTTATTCATGTATGATTGTTCATACATATTTGAACTCTAATAAATTTGCGAGTTGATTAGACTTTCTGAATCACTTTAAATCCTTGGCGTCATTGTTCTTTATATTTCTTGAATGAATTTTGGTAAATTTAATTTATGCTATATGCAATTTTTTGGACAACATTGAATTAACTCTAAATTTAACTTCTTGTATTAAATTTGCAAGTTTAAAAATATAACAAATAAAATGGAAGGTGTTAGAAATGTTTCAACACATATAATTCAAAACTCATTGAAAAAATGAATTTGAAAAACTCAAACGAAAGATATTTCTTAACTTGTTCAAACACATGTCAAAAAACTGATAAGAATTCAACAAGCTTTGAAAAAAAGGATAAGAACAAAAGAAATGAAATAGGATAAGAATTGAAAAACTAAGAAGAGAGAATTAGAAGAAACATTGAATGAACAACGAAAGATTAAATATTTTTTAGAGTGACATTACTTTTAGATTCTGATTTAAACAAAAAAGCCAAGTGGATGTTAAGACAATGAAAGCCTTTGCCAAATGGCCTCAATGCATCAAAAAAAGTAATTGAAAAAAAAGATTGACCTTTTAAATTAAATTAATTGGGCAAAATGTGAAGCCAAGCAATTGGAATTTGGGATAAGTTAGAACAATTTAACACGGCAGAGAATTGGATGGGAGATGAATTTGTCCACATAAACTTTGTAACGCCATACTCCAACAAAACCAACATTTTTTTTCCTTCATTTTTTGTGGATAAAGATGGAATTTTTATTTTTATTTTTTTCTTTTTCTTTCCACCTAAGTTTCTAATTCTCCATTCATAAATGTAAAAAAATATGCTGCTTTTTTATGACAGTGAAAGCTACCACTTGGCACCATTTTATTTCATTGTTAATGTTGAAGCAAATTGTTACACGTGGGTCCATTGTTAATAGGAACATAATTGAATAGTACTTAAAGTTTTATATTTATTTGAATAGTACTTAAAGTTTTATATTTATTTTTAAAAATGGCAGTTTTGAATATTTTTTGTCTCATGGATTATGATTGTTTACACGAATGAAGTACGGTCGCAGTTAAAAAAGATTGAGAATAACAATAAAATGAAGAAGAAGGAAAAGATCGACACAATAATTTTACGTGGAAAACTTCTAAACAAATTAGGATAAAAACCACGGATTAGGATAAAAGAACTTTATTACAAAAATAGGAGTTACAAACTTTCTCTCTTCTAAAGTATAACAACGTTACTTACAAGAGAAACACTCTCTATTTTTGTCTCACAACCTCACTTACTTTAGATGTGGGATGATTTTGGGATGGTTTGCCAACTAATGATATCACCTATTTATACTACTCATAAACTTGGGCTCCAAGTATGATCCAATGGTCCACATTTTTTCTTGGTGATCAAGTAAATCATGTGGTCATGATTTTGCCACAACTTCACATTGGATAAGAATGAGTAGATATTTTTTGACAAAATAAGTTCTAGAATTTTCTTGGCCATCTAACATAAATGGGTGGGTTCTAGTGTTTTCTTTTCGGTTTTGATCTTCTTTGGGCTTAAATTCATTTTTTGGGTCATAATACTTAACATCATATAAGAATACCAAATCAATTTGAATTAAAAAGTTATGACATTTTAATAAAGTTATCATCCTTATTAGTACTATACATCTTATTTTAAGTGAAGTAAAACAAAAAATCAATTAGATTTGAATCATGATAGTAAAACATCATTGCAGGATGGAAGAAGTGTGAATGAATGAATGGTCGGAGATATTAATGTTTTCCATCTTTAAATGATATATAAGTTATATTATTTACTATCAATTAATTTTAAAGTGAAATTTTATATTATTTAACACGCTATTAGAATTGTGACTTCTCAAAATTTAACATGAATTAATAATATTTTAAATTAAAAAAAAAAAAACTTATAAGATTAGTCAAATATATAAAAACAATTAAATATGATTACTTTAAAAAATTAATAATTATAATTATTAGTATTAATAATAATTTAATACTGTATTAATAAATATTTATAATATAATATAAATAAATATATATGTAAATACTTTAAAATTTACGTATACTTATAGTTATATTGTGAGAATATATACCATTTCTCTTAAAAAAAAAAAAGAAGAAGAATTTATAACAATTTAGAATTTAAAAGCATATGTCAAATACAAAAAAAGATTACATTAACTATCGTGAAGCTAAAGTCTAGTTTAATTTTGTTGTATGATATGAAATGGAGAAATAAAATTGGCTGGCATAGCAGAAAAAGAGTTGTAATTAATAAATTAAAAAGAAGAGAAGAAAGTTGGATGTCGGATAGGGCGGGCCGATGTCGTCCAATATTAAGACAGAGATTTAACGGACAGCCGACAAGTCGAGGTGCATGATCGGCACGCGCTCTCTTACTTCCTTTTTTTTTCCCCCATTTTTTTCCTTCTTTTTTCTCTAATGGATGTGCAACATGTTTTGAGTTATTTTATGTGAGGAATCTCATGTTGAGAGGAACAAAATTAGCTAAATAACGATTATTGTAATATGCATAAATCATAATATACGATGCATTGTATTCGATTCTAGAACCCATTGTAAATAGTTCTTAGTTACTATTGTGAGTTTAATTTCAGTTAATTAGTTTTCATATGACTCAATATTTTACCCTAAGCTTTGATCTATTGACTTAGTTAAATTGTAAAAATATCTTTACTATTTAGTGTTGGATGATAGTTGTGAGTGAAGTTTTCTTTCAACCACACAATTTTAGATTAGTACATCCAATATGATGTGTGAAATTAGGAATATTCGTTAAACGACGTTTAAATTGGATAATAACTAAAGAAAATCGTGTGATTTTCCCCCCTCAAATAAGAATAAAATGAGTTGTACTTAAAGGTTAAAGAAGGTTTTGGAGTAGTTCAAGTGGTCAAAAAGAATTTTGAGATCCTTGAGATGATAAGTTCAATCTATGGTGGTCCACCTATCTAAAAATTAATTTTTTTTACGAATTTCTTTAATACCCAAATGTCGTAAAGGTTAAAGAAGATTTGTCTCTAGAACGATGATAATTTAGTAGACCAATAATATAGTTGGAAAGATTACATTCATAATTAATTATACCATATAAACTATAATCAAATAAAGTTAAAGTTGCAAGTTTAACCACTACTTATAACATTATATTTTTTGTAGGGTTTGTAGTCTTCTTTCCCCAACTTGTACTAAAAAACAAAAAAGGTATCCCAAATAAATAAGAGCGAAATGCCAATTCTCGAGATTGAACATGTGAGCCAAATTTGGTGTGGATCTAAACTTAACATTTGAGACAATGTATTTTGTGATAAATTTGCATGAATCCAATTGGCTCAAATTTTATCCTCGAATTCTTCTAAACACTCCTTCCAAATCATAAACAACCTTAATTAATTACGCATTTCATTTCATAATCAACAACATTCACGTATGAAAACCTCATGCAAATACCATAATCAAAATACATATTGAAGATTAATTAAGAGAGAGATTATGAAATGATGGATCAAAGAAGGCGTGGGAGAGAGGAAGAAGGCGATGTAGCCAACAAAGAGACCAAAACACAAATTTTAGGTCAAATCCATGTCTTCAAAATAGCCTCCTAACATCATGCAAAAATATTCCATATGTTGGATATTCCGTTCATAATCATAAAAATAAATAAACCAAAAATTCCTTTTTCTTTCTAAAATGTCTTTTTATGATATTTGAATTATGATGGAATCAATTCAAAAGATAAGCTCAAGGGAAATGAGTTATGAGCTATCTCTCATTTTGGCCGACAATGCAACTTTTGACATATGACCCATGTTTTTTTGTTCATGTTTTTTGTTTGTTGGTTTGGTTTGGTTTTATTTGCATTGACCTAATAATTAATCTCTCTCGTAGCTCTTCATTATCATTTCCACCATCAACTTTTAATAATCAATCACTCTTAAGTAGTATTCTTATACATATATATTCTTAATTATTCATCTAAAAAGCTACTACATGATGAGAACCAAAAATTAAAATATTCTTCAAAACACCGCAAAACTACATGCACAACGCTCTTATGAACTATTAAAGTTGTGGTTTTAAAAATATTTAATTTGGTCAATTATGCTTTTTTTTTTTTGAGTACTGGTCAATTGTGCTTTTAATTAGTATTATGAGTGCATGCTTTAATCACAACATAACATATAATATTGTTAAACCGTAAACTTTTTATTGATGTGTTCAGCATTTATATTGAACATGTGTACCGAACATATTTATTATTGAAATTTTGATTTTATAACATTTTAATTTGTTGGTTTATATAAATAAATTTATTCCAATTCACCAACTTAAGTTTTTGAATTGATTGGTAATTTAACATAATTCAACATGATATCAGAGCAGAAGATCCTGAGTTCGAGTTAGTTTAACATAATTCAACATAATATAGGTATAGCAATGGCTTGACAAAGTACAAGATCTTTTATTCAAATTTCCGTGAATTCATTTTTCATATTTAGTGGGTTAGGCTTAATCTTAATTGGGCATATACAATTAGATGGATTAAGAGGTTAGAAGTTTGAGAGGAAATAAAATGAGACAGAAATGGAGATAAAGATATGGTATAAGAGCCCACTAGATTTAAATTAATATTGACTCAATAAATTATCTTAATATAGACACTTCCGAATGTAAGTGCTTACTCGTTCTGACAAATCCAAACCAACATTGAAGCAAGAGAAAATTTGGTGGGAGGAAAGCTCACTCCCAAATGCCCCACAACGATCTATTCTAAGAAAAAAAATTGTATTAATCGTTTTAAGGGTCTAATTTATATCAATTACATCTCGATTTTTTTAATTTGATTAATGACCTTCTAAAGTTTATAAGCGTTGTAAAGCATTCATGCATCAACAAGAACGCGAGCGATAAATGTTGCTGTTATATGGCGTTGGAGGATCCCAAAATGGAATGGGAACAGTAAAAAACAACTAATTGGTATATTTCTTTTATATTGTTATGAGATCTCCACTTTTTATGATATGAGATCTTTAGCATACTCGTTTCGGCTTATGAGCTTTAATACCATATTAGAGAATGTGGGATTTTACTCAAAACCAATTGACAATGAGGAGATCAATTCATATCTCTTACAAATGCTTGTAGGACTCTCCCACTTTTCCAATGTGGAACAATTGTGAGATCCTAACATGTCTCCTCAAGATGGTGCCTCTTTTGGGCTCACCAATTTTGAATCGGATCTTAATTTCATTTTTATTGGACTGAATATCTGTTTGGACTTATGGGCTTAGCATGTAAGTTTACATGACCAACTTGAAAATAAAGTCTTCAAAGCAAAGTTATTGCACGCCGTGCACACAGGTGCTCCTCCAACTGTCGATCTCATCGTCGTACATAATATACTGCTACTAGGATGCGTTATTGCATCACACGAATCGCGTGAATTTTACGATCACACTGTCGAACATAATATACCTCTACTATGATGCGTTATTGCACCACATGAATCGCCCAAATTTCACGATTCGTCAAACTGTTGTTGATCACGTTGCCGAACAAAATATACCGCTAATAGGATGCATTATTACATCACACGAATCGTGCAGATTTCACAAATTGTCAAACTGTCATTGATCACGTCACTGAACAGAATATACCGCTAATTGAATACATTATTGCATCACACGAATCGCACGGATTTCACGAAGTGTCAATTGTCAGTGATCACGTCGCCGACCATCTCTTCTTCTTCTTTTTTTTTTTTTTTTTTTTTTTACTTTTTTTTGCAACCCTAATTTAGAGTGGCTCTGATACCATGATAAATTGTGAGAAATGTCTAAACCTTCTAATTTTTCATTAACTTTCCACAAATATATAGTACATGAAATATAAAATCTCAAAAGATCTCTTAACATATCCTATCAAATATCTAATAAATATACTAATAAATCTTAGAGGATATCTTAACGATATTTTATTCCTAACAATAATATCTTAATGATATTTTATTAGTAACAACTATTGCTCTCAAACAAATGAGAGCCAAATATTGATTCTCAATATCAAATTTGTGGCCATGGTGCTAAATTAGTTTCGCACTAAATAATAAAATCAACACATACCCTTTTAGTTAAACATTTCATTTGTCTTGGACAAATAGAGAGAAGTGAGAGAGTCGTTAAAGAGAAATATAAATTCATTTTCCATTGGTATTATTTCCTTGTAAAATCAATAGCCTCCACCAATGTCTTGATTATTTCTGATATTATGAGTGGTTAAACAGATTAAAGGATTGGAGAAGTTTCGGTGAACAATTTTATGTTATTTTTACTTGAGGTTTTGTTTATTCCTTCTTTATTTTTCTGGGTTAGTATGTTCATGTATGTTTGCTTAGTTACAAGGTATAATATGTGACTTGCAAAAAATGACGACTCCATTATAGTAAAAGACTCTTTTATACCTTATTACTCATCTAGATCTGACGAATAATTGCTCATTGGTAGTATTAGATCGGGGTGATAATAATAATAAAAAACCGACAAAAGCAAATTGAACTAAATCGATCTATTTGATTGGTTCGGATAATAGTTTTACATTTTATTGGACATTAGTTCAGTTCTACTTTTGGTCAAATCGATTGGATCAGTTTGATTCTCGATTTGGTCTAAAATTGAAGAAAATCGAACCATTATCACCCATTTTAAGCTCCACTAGGGCAATTTTAATATGCATGTAATATTTTTAGGGGTTATGATGAAAATCAACTAAATTCATAACTAGTAATAGTCTTAATGCAAGGGGTTAATGAGCGTAGATTGTAGCGCGATGGTTGCCATAGTCGTCTCTTATAGCTAAGTTTAGGCATTGCATCTAAATTATTGAGTTGAGCTTAAAAAGTTGTTTGATGATTTAATCACCAAAATTAGATACATTCGTATAGAGTGGGTCTTCGTTTTAAGAATTAGGCTCAAAATACTTACAAATGATATAATCATCCATTTGTAAGTATTTCAATATTCACATTTTATTTGTTTGTCTTAGTTTTAATCCTAAACAAACTCTTCTCATTCGTGACTTTTATAATTTTCCAAGTAGAGGTGTACGTCGTTCAAAACTTTCGAAAATATTTGGCTACAACCTTTTCTCCCTATATTTGACCTAACTACTATTATTACAAATTTAATTACTAGAATTCAATCAACTATAAAAAGACATTTAGCCCAGTTGTCTAGCCTACCACAGTTATGATCTCCTTCTCACAACGGCTAACAATTGAACCACACGACAACTCGATATTAATAATACTGAGTTTCGAGTGATTTCCAATATGAACTCATGTGTGTGATAATCTTTGCTCTAAGTCCACAACTTGGTCTTCTATTCATGCACGAAACACATTGAAATTGACATTTGCTTCGTGAGTGATCTTGTACCTAACAATTAAAATTAGCAACCTCATCTTCTTGCAACTGCTAAATTGGCAGAAAAATTTACGAAGCCACTGTCCACTGCTTTCTCAAAGAACCAAAGGGCTCGATTGATAACATTCCTGTTTCCTGTATTTCGTTTTTGTTTCCTATTTTTTGAGAAACATATTTGTTTAATAACTCTTTTCGTTTCTTGTTCTAGAAAATAAAAGAAACGTTTCTCAAATTAGCTGGAAAAATGAGAAATTGTTAAAATCAGTTTCTGCTGTTACGTTCTTTTTTTTTCTCCTTAAAGCCCGGCTAGAATTATAGTTATAATATAGCGTTCATAAACTTAAACAAAAGATGACTGTAGTATGGTGGCTTTATATTTAACCTTTATTCACTTTTTGTTCCATGGGAACGGTTCGAATCCTATGTTCGCACAATATATATATTTTTTGGTATGTTTATTAACTGTTTTAAATTATAGGTTTTTGATTTTGTAATTTTTTATTCTATAAATTTTAAAGTTTGCAGTGCCTAATACAATTTGCAATTTTTTATTTATTTATGATTTGTGGTTTGATTTAAAAATTTTGTAAAATGTATATTTATTTATTATTTCAGTTTTTAATACGTTTGGAACCTGTAAAAAAGATTAGTATTATGAAGAATAAAATATACATTTGACACTCCTCATATTTTTACTATTCAAAATAACTCCTCATTTGTAATAATTCATTTATAACTATTCAAAATAATTTTTGAATACTAACAACTCATTTTTAATAATTTATTTATTTATTTTAAATAACTCATTTTTAACCATTCATTTCAAATTATTATTTTTTTAACTACTCAAAATACTATTTATTTTAAATTTACATCCAAACAAGCAATTGTCTTTAACTTTTCTACAAAAAAACTACATTCAAACGAGTTTTTTGCTACAACTCTCAATTTTTAACTTCTTAATCTAACTCTTCATTCCAAAATTCATCCAAACACCTCATTGAGTAATTTTGAGTAGTAAAAATTTTCAATTTTTGTAATAGCATGTTTTGATATAGATTTTTAGTAGAGCTGCAATCAAAATTCATTTGGATATGTTTTTTTTGTAGAAGAATTAAAAATTATAACTTGTTTGGATGTGCATTTGAAGTAGAACCAACTAGAAATATCAATTTTAGATCATTCACTTTTGGGAGTAATTAAAAAGTGAGTCAAAACTGCTTAAAAAAAAAAAAAAAAAGAGTAAAAACAGAGAATAATAAATTAACGAGTAAACACCAAAAAGAGTCATGTTCTAATCACATCATCAATAATATGGTAATTAATTAATCACGGATTTTATTAGATAGTATCGATCACCATCTCAAAATTAATTGATGATAAAAGAAATGTTAAATATGATTTGTTAGGATCTCACAATTGTCCTACATTATAAAAGTAGAGAGTTCAACGTCAATATAAAGAGATATGAGTTACTTCTCTCATTGTCAATTGATTTTGAGGTGGAACTTCATATTTTCTTTTGAGGTAGAATCCCATATTTTCTAATATGGTATCATAGTTCATAAAGTCCAAGAGACACTATCTTGAGAGGACATATTATGATTTCACAATTGTCACATATTGAAAAAGAAAAAAGTCCAATATCAACATAAAAGTGATATGATTTTGAGGTGAAACTCCAGTCACAGAAAATGTTTGGACAATAGTT
The DNA here is from genome assembly GCA_037833695.1 of Sechiopsis laciniata. NCBI lineage: Eukaryota > Viridiplantae > Streptophyta > Magnoliopsida > Cucurbitales > Cucurbitaceae > Sechiopsis > Sechiopsis laciniata. Next base: position 535,093 of record JBBMKA010000005.1, read on the forward strand.
TGAGTATGGAATTATAATATGAAGTCAAGTCATTTGAGTGGATTCTTTTTTTCTTTTTGTTTTATTATTATTTTTTAATCAATTTACACATAAAACAAAGGAGGAATAAATAAATACACTAAGATAAGAATGAAAAATGAGAATTCAAAGTGAACTTGCCAAGCATTAGAGATGGGAACACAAATATTTTCCTTTAATTTTTCAAAGATTCAGTGTGAAAAATATGTTGATTTTAAGTCAACACGTTCTTCAATCCTTCAACTCCACAAAATTTCATCACATTTTTTTCTTCCTTTTATAAACTTTCATTCTTTCACATTTCCAATAAATTATGAGAATAATAGCTTGATAACTACGATTTTTTTTAATATATAAAAAGGAACCAATTTAAAAGTTACTTAATTGGTTTCTCAATAAAGTTTTTTTCTTACGATTTGTATATTAATTTTATAATTTGGTATACGCTGGGTGATAGCTTCATTATGATATTTTTATTTTCCGACATCCAAAATTGAAATCAAAGCTTAGATATGATTAAACTATAAATTATTATTATTTAGTCAAATTGGACAAAATGAAATACAAACTAACAATGAAGATCAATTAGGTAAATAAATTAGATTTAAACATTTGGAATTACATGAATTTATATAGAACTCTTACATCTCAACTATTTTTATGGTATTAACTACTGAATTTTTATGGGACTAACCACTTAAACATAAATGTCTAAATTTACAACAATTACTTATGGGGGGTTGGATGTTTGATTCTGGCTTTTAGTGGGTTTTGAGATTACTAATATCCAAACTGTTGTGCTGAAACAAATTAATTGAAGACAAATTAATTATGGGTTGTTGGACATTTTACTTTGGCTGTTATATATATAGATATATATATATATATATTATATGAATTTATCTTAGCTCTGTTTTGACCCTATATTATAATGTACGCCAATTGATCTTTTTTCAAAAAAAGAATTGTATAACAATTGACGATGGTTGATTTCACACATTTCATGGTTATGTTATCTCTAAACTTTATGTACATTAACAACAAATACCCACTTGGACCTTGTTTCAATAATGTTGAAAAGGGACCCGGTAGAAAGACTCAAACGAAATGAAACAGTACAAAAACAACAGAAAAGAATTAGGCTAGAATGAAAATATTTGAACCATAAAGGTATATATTATTAAAATTTGGAGTCATAATAAATACAAAAGAATTTGATCAATCAACAAACAACAAAAGGAAATTAGATTTCAAAGCTAATGAGAGAAACAAATTTTCCCCCACAGCCCCTTTCAATTATGGGTGTTATAGTCCAGTTGCATCATCATCATCTCTAAATATGGTACTAAATAATTAAAAGAAAATTAAATGAAGTTAGCCAATTGAATTAGTACTACACTAATGTCATCAGCTGAGCCCCTTGAAATTGATAGCTCCACAAGCTTTTTACAGGCCTTCAATGGCTCTGCCTTCTCAATCCCTACACACAATGGATGTGCAATGTCCACTGCTTCTTGATTGCTTACCTTTTCCCATAATCCGTCCGAGGCCAAGATCAAGAACTCGTGTTGAGGCTCGATCCGTATCGCCCGCGTCTCTGGCTCCGCTAACACCCATTGTTTAAGGTGAGCATCACCAATTCCTCTAGTTACAGCTAGTGATCCTTGGACTCTCAAAACACCACTGCACAAATCAACATATCCACCCTGCACAGGCAAAGAACACAAATTCAGTTTTCACATTCACATTTGATCAAGCACAATCAGTCAATCACAATCATCATCTTCCAATTCTTACCGTGGACTCTATTCGGGCCCTTTCGTCATCCCGTGTCGGGCGATGGTCGGAGGTGATGGCCTCAGCAATGCCCTCGGAGCTGAGAATGGCACGGCAGTCACCCGCATTGGAGACGAGAAGCTTGCCATCCTTGATCAGGGCTGTCACACAACACGATCCACCGCGTTGATCCTCCTTGAGGAAATCAGAATCTGTAGTGAGGTAGCCATGTTTAATGGCTTGTTCAAAATCAGCCATTGTTTCAAGTTCTTTCAACACGTTTTTCTCCAAATTATTTGCTGCAAATTCAGCAGCCTTTGCACCCCCATGTCCATCAAATACACCAAAAAACGCCTGAAAAATCAACAACAATAACACAAAATTCAGTCCGACTCAAAATCAGAAATAAGGGTTTAGAATCTAAAATCGAAATCTCTAAAACAATTACCTCTTTGGAATCTCCACGAAGATTAACAGTGGCAGAGTAGCGATCTTCCATGGAAATTCGCCTCCGCCCTCTCTTGCAATAAACAGAGTACCCTTCTCTCTCGGTTTCCACCGCCGACGGTGACGGCGCCACCGAAGCTCCAAAACTCAACGGCGTCAACGGAATATCCAACCTCGCCGGTCTCTTCCTTTTCAAGACGGCGGTGGACGGCGATGACGACGGAGAAGAAACGGAAAGCCCAGAAGGGGGTTTCGGAAACCTAATCCGAAAAGGGGAAGAAGAAGGTGAAGAAGAAGGCGAAGACGAGCAAGACGACGACGACGGCTTCAAATGAGCCAGCGTCAGCGTCAGAGTCTCCGGCGCCGGAGAAATGATCGACGTTATGTTGCAGAACATGGCCGGCGACGGGGAAAACCCCGGTGAATTCGAAACCGCGACGGAGACTGACATATTACGATCTTCTGAAGAAAACCCAAATTTCAAAAACGCAAAGGAATCAAGACCCAGATATTATTATTATTTTTTTCTTTGATTACCACCAATTGTTCTTCGAATTGAGACGAAATTTTTAGGGTTTAGATATTTTGGGAAATTGGGAAACGAAAAAGAGGGAATATAAAGGAAAATGGGTCAGCGCGTGTTTCGTTTTTTTTTTTTTTTTGGGGGGATTTCCGTGTTAATAGCGGGGGTAGGCCAGTTGGATTTGGATTTATTCTTAACGTATTTTGACTAATATTCGTTTTCACATAATCTGAAATACCTATTTTGCCCTTTCTTTGCTTATAGTTTTGATTTGAGTCAACCTTTTGGGAAGTGAGGGTGCTATTTATTTATTGTAGACGAAAACTTTGAAGGAAAATATAAAGAAATATGTTACTTTACATACGATTTCTATTTTCTTATTTTGTCTTTTTTTTAAAAAAAAGAAGAGATTTTCTTATTTGTCTTAAAGTAAAACAACAATATTTGACGATCACGTGTTTAAGTTTAAGTTCGTTATATCAAAGATACATATACTGAAAGGATTGATAGAATGTTGGTTTTGTTGGTTTCATTGTTTTGTGATAATCGAGCTGAACATCACAGTCATCGATTCAATAATGAAATAGATATTTGACTCTCATTTATTCAAGAACAGTAATATCTCTATGTAGGGTTTATGATCTATAATATTCAAATGTTGTAAGTTTAGACAATATATCCTATAATAATAATTGAGATGCGTGGAAACTAACTTTGACAGTTATAGAAATTTAAAAAAAAAAATTAAAGTATAAAGACTATAGTGTCTAGTTAATTATGATATTATTTTAGCCAAATTTTATATCGTAGATGGTGAAAATCTTTTCTCATGAATAGTGAATAAAATAGTCTGTGAATAAACCTCGAAAGTTTGGAGTTACATATGAAGAAATTAATGTAGGAGATTTTCATAATGAGGCGAACAATTTTGCATCTAGTAGATTTTTTGGGACACAAGATTTCGAATGTACATTCATGGACAGTTTCATTGAATAATTTTCTCTATTCGAAAGGTGCTATATAAAATATACTACATGTTCCACAGTATTCATATAAGTACACTAACTATGATGGTAATACTTGTTTCTTTTAAAATATGTGATTGTTAAAGTTGGATTACGCACACCTCAACTATTGTTATGAGACATGACCCTAAAATATTTAGATATAAACGAAATCTATAAGAAATTAATTTTTAGATAAGTGACTATTATAAATTGAAATCATGACATCTTAGTTTTTCCAAGGTCTTCTAGACCAGTAGGTCATTTTATGATGTTTATCCTTACTTTGTATTCTATCGTATATTGAGAGTGAAGTAAAGAGCTAGATCATGAAAAAGTGAGTCGCTAGAGGTTTGTCCACTCAAAGGTAATACTAGACAAAGTAAAGACGTACAATGCTCTAATCATTACTTTGAATTTTGAACTAATAAAATGCCAAGTTTGGTACCAATATGCTTCTGATCAAAATTTCAATATTAGAGAGAGCCAGCAGCAAGAAGATGAGATATGCCAATGTTAAGATAGAGAGAATTAATTGAAAGTGTAATTCATTGTAAAAAAGAAAGAAGGTGGAGGCTTAAATGTGTATAGACTAACAATAGATTAACCTAAGGTTCAATTGACTCCCATACTCTAATACTAAATGTGTCTAGGTTCGATTCCGTTAGTAGGCATACAAATCCTTAATCCTTTTAACTACATTTAGCAATTTTTAGAATGTTGGACATATGAGCTAATCCTTAATCCTTTTAACTACAATATAATGAGTTAAACATCCTGTCACAAGTCGAATGATATACTTCCCCTTTTTTTCCATTATAAACCTAAATATTAGGGTTAGAGGGGGAGGGCAATAAGGTAATTAGGAAAAAGAAAGTCAAAAGTCATAAAAACACAAGTGAGTTAATTTTCAAAAGTAATTTTGACAATCCTTTTGACTAAAGAAAAGAATAAAAGATGGAAGTGAATGGCGCAAATGACAGGTGTCCATGGGTGGGGCCAGAAGATGAGTAGAGGAGAGTTCTGGGAAGTTACCGTTAGCAAAGGGGTGGTTAAGTAATTTTATAATTTTAAAATTAAAAAAAGAAATTGTGTGTTTCTCGTGGTTGCTGGAGGCAGACCGTTGAGCATGACGTCATGTCTCTACGTCTCTGTCACATGCAACGCTGCATTTTTTTACCTTCCTTCTTCTCGTCCATCTTGATTTGAGATTATACAAATAATATTTGGTTTCTTTGTTTTTTTGAGTAATATTTTCAAAGAAAATTGATTGTGTAGGAAAATTCAACATTTTGTGTGAGGATCCCATCTTGAAAACTAAGGAGATTTCTTAGCAATTATAAGATAAATAGATTACTTTTTTTTTTTAATTATCAATTGATTTTGAAGTTGAATCTTATTTTATCTAATATGACATTTGGGGTCAATTAAACTCAAATGAATATTCGGTGTAATAAAAATGAAATTGAAATCTAATTCAAAATTGATGAACCTGTGGAACATGTTTAGGATCTCATGGGGAGGTTACAAGTCTTACATATAGAGAATTGAAATACAACCAATTACAAATCCTACAAATCTTACATAGAAGAAATTGAAATACAATTAATTAAACAGGTCGAGATGCCACTTACTTTTTTCATAAATAAAACTAAGAGTACATAGACCAAAATAATATTTATTTATTTTCGTTTATAACATTAGGTTTCGCTTTGAAATGTTTTTAATAATTTTTTTTAGTTGAATTAAAAATTGGTCCATAAAATTAAGTTTGCCTCCAAAGTTATTTAATTATTATTATTATTATTGTTTTTTATTACTATTTTCTATATATTATGTCTCAAACATAGTATTTTTCTGTTTTGTTTTGATTGTTTGACTGTTTTTTTTTTAAATAAACAATCTATTAAAGATTATTATTATTTTTTTTGCATTCCAAAGTATAATTATGTGTTTAGTACATTGTATCGAACAAATAAAAAAATCTCTTACACATAAAATTGAAAATTAAATTAATTTATTTGACATAAAATTAAAAGTTTAATCACAATTTATCCCTTTTTTAATAACAATTATGTGTTGAATTAGTGGTAAATAGGACTTTAAAGATCTAAGAGCTAGTGAATTCAATTCATAAATTTCTTACGGTGTGTTATTGACATCTAAATATTATAAGGTCAGATAGTATATTTTGTTAAAATAGTCGAAATGTACACAAGTCAGTTTGAACATTCACAAGCATTTTTTTTAGTCCTAGAACAATTGCGAGTGAAATATTCGAATTAATGACCTCCTAATTGGCAACGGGACATGAATGCATTTTCAATCTCATATATATATATATATATATATAAGTTTGAATGTATTTTAGTTGGTAATCGTAAGCTTTAAATTTAATGTATTTTGTACTAAAAAAACAAACAAAAATTAATGTTTTTTTTTAAGTAAAAGTTGAGGAAAAGGAGATGACAAATACCGATTCTAGAGATCAAACCTGTGACGTGGAGTGAAAATGGATTAATATCAAACTAGATAACCAATCGCACCATCGATCCATTCGGTAAAAAAAAATTAATGTATTTGAAAAAAGCTTTAAATAAAATGTTCCATTAATTGTCTAGTGACTTAAAAGACATTTTTATGAATAATTTGATATGTTCAAACAACTTTAAACTGTTATATATGGACAATTTAAAAGCTTAATGTGAAGTATTATTTTGTTTTGTTTCATTCAAGAGGTTTAAAAAATAATTCTATGCGAAGAATCCAATCTCATCCCACAATATTTAAATGAGAAATTTTATACACATTTTCTCCCACTTCAGACACACATCTCTTTTCACATGCTTAATTTCTTATTGATTTCTCTCTATTCAAAACATTTTCACTATTCTATTTTAGCTTTAGAGTGATTTTACGAATTTTCTTGGAATTTAAAAAGATTTGCGTGGAGAATAAAAACTTTGACCTCAAGATCGAGAGTACATCACAATCATGGTTGTGGTTGTAGTATATGTTGCGTTCACAATTCATAATCTTACAATTATAGATGGAAAAATAACTTCGACAATAATTTAAATATGTACAATAAAACTATTTTGCAACAGTATTCTTATATTATATTCCCATGCTTTCTCTCGTTTAACAACAAAACATTTATTCCTTTACGAATTACATCATAGAAGAAGGAAAGTGTTAGTTAGAGATATTCATCTTATCCTACGTTGAAAAGATGAAGAATGTTGAATATGTTTATAAAATATATGAACTATTCCTTTTACTAACAATTTGATTTTGAAGTGACATCTTATATTATTTGATATGGTATAAATTTTGGATCTTAACACAAGTGGGTAAGTCAGAGTTTTCTGGCATCTATACAAGAACTATGAGCTACAAAGAGGGTACAAGTTATGTATCAAATGTCAATATTGAATTGAATTTTTTTTCTTTTTGGTTTATGAAATTTTATGTTAGGTTTAATATGCCTCCAAGAAAGTTTGAATTTTCTGTCTACTAAGTCTCTAAACCATAAAATGTTAAATAACTAATCTTTTAATTTTGTGTCTACCTAATAGGTGACTAACATATTCAACATTGTTAAAATTAATAAATTTATTGGATATTATAAAATCGAGTTGCGTGTTTATTTTAGTTTTGTGCTCAATAGATCTGTAGAGCTTAAAAAGCTTAGAATAAATAAAGTCTTGATTTGGTGACTCCATTTTGAAGTACAAATAGGTACCTTTTTTGACACACAATTGATAGTCTAGAGATTTATATAGAATATTTTTAAAGTTCAAAAACCTTTCAACACAAATTTATAAGTGTTAATAATAGTCCAATTGACATAAGTCTGTCTATGATCAAGAAATCAAATATGTTCAAATTCTTTAAACCAATTATTTTAACTTTCATCCTCACAATTGTCTCAAACCTGGAACTTCAAAAAAAGCACACCCTCGAGACTTAGACGTTTGACCTCTACACCACCCTAAGGGACTATCCTTATTACTCTTAAACTGAAAAACACAAATTTAAGATTAAAAAAACACACACACAAATTTAAGAGTTTAGAGACTTAACTTGTAAAAAAAAAAAAATTGGCTAAACTTGCAATTTAATCATTTAATTATATATTAAATCCTTTCTAGTATGAATTCAAAAGAAAAAATAAAATCCTATCTAATATATTTTAACATTCAAACATTTAAATTTATATTTAAAAAAAAACATTTAAACATTTAAATACTCTAATTTAGCTTGAAAACCTCCCATTATTTGCCTATTTAAGTCATTCTCATTCATTTACTATCTTGTCATTTAATGATAACCTAAATTCATTTGATTTCAAAAGTCAACAACTAACCTACTAGTTCACATTGCTTCAAGATGTTAGTCTACATATCTATTAGTCAAGTAAATGAACAAAATATATTGTAGGTAGATATGTATAAATAAAGAAAATGCAAAAAAAAAAAAAAAAAAAAAAAAAAAAAAAAAAAAAAAAAAAACAAACTTTCTTTCTCTTTTTATGTTAAATACTTTATAAAAAAAGATAACAACTAAGCCTAAGATGACTTTTGTTATCAAATTCAGGGAATGGGAATAGTGTAGGAAAGATACTTAATAACAGGTAGGACCACGAAGCTTCAAGGAAGCATCTTCATTAACAATTTCTTTTTTTCTTTTAAATTGGACATAGAAAGCTCGAATTATTATTTTATAGAGATTTTCAATTGAATTAATAATTACAATAAGAATAACACATAATAACAGTTATAGAAAATAATAATAGAGGCAAAAAAAATGTTAAATTTAGAAGAAAAGAAAATCAAATATAGTAAAAATGGAATCAATCACCATATATTGATGGACTTCAATCAAATAAAATCGATAGGTTTCAATCAATTGAAACTTGAAACTATACACTTCAATCAAGTTAATAAATATTTCATATTTTACTATATATTTCATATTTTTTATATGAATCCTATCATGCTATCCAAGAGAACATAAAATTTCAAATGGAGTTGAATTAGATGAAGTGGAGTTCATTAAATTCAAACTCAAAGTGCAATTGATGATCCATTAAACATAAGTCAAGCTTCACCTATGCAACAAAACTTCAAAGTACTTCAAGTGTATCTTTATTTATGCATGAGAGGTTACAAATTCATGGTTGCATGATTAGAAACTCCAATTTTTTGAATTTATGGTGCCTTGTAAATGTATTTTCAATTTTAAGATAATTTATTAACTTTTTAAGTTACAATTAGTTAATGGCTAATTATAATCATAAAGCTAGAATGTTACACAACTCTTGAATTGTCTCATGGAAGTTCTAGAGTTTCATTTTGAAGCTATATAAAACCATGTAAGTTATACTTTGAAGGAAGACTTGAAAAATATAGTAAAAAGAGCAATTGTGCTTTCTTATAGTCTAGAGCTATGTTTCTTTGTGATTCTATGTGATTAGGTTGAATGTTTAGAATCATTCAAGCTTGACTTGATTAATCTTGCTAGTGGAGTGATTCGAATCTCTGCCTTGTGATATTTGATCGATAAGATAATCCGATTTTACTTCCTCAAGTTGATTTTCAAAATTGGGTTTGAAGTTTTTGGATTTGAATTCTAAAGGTCTTATTCTTCAAAAGGTTTTTTTTATCAATTTTTTTAAAATTGCTATAATTATAACAAGGAAGCTAAAATTTGCTATCTATAACAAATTTCCGTAATAATATTATGATAGCACAAATTTTCAGACGAATTTTCTTCCAACGAAAAAAAATATAGTTAGAAAAAATGATTAGTATAAATTATTATAACCAAAATTTTTGCTATAACATGAGATATTATAACAAAACAATGACTAAAAAGAAACATAGCTGAAGTATACCACATAGAACTTAATAACTCTAAGGTTACAAATTTTAATGTCCTCTCAAAATGATATTGAATCAAAAGTGAGTTGTGAGTAATTATAGTTGAAAGAGTTTAGAGATTTAAGCCCTCCCATCTTTAAGTATTTTATAATTACATACTGTTTATATTTGAGATTCGGTATATGTGTATAATTGGTGAATTGAAGTTGACCTTACATGTATTATTATTATTATTATTATTTTTATTATGTATTATGTATTTTAACATACATACCCAAAAACAGTTAAGCTCTCCTAGGATTAAGATAGGCACATGAAGTGTTATTTCTGTGTTGGCTAATATAATTAAATATATCCAAACTCGTTTTAAGTTCGAGTCTCTGTGAGTCATTTCATCTTCATCCATATTTCAAAAGATTATAAAGTCTCAATTTAGATTTGGAAAGAAAATTTTCCCAATGTTCTGATTTTAATATGTTAAGAAAGTGGACTAATGGGAGAGCTTTTGGGAGGGACTCTGTGCTAAAGTTATGAAGGAAGAGCGTTACAAGGCTCTCATTATTGTATGAAAATTGTGAAACTTTAGAAATTCGATTGTCAATAACAGTATTTTCAAGAAGTCTCAAAAGCTCCTAAGTTTGGTCCAGAAAATTATTAATTCTCATTTGATGTTTCTTGCAGGTTTAAAAAATTAAGAAGCACCCGGTCAAGAAGCCTCATGCTATAAATAATTCGAAAGCACCCCTTAAGAATATTGTAAGTTAAATACAGATGCAACCCTAAATCAAATGAGTGTTAGGATCTCACAAATTGTTCCACATTAGAAAGTGGGAGAGTCCTACAAGCATTTATAAGAAATATGGGTTACTCTCCTAATTGTCAATTGATTTTGAAGTGGAACTCCATATTTTCTAATAATGAGTTCGAGGCTCGAAGGGGCTGCCAAAATTAGCTGAACGTGAGAGAACAATGGTGTGTTAGCTACATCCACAGACAGAGGAGAGTACGAATCAAATGGGGCTAGGGTTTTATGAGAATGAGTTTTAAGAGAGTTTATATAGTGCACTCTCATAAAATCCTATTACACAATATGCCAAATTACATAAAAGCCCAATTAAAGAAACAGAAACCTAATTACGTATTTCGTCTAGGTTTTAGAGAGCCTCGTCCCCGAGCTCCTATGGCCCTCGCCCTTGAGACCTCAACTCGCTGACTGGACGACGAAACCCCCGACTAAATAATCATGGTGCATTAAACAATTCAATGCATATCTCAACATTAATCATATATATTAACTGGTTTCTTTCTACATTGGAATTGTAAATGTCTCTTATTGTAGTAGGATTTGTAATGGTTCGCTCACGAGCTTGCAAAGCAAAAGAGTAGACCTTTCTTTTGTTGAAACTTTTTGTCTTCTTTTGTGTTGGACAAAGATTGTATTGGGTTGGTTGTTTGATGAAGAGAAATATTTAAGTCATGCTCGAACATGGACTAAAAAATAATGTCCACCTACGTGAATATGAGCCGAATCATATTTGATTTTAAATTCAAAAGATAAAAAAAATAAAATAAAGAGAAATAGTTAGTGAACCATTTGAGCCACGTAATCGGACATTAATATTTAGATCGGCATAACCTAAATATTTCTATGAATGAGGTTAAGAAAAAAAAAAAACCCCACAGGCCCATTTTTCCTTTAGCCCAACAATTTTGCCCTAATGGTATTTCATCGTCTTCTTCTTGATCTCTGTCGTAATGTTTATAACTTTGGCTCAGTGTGGAAGCCGTGTTTCTGTGCTGCAGCAGCCTCAATCCTAGTGGGTTTTCAATGGATACTTTCTACTCTCTTTGTTGTAAGCTGGTATTTTTCCCATCTCCATCTATGCTTTTCTTGGAACTTCCTTTTGATTTATTATTTGCATATGTCTGTGAATTGAACTTAGTTTTGATCATCTGTATTTCTCTTGGGTGTTTACTGGAAAAGTAAAATTCTCTCCTCAGACTAATCAATACAATAAACAATTATACTTTGAATTTACTGAACATAAGAGCAGCTGGATTGTTGAAGTTGTAGAAAATGTGCAAGGTAAAATAGACTTATTTCCATAAGTGGAAGGACTTAGAGGAACCTAAAGATTCTCCCTCTTAGTCTAGCCCCTTTATAAATGGTATAGATATAGATATAGAGTGGGAGGTGTTGGGTTGAATCTTTAAGCTAATCACATAATTTTAGTAGGCCCTTTCTATCTCTTTTTTGCTACATAACTATTGGTGGCATTGAAATGGGGAATGGGATGTTGATTGGTGTGCCCAGATTGAGTTTATTTTATTTTATTTTTCTGTGTTTTAAGTTTGGAATTTAGTAATTGATTGATTCTATGATTTATAGGGTTAAGGTTTAGGTTGGAGTTTGGAGTTTGGACAAAGAAAGAATACATGGAAAGAAGAGAGAGTGAAGGTTATTTTTGCTGCCAGGTTTATTAAGAATAATGCACAAAATAATCGATACAATTACACATAAGTGCTAACCTAAGCGTCTATTATCTAACTTTCTCATTTATCGCCTGGTTCCAATCTAAGCATAACTCAACTAGTTCATATTATATTATCCTCGACCAAGAGGTTAGAAGTTTGAATGCTCCTCCCCACATGTTGTTCGAAAAAAGACACCTAATTGAAGATTGAACAATGCTGTTCGAGTCAGAGATTATTAGTTTTTTACTTTTTTTTCTAGGCTTCAAGGGTTATAATGTCATGTTTAAACTTGGTGAAATTGAATCACTTCTCAAACCTCAGGGCTGAAGGGGTGCTATTTCACTTTTATTTCTTTATGTATTTGGATTTTGAAATAGTGGAAGAATCTTTCAGCAAGATTTAATTTTGTCAGGTTCACACAATTAGCTAGTAGTTGAAGGCATGACCACCTTCTCTGGTAGTAGATCTCTTGTGTTCTCAATGCCTATCTAAAAGGCACTTGGCTGTCATCGTTATTATTCGTGATTTAGCATATTATAAGAGTTTGTTGCAACTTGTTTCAATCCAGCAAGATATAGTCCTTCCTTAGAATATGAGATTGGGTATTCAAGTAACCATCATGAGTTTGCCTGATGGTCAAAAGGGTCCTAAAGAACTATGATGTTATGGGTTCAATCAATAATGACCACCACCTTAGGAATTAATTTTCTACGGGATCTGTGTAAACTGGGTCGGACACTTATGGATATAACAGAAAAAAAAGTGGATATTCAAGTTTATCAGATCCACATTTTTTCAAGTTACCATTTGAGAGACTTGTCTTGACATATCAATATATCATTATTCACCTTCTTCTTACTCACATGATACTCACCCAAACTCTTGGTGATTTTTATAGTTGATTCAAGCTACACACCTTTCTATCATAATCTTGCTTGTGCCCTGAGCTTTAATCACCAAGAACTCAAAAATACAATTGTACAACCTATAGAACAAATCTTGTTCGAGTAAGGTCGTGGCTTTAAGCATGTGAAATTTAAATCCTATCATTCAAATTCAACTGTATCTCGATCTCATGCACAAAAATGGTGAACTCCGTCATGAACAGATTGATCTTGACTATTTTAATCTCTTGAATCCTCCAATTGGGCCTTAAAGGTAGGAATTCATCTTGCAACTTCTTAATTTTCCCAGCCCTTTATTGTGTTTGTATTTCTATTTATACGTTTGAATGAACAGCTAAGTAGGCCTTTGGGTTCCATTCCTCATCTAGATAGAATTCTTCTGATTTACAAAGACCTCCATGTCCCTCTGCCTCCAGAAACTTTCTATTCATCTTGGTTTCCATTGCCTACAGAAGATTTCTGATTTTTAACCTCAATAATTCCACATTTCAATCTCTCTCATGTAATGCTCACATAGATTAACCCCAATCTTCTTTCCTTCCATCTTTCAATTTGCCTTAGCTGCATCACATTATTTAATTTTCCAAAGCAGCCACATAAAATCAATCACAAAAGAGAGGTGGAGAACAAGAATTGGAATGTTTTTATTTGTTCAACAACATTTGGGAGTGGCGGATTTGGAACCCATAACCTCTCAGTCATTGGTCCAGTTGAGCTATTCTCTTGTGGGCAAGAATTGTAATGTTTTACTTATGTTGCTTTGTAAAAATAACGAGAAACAGATGACACTTGAGTGGGACATGTAGAACGCAATGAGAGCTAAAAAATATGAACCATTGGAGAAAGTGGCCAGTGCCTTCAACTAGTAGCTAATTTATGTAGACCTATCGTGTTTACTTTAGTTATAAGAGCACTCTTCCATTTTTGTATAATTAAAATACTTGGAGGCTCAAACAACCAAGATTCATTTCGTTCCTCATTGTTAGCTAGTAGTGGATTTTGCTAGCCACATCCTCTAGTTTAATTTCGCAGCTTCCATTATGCTTTCCATGTATGTAGCTTAAGTTGGATGTTTTTTTTATCTTTTTGAATTGGGCATAGTGCACTCTAAGGAGGTGTTTGGTTGAGTAATTGCATGTGTGATTATTTTTGAGTCATTAGAATGAGTAGTTATTTTGAGTGATTAAAAATTGAGTTTTTAGTAATATGTCGTTTGCCTGTGGATTTTTGTAGAGGAGTTGTAGACAACAGTTCGTTTGGATATAAATTTTTGTAGAGGAATTACAGTCAATAGCTTATTTGGATGTAGAGTCTGTACAGAGGGATTGCAGAAAGGAGTGGTTAGAAATGAAGAGTTATTTTTGAGTAGTTAGAAATGAGTGATTATGTTCGGATATAATTTTTTTTTGAAGAAAAGCTTATTTAGAATAGCTCGTTGAATACTTAAAACAAATACCTCCTAAATGTTTAGGGATGGAATACTGTTGGCCAGTAATTTTATCATATTTCCAATCAAGATATAATTGATAGAAGTTGACAACTAAGATGGTTACAAAGTGAGAGATTTAACAGACGAGAAACGAACATCTGACCATTCAAGATAAACAGAAGAGACAGAAAGAAACCCAGAAATCTTTCAGAAAGGGAGGCCCATTGAAGGGATTTGTGTGGCTTAATTTGTATTTCTAACTGTTTATTTTGTCCCCCAGGGTTGCACAGCAGTTAAAGACGTGAGTTTTGAAGGTGTGCTCCTCTTAAGGTCCCAAGTTCGAGACTCACTTGTGATATTAATTTGTAAACACCTTCGTGTCTCCATTTCTTCGATATCTCCTGGTGCCTGGCCTAAGAACAGACGTGGTTTCCTGGGTATAGTGGAGTTTATTGCCCGGTTTAAAAAAACGGTTTATTTTTATTATAAGATTTCAGATATCCATTTGCTGCTGTGCATGAAGTTGGTTCCAAAATTTGAAGTTTGAAAATACATCTGCAGGTTAAAACTTTTACTGGAACTTGAGAGGAGATTTTGTTGCAGTTGCAAAAGGCATGGCCAAGCATCATCCTGATTTGATTATGTGCAGAAAGCAGCTAGGAATTGCCATTGGCAGACTGTGTGAGAAGTGCGACGGGAAGTGTGTAATCTGCGATTCATATGTTCGCCCCTGTACACTTGTTCGGGTGTGTGACGAATGCAATTACGGGTCCTTTCAAGGCCGGTGTGTGATATGTGGAGGAGTGGGAATTTCAGATGCCTACTACTGCAAAGAGTGTACACAGCAGGAGAAAGATAGAGATGGATGTCCAAAGATTGTTAACTTAGGCAGTGCAAAAACAGACTTGTTTTATGAACGTAAGAAATATGGGTTCAAGAAACGATAAACTGATAAACAAAATGGTTGGATCTTTCATACTGTAATCTGATGGATTTATGATTTCTAATCTCAAACTCTCTTAGACATGTTTGTATATGCAATGCTGATGAGTCAGAATAAGAACAGTAGGTCATCGCCATTCATGAGATGCCTCAATTGTTCGACGATTATTAAGAGGAGCGGTTTCGGGATGCGATTAAACTATGATGCCAGGGAGGAGGCCCATACACCCTTAAAATAAGGGAAAAGAAGTAAAATGGTGAAGGTCAACCAAACTACAGTGAATTTTGGGATTCATGGTTGATGGGATGGATTTGTTAGTTACCTGTATGTCTAATGGTAGTGGAATTTCTTTGAATGTCTATGCTCCATGTTCTTTTCCCTGTCATCAACTTCTCTTTCAACAGAATCAAAGGGGACAATGATTTTTTTTTTTTACTTTCTAATAATGGCAATTGCAGGTTTGTCACAACCCAAAATTCACTTTTGAGATAGTGATGTGTCTCCATAATTTTTTATGTTGGTTACTTTATAGATTCATGTATGGGGATTTTGCATGTATAACAAAAAAAGGTAAAATATTTTCATCTATAGCACAAAATCAAAACTAATTCATTTGTAG
>JBBMKA010000005.1:557509-575577 GCA_037833695.1 Sechiopsis laciniata
TTTTTTTTTTTTTTTTTTTTTTTTTTTTTTTTTTTTTTTTTTTTTTTTTTTAAAGATAATCAAAAGATTAAATATTTCATCCATTTTATTTTTTTATTCAAAAACTTTTCGGGGATTTAAACTTTGGTCATAAATCATATTTCATTCGTTTTTTGGTTTTAGAATGAAAAATTTTAAAGACAAATCATATATGAAACAAACCAGTTTATACGCATAATAATAATAATTATTATTATTCAATTTTTGTTCTTGTGAAGTGAAGTGGTGTTCTCTCCAATTTATCCAACAACAAAAAAATTGAATAAGGAGGTGATTGGGTTTTGGAGTTTGGGAGAAGAGAGGAGAGAGAGAAAATGGAGAGAAAGTTAAGTGATTTGAAAGGATAAAATATTTGTTTAGGAATTGATGTTTTGGAGAGATATTAGATTTTTTTTATTATTTTATATTAATTTTTATTGTAATAAAATTTGATTTGATGTTTTATAAGATTAAATATATTTGATGAGATATGATGAAAAGTGGAGAGAGATTATTATGTACAAAAAAACAAAATATGGAATTGGATAATTTCCTCTCCTCACCTCTCCCAACCCCTAAATCCAATCACCCCTAGCTATCCATAAATTAACCAATAAATCATGCAAAATTCATATAACAAAAAGTCGGAACTTAGAGGCAAAAATTAAAAATAATAATAAAATAAAAAGGGGATTTTGCATGTATATTAAAAAAAACCAAAATAATTCCATGTATAGCATAATTTCCAAACTTATTCATTTGGAGCATAAAAACCAAACATGCTTGGTAAAATGACTAAAAGGCCCATTAGTCTATCAACTGGACTGATAGACTTCAATCGTTTATCCTTGAGAAACCCCACATTCAAATTTCCTCATCTTTCTCTTTCATCCCCCTCTCTGTTTTAGAAAATGTATGGCCTAAAAAACAGAGCTCAAATATCTTCAAATCCCCCTTCCATTTCCGCCATTTTCACCTTTACCTTCTACTTCATCCTCTTCTCTTCAAAACCCATTTCTTCAAATCCCAAAATTATTCACAATCAACAAACCCCTCTCTCCCTCTACAATGGCACTCTGTTCCCAGACCTCTGTTTCTCCAAATTCTCATCTTTCCCCCAATTGTCTTCCCTCTCGCCGAAAAAACTTGCCGGCGCCGCCCTCAACTTCAAACCAAAAAATTGCAAGAAGAAATGGCAGAGGTGCACGCAAGAAGGAAGGCTTGAAGAGGAACTTCAAGAGAAATGGTATGGAAATCAGAAGAAAAATGGAAGGGAGGGAGAGGAGCACGCAAGAAAGAAATGGCAAGAAGGGAGGCTTGTAGAGAAAGTTAAAGAGAAGAGTATATTTGGAAATGTGTAAAAATATCTTCAAAATGTGCTATGGATGAATTTCTTTTAGTTTTGTGCTATAATTGTAATGGGGTCCAAAATGTGCTACTTGTAGCAAATTCCCAATAAAAAATAAAAAGTTAAACCGTGAAAACACTCAAATCAAGATATATTCGACAATAATTATATATATATTTTAAATTAAAGTTTGTTAACTTTCTCATAAAATAAATAAATAAATTAATTAAAAAAAATATATAATAATAATTTTATGAGAAAACAAATGTTAATTTTTTAAAAATGATTATCAAACAAGACTTCGACCAAAAGAACATGCAAACTCAACTTTTTTCAGTACAATTAAGAGTTGGGAAGACTTGAACCATAAATCTCTCGATGAATAACATATTTAATAGATCAGACACTTACAAACTTAAATTCAACTTAAAAATACATTGGTTCAATATGTTAATAATAGAAGTTAATTTTCTACACTTTATCTTAACATTAAGTATGATAGAATGAGCATGTATCTCGTAAAAATGGTTGAAGTGTGTGCAAGTTGTTAAATATTTAGGAGGGCTTCTTAGATTTAAAATGCTTTTATAAAAACAACAATATTGTTTTATATTGAAATGTCTTATATCTATGTCGTTTGGAAGGGACCATACTTTTGGAGATGGATCTTTAATCGATCCCTTCTTTGGTAGGGCATGTCTTACAAGTACAGGGGAGGAGAATCTAAAGAAAAAATAAATAAAATAATAAAAATAATAATAAATAAATAACCCTTTTTCTCACTTAAATTTAAATTTTATTTCAATGTTATATTTCTACAATTTCTATAATCCTCTCAAGAGAACGTATTGTATTGATTTTTTTGGAAGAGTTAAAACTCAACATTTTATTTTATCCATAGAAATGAATATTTTTTAATCTAAGAAACTTAACTAATTTAAATATTATAGCTAACTAAATACTAAATATAATAAATCTAACCAAATAAATAATAGAGTATCTAATATCTAATATATTGAACTCTTCTCTATTAATAAGTTTATTCTGACTCAACATATAAAACTTTGGTTAAAATACTATTTTGCTTCTTAAACTTTAAAATTTGTTCTATTTTGATTTTTAAACTTTCGAAAGTCAAATTTTAATTTTTGAACTTTCAAGTTTGTTCTATTTTGGTCTTAGAATTTTCAAATATTTAATTTTAGTTTCTAGATTTTTAAAAGAAATTAAAAAGAAAACTTACAATATTAGTCAAATCTAAAAAATAATTACAAAGATGATGGTTTTAGAAAAAAAATTTGTAAATAATCATTGAGTATTGATGAGTATTTATACATAATTTCTTATAATATGTATTAATAATACATGATATTATTTTTGAGTATTTATAATACCGTATTAATGACTATGGATGCAATGATTTTAAAATTTGCCTATAATTATTTTTTGAAAATATTTCATCTAATACAATTTCCCTAAACTAAATTACCAACTTTCTCAATAAATTTTAGAAGTGTGTTCACATATTTTCTTTACTTATATTAAAATTATTAACATGTTGAACTAATTTCAATAAATATTAAATTCAATTAATTTTTATTTTTTCGTTAAAATACCATTTCGGTCGCTCAACTATCCAATGAATTTCATTTTGATCATCAACTATCAAAAGTCCAAATTTAGTCCTTGAACTTTGACAAAAGTTTAAAAATGGTCTTTGAGTTAAAAAAAAAGTTACCATAATTAAAAATTTGATGAGTGTCAGTAAAAAAAAAAAAAAAAAATTCAAAATGGTTAATTCTTCTTTTCTTTTTGCTTTTTGTTTACCCTTCTTTATAACTTAAGAAGTGGCAAATAGCCACAGTTCCATTGAGCTCCTGCAATTCTCCATAATTCATCAAATTGATTTCCATAAAATGCTGATTTGAGCAACATTCCAGCATCCTAAGAACAATTCCAATCATAAATCAAGCAAATTAAAAACTACAGTTTTAACAAGAAAAAAACAACAACACAAACACCATTTCGAGCTCTATTTTGTTTCATCGACTTCCTCTACAAACATTCATCTGGTTCTGTCTCATTGTCGTCTCCATCGCCACTGGCCGCCGCCGCGCTCTAGGATTCGATTCCTCATCCTGGGGTTTTCGATTACATTTTGGTTCAATTTTTTTAATTTTTTATTATTTTTTTATAGACACTTCATCAAATTTTTAATCATGGTAACTTTTTTTCTAACTCAAAGACCATTTTTAAGTTTTTGTCAAAGTTCAATGACTAAATTAAGACTTTTGATAGTTGAAGAACCAAAATGGAATTAAGTGGATAGTTGAGGAACCAAAATAGTATTTTAACTTTTTTTTTTAAAATCTAGAACCAAAATGGAACAATGTTGAAAATTTTGAAACTAAATTAACTTCTAAAAAAGTAGAGATCAAAATGCAATAAATTTGAAGGTCAACTGAAATTGAATTTGGTACAAAATTCAAAATTTAACTAAAGCTTATTTTACCTAAATCTGATGAACGTGTTAGCAAAGTAAAATGCTACAAACTCATAAAAAAAAAAAAAACGAATTTTACAAGACTATATCGCTATTTTTGTTAGTAAATAGCGAGTGCTTAGACTTAAGTTAGAATATTAATGTTCTATTTGAATTTATTAAAAAATAAATAAAAGAAATTTAGCCCTTAGTTTAATTACTTTGATATTTTTACAAAACAAAAAACAAAAAAAACAAATACAAATGTGAGCCAACTAGAATAACTTACTCATAATAAATGGCACTAATTAAAAGTTTAAACATCATCTTTAAAAATAAATAGATAGAGAATATTTGATTTTTTTTGAAACAAAAATATTTGATTTCTTACAAACACTAAAATTGTATTTTTCAATAATAATAATTTGGTAAAAAAATCTTGTTTAGAATTATATTTAAAAAAAAAAAGGCATATTGTGTAAAATAAAAAAAACATGTCACATGATTCACAACATGTCATTGATTAAAAAAATTCATGTACAACTTGCTTTAAAAAAAATATAAAAGTGTTAAGATTTTAAAAAATATATAATTTATTAAAAATGATTTAATTAAATATATTGGACCCATTAAATAAAATAGATTAGATCTATTTTGCAAAAAGAAAAGAAAAACTAAAAAGATGAGATCTAGAGTGGGGAAGGAAAGAGAAAATATTTAGTACTACTTGTACAATGTATGGAAATAATAATAATAATAATCATGATAAATATCACTCTATTCAATTAATTAAAAAAGAAAAAAACAACTCTATTCAATTATTATCAGCAACATACGTGATCTGTTAAAAAAAAAAGCAACATATGTGATATTCATAAAATTAAATAATATATGATGAAACTAAATATCAATAGTGTAAGAACTAAAAGTAGTGAAAGATTTATCGAAAAAAAAAAAAAAAGTATTGAAAGAGATCATTTTTAAGGAAGGCACATAGGTTGTTGGAAAGTGGCCAAACAAATAGTGCACCATAAAGAATGTAAATTAAATTTGATCCATATAATTCAATAAAAACTTTTTAAAATAGTCTGTTTAAGGATAATTGACATATTTTCTTAACCTAAAAATGGTATGGTATGAATTTTCAACCTAAAATATTGTTGTACTAAAAATATTATTGTGAAGTTTTATCAAACAATAAAAATGAAATTAGAGTTTTAAATTTAAAGAAATATTTTTATTCAATTCCTATGTTACTGAAAAATGCTTTTATGTTCTATCTAACATTTAACCTAAATTAAAATGACATTTTAGTTTTTTTTTTTTAATTCAACTACATTTAGGGTGATAGAATTCAAATTTGTAATAATTTGATTACTAAATCATATAACATATTATTAATAAGGTTGGGGATCTTTCATTACAAAAATGAGAAAATTTCCCCATATATATACATATATTTAAAATATATATATAAATTTTAAATTTGTGAGTGAGAGGAGATCGTCAACAAGATCAATAACTTTTCAAATATTTAAATTTTTTATATCAAAATTGGTTAACCTAATAATAATAAGTTTAATGAGAAAATTAAATTAGATAAATATGATACTTTATCTCAAAAAGAGAAGTAATTCATTCATCTCGTCATCTTCCTAACATCGAATCTTAAACAAAATAGTCTCTAATCATATTTGAAAATTTATTTAGCAAAATTTTATAAAGACGATTTTTTTCTAAGAAAAGCTAACTTTATACATATAATGTTGGCTTTTTACTTATCACAAATGTACTAGTTTTAGGTTAAATTATGAACAAAATTTAAGTTTTAGGCTAAATTAACATTTAAAATATCGAATAGGTCAGTGGCGCGATTGGTTATCTGATTTGGTGTTAATCTATTTCCACTCTGCTGTCACAGGTTTCATCTCTAGAATCGGTATTTGTAATTCCCTTCCTCCAACTTGTAGTAAAAAAAAAAAACATTTAAAATAAAATAATAAAATGAAGTGAAAGTCAAAAGACTTTTTTTTTTGTTGATATTTTAAACTTAATTGTATTATATTATTAGAGTGACGTTACAAACTTTTTTATTTAAATTTCTCTCTAGTATATTAGTTTTTAATCTGTTATATAAATTTTGAACATTTTTTACCAAAAAAAAAAAGCCAAATTTGACCTATGTAACTTTTTTTTTAAAATGAAGTCAGATTCCAAATTTTGAGAAATAAACTTATAATGTAATAATTAATAAATGAGTGATTGGTTAGTGGACATTAGGACACATTGTTTTCAATTGGGCTCCACTACTCACTTGTTCTTTCACTTTCATATTCAAAGCTGTTCTTTTTCTTTTTCTTTTTCTTTTTCTTTTTCTTTTTTTTTTTTTTTTTTTTTTTTTTTTGCCTTCTCTTATTTCAAACATGCCCTAGTTACATATAATGTTGACTTTTTAATTACTACAAATGTACTAGTATTTTTTATTAAAAAAAATCAACAATTTTTAGCGGCTGAGGTTTTATTTTATTTTATTTTGAATAGTCACTATATCCTGTATCATACCAATTGATTTATTCTCTCATGTAGGCATAAGTATACTATTTTAGTTTTTATGTATTTTTAGTCTCCAAATTTTAGATCAAGTTTTTGTTGGGTAGAGTTCAATTTTTATCTCTATGTGTCTATTGAGTTTTCTTTTTTATCCATACTTTTCAAGAAATGAAATTCTTGTCAAAATCAAAAGAACCACAAAATCAATCTATTTTTTATGGTATGGAAACTTAAAACTTTACTGGATAAGCAAAATTGGGGTTAGTTGAAAAATTAATTCTCTCAACCTTTCAAACGTTGGACTTTAAGTGAGCACACCTCAAAATCCAAATACTCAACCACTTAGTCATCTCTAGGAAACATCATTAATTTATTGAAATCTAACTAGTTATCATTTTAATCAGATATTTCTTTACGTTACTGATATTTTTGTTATCTCAAAAATTAAAATTGAGTATTATTAAAATATAAATAAAAATAATTAATTTTAAAATATAAGAATAGATATTTTAAAATTTAGAGATTAAAAAATACTTTTAATTTTTATTAAAATGAAAGAATTTTTTAGGCACTTTTTTAATCAAACCGAAAGCATGAAATGACCTATAAGGTGTTTTTTTAATTCTTTTACATCACGAAAGCTTTTTTTTTCTCCATCACTTTTCTCCTTCTTCTTACACATATTCTCTCTTCCACACCTAATAAATAAATAAATATATATATAGAGAGAGAGGGGCTAAAGTATCAAACATATCCTTGAATTATGAGATTTTTGTCAACATTACCCTTAAACTTTGAAAAGTTTCAAAAATACTCTTGTAACTTTAAAAAATGTTTTAAAAATACCCTTGACTATAAAAACTTTTATAAAATATCTTTACCATTAAGTTTTAGTTCATGTAAACATTTATTCAAAAGTTTAAATAAATTACAAGGTCACAAATGAACTTTAAGTTCTAGTTTTAATTTTGATACAATGTTTTTTTTTGTTAACCGGCAAATTGAAGCTAGCCCTCTGGGCCAAGTAGAGATACTATTTCAACTAGGCTACATGTGTTGGCATATGAGTCCCACTACATTCAAGAGTCTAATACCACGTCATAAGACTCATACCTAAAATACTTTAAGAGTTTTTTATTTTAAGCATTTCCTAACGGTATCAAATGCGAAACGCTTGAGGAATCATGTCTCAAATGCCCCCCGCGCCTCAGCCACTGGGTACTCTTGAGGACAATCTCGATGTAATGTTAAACTGTAAGAGCTTGTTAGTTATTAATATTAATATGGTTATTGGTGTTAATTTTTCTTATTAATGTTTTTCCTTGTTTTGCCTATTTATTTGAGAATTTAAATTGCATGCTTTTTTAGTAAAGGTTTTAGGGTTTTTGTGGTGTTTTTAGAGCTTTTCATGAAATTGGGGCCTTTTTATTTGTATTTAAAGAAAACAATAGTGCCTTCTCCCTCTCAAAATATCATCTCAGCCATCAATTCCCTCCTTTGCTTGAGATTGGCGCACAAAACCACCCAACCAAACCCTTCTCTTACAGCCACTAGATCGTGACACCTGCCCTAAGTCGTTGCTGCCACGTGGCTCCGTTCCAGCTGTTCATCTTACACAGCCTTAGCCGATTGATCACCGCCACGTGTCACCGATGGTAGTGGGCAGCAACGCCTCTGTCGTCTTCTTCGTCCACTCGAACAGCTCTCCGTCAAGGCAGTTGTTGCGGCTATAAGTTCCGTCCGGCCGAGTCTCGCTTAGAAACGCCACCGCGTCGCACTAGCAAACCTCTAGCCGTCGTTCGTCGAGCACCACCACCACAGTCGCCTGAAAGCCGTCCCCACGTAAATTCTAACCATCTTCCCTACCAAACAAGTCCCGAGCACGATTTTCTGCCTTGTTCTCTTTGATATCTTGCTTCTTCTTTGCTTGTAAGTCCCTTTTTCGACTGTTTTTCCTTCGAAACCTTCGTTTCTCCATGGATTCCAGCAAACTTTCAAGCTTTAAACCGCAACTTATTTTACAGATTGCCAAAGCTAGATAACTCCGTTTGAAGATCCGAGACCAGATCCGTAATCTAGAGGTCGAGAGCTTTCCAACGAGGTATGACCCGCTTCGTTCCGTGGCGTCGCGCCACCGTACTCCGGCGAAGTGTTCCCAAACAGTAGCTTATTCTTGTTCCCGTGATTCTAACCCCGCTTGTGGCTCGTTTAGCTCGTCCCTAACGAATTCTCGACAATGTTTTATGTTTAGGTGACCCAGGATCCATTCTTAGCTAGCAGAGTTATTTTAGTGTTCGGTCAAGTCGTAGGAAAAGTAAGGGGCTTCATTATGAGTTGGGTGTGGCAATTTCATAGCAAGTAGTGGCATGACTAGGGTATTTCAAACTATAGCACGATGAAATGCATGTTTGGCCTTGATTATTTATGTCGTGAATGTTCTGTTTATGCTTCGTATGTTAGAAATTGATCTTGTTCTAGTTCTACTATTGCTACTTGTATACGATTATACGCTATGGTGTGTTGTTGACTCGAAATGACTGTAGGATTGCATATAGTACTCTATTGCGATGTTTTAAGCCATGGGCCATACTATGAATCTCATGCTAGTTTAGGAACTCGTGTGCCCCTTCGGCTAGCTTTATTTCTGTTTCTATAACACTCGTTGGGTCGCATTTGCTATGTCTTATAATTACTTGTTTTTCCTTTGTGGTACATGGGAAGAGGAGCCAGTCATGACTCTCTTGACCCCGACACCTACTGGAAGAGGCCACTGAGACAGATGATGGTGCAGAGAGATGCCTGTCGGTGGGCTTGCATGCATTTTGGGATGTTGTCTGCAGGCAGTCGGTCTCCGCATGCTCGGGGCTAGGATATGGCGCCCCTAGCCCGAGGTTTAGGGATCTTGTGTGGACTCCGTCACTCGTGACACTCCCTGATACGTTCAGGTGTTTTGCACGTCATTCGTGTATGCCTTTGCTGACACGACCTGAGTGTCGTTGTCTTGCCTGAAGTTTAGGGATTCTGTGTGTTTCCCTCACTCGTGGCGGGTCCCTGACAGAAGTCAGGCTACCCCGAGACATTCGTGTATGTCTCCGCGGACACGTAGACACGGTATGAGACGTGTCCTAACCCGAGGTTTAGAGAACCTATGTGTTATCGTCATTCGCGGCCCCTTCCTAACAGAGGTCAGATGACTTGTTGGCATTCATGTATGCCCCTGTTGTCGCGGTTTGAGCATCGTTGACTTTGTAGTGGTTGACCTGTGGGCCAACCCTGCCTTTTATTTGGCATGATGTTCTTAGCTCGAGTATTCGAGTCTTGTTAGTGCTTGCATGATCTCCCTCATAGTGAACTTCTTACTGGGTATATATATTTATATATGTATTCACCCCTTATATCTTTCAGGTATGAAAGCACGTCGAGGTGGCTGATTGTGGAGTTGTATGATCATGGGCATGGCGTCTTTATCTTCCGCATTATTTTATCACATTTAGTTATTTCAAACTCCTATTATGCTTTAGTTTTGGACTTATTCGTTATTTCTATGTGTTTACGACGTTTCATTGGATCTCAAACTTTGTTTAGAACTATTTTAAGCTTTTGGAAGTATCTGTTTTATTTACGTAATGAGAATGCATGTTGTGCCCGTTCTATCTTAATATTTTCTCAAGTCATGCATGAGTAACATTCCCATTAGAGTCATTTAGAAAGTCAGGTCGTTACATAAACAAAAAAAAAATCTTAATTTGAAAGCAATTATGAAGTCAACGAGATTTTATTGTTCGTCCCCATTTGGTTTTTTTATTTTTTGTTTTTGAAATTTAAGCCTATTATCATATGTTTTTTCTTACTTGGATATCTACATCTTACCTATATTCGTAGGAAACCAAACCAAAATTTAGAAACTAAAAAAATAAAAAATAAAAATTGTAGAAAATGTGGAATACAATAAAAAACAAAAAACAAAATAGTTATCAAACGGACCTTAAGAATCCATAAATCAAACTATACCCACAAATTTTCAAAACCGGTTATCAACTCAATCCAAGCTAGAAATACTCTATTACATCAAGTGTAAGGTCAAACAACAATGTATAATATATCTCTAATCGAAGATCGAAAATCGAAAATCAGGTTAAATACATACAATTTAAAGTCAATCTAAGTTTTAGGCTTAAACTCTAAAGTACCTAACCATAAACTTGTCTATTTAATCCCACAATAGCGGTACAGTACTTGAGCTCATGAGTTTTGGGGGTGTGCTCCCTTCGAAGTCTCAGGCTCGAAGTAATGGTGGGGATTAATTTTCCAGGCGAACTCCATTTTCACTTCCGGTCTTATGATGATGCCACAGTTTAAAGACGGGTCAGTGGTGTCTCCAAGTTTAGAAAAACAAAGCTCCAAATGCTTGAGACATCTAAAAAAACTGTCTAATTTCCTCTTTATTTCTTCTCTTCCATGCCAAATGAAAGCCACCAACCCTTTTCCTTTGTCATGTTTGCCAATCCATTTTCCTTTTTGAAAGAAGATAAATGGTAGAGGTAAATATTGATTATCATAGAAAGAAATGAGGGTAATAAATGTTTCCAAAAACACAAAAAGGGTTATGTTGTCATTTGCCAAACAAGGCCCAACAGACCAAATGTCAAGTCAGGCCCATTTATCACTCTGCCCTACAACCACAGTCACATCAGTTATAGCCTGTAACCAGTACCCATATGCTCTCATCTTTTTTACCCTTTTTTCTTTTGAAATCTTTTTTCCCCTATTCTTAAACTTAATATTAAGATAGATTTTGAATCCACTATGGGTGATGTGAACTTAAAGAATGTAACTTTCTATGAAGGTGTTTGTTTGTTGAATTTATGGAGGATTTAGAAATGAGTTTTTTCTAACTAACTCTCAAAAAATCACATTCAAACGCGCTATTGTAATTACTCAAAACAGCTCCTCATTTCTAACTACTCATTTCTAATCATTCATTTCTAACTACTCAAAATAACTTCTCATTTCAAATCCACATCTAAACAAGTTATTGTCTTTAATTCTTCTACAAAAAAAAAATCCACATTCAAACAAATTTTTAGCTGCAACTCCTCAATTTCTAACTTCTCAAACTAACTCTTTATTCAAACACCTATGTGTCTAATAGATCCCACATAGACATTTTTGAAAGCTCATAATTAGTCATTTTTAAACATTGAGGAACTTAATTGACACAAATAAGTAGTGTGTACCTTAAACTATGCTAAATTAGGAGTTTACTGATCTGAAGACAATATGGTGTATAAATCCTATGACTTTGTTCTTTTGTTCGATCCAAATAAGAGTTACTGGAAGGTACTCCAAAGGATCTAAAGAAACCAAAAGGTTGACTTCAATCATGACAAAGGATATATTTCATATGAATTTTCTTGACATTCAAATGTTGTATGATCAGACAATATATCCATAAAAATAATCGAAGTGAGCATAAGCTAACCCGAATATTATGATATAAAAAAATAAGAGTTACACTAACTACACTTCCACAACACACAAGTTTGTGGGAAAAAAAACTCCTTTATGCATCAAAGTTCAAACCCTTTATCCTAAA
Source organism: Sechiopsis laciniata (assembly GCA_037833695.1). Classification (NCBI taxonomy): domain Eukaryota; kingdom Viridiplantae; phylum Streptophyta; class Magnoliopsida; order Cucurbitales; family Cucurbitaceae; genus Sechiopsis; species Sechiopsis laciniata. The sequence goes on from JBBMKA010000005.1 coordinate 569,504, forward strand.
ATTCAAATTTGGAAACAGTACATACAAACACGTAGAGATCAGAGCAAAACAGAACCAAAATCTTCTTACCAGAGCTGGTCGGGTTTTGATAACTGCATATAATCTTCTGGTCTAACATTGCCAGTTTAATATTGCTGTTCAGTTTGAACAAAAAGCAAACACCAGTCATTATTTTCAGCTGCAAACCCAAGAGAAAAGAGAAGACAAAGAAAGAGAGAGAATTTTGAGTCAGAAACCACTGCCACATAATTCCAAATTTCCAGACACATATATTACTCTTTATGTTCCAACCCACTAACAAGTAATGTCAAGCTTTGCCTGTTCATATCATTACTCCACTCAATCCCCAATCCCAAAAAACTCTCAGTTTTCAGCCTTTGAATGATATGTTTTGAGAAGATTTGTCTATTTAGATTGGTTGTGAATAGAATGATTTTAAAATTGAGTTTGATGGTCTTTTTACTTTGATGGGTTTTTTTAAGTCCTTACACATTCATATGGCATATGCTAATATAGACGTTGTTGAGTTTTTCGAGATGTCTAGATTCTTCACTACTACATAAAGAAACTACAAACTTTTTAATGAGATTAATATAAAAAGTAAGAGAATTCGATCAGATGACATCTAAGTCATTAATCTATGTTTATGCAAAAACCTCAAAACTTGAATCAGATACCAGATAAGTCTCACATCACTAGTTTTCACTTTTACTTATCTAATTTAAATCTAATTCGAGGATCAAACTCTAAATCATCAGTTCTTAGGCTAATGCAGTGAGCAATGTGGAATGGTAATAGAATATGCAGTTGGGGAAGCCAACAAAACTTGAACTAATTGACCCCTCAAAAGTGGAAGCAGACATAAGCCTGGCCCAGGCACCATAAATCAACTATGATAGGCAACTTATTCAAACACAAAGCCCGCCACTTTATCTTTCTCTTTCTTACTTTACATCATAACACATTCAAATATTTCTTCTTCACTTTGTTTTCTGTGATTACTTTACCAGGAAAAAAAACAGAAAGGAAAAGAAGAAACACCCCCTTCCCTTTTCCAATTTCCACAAAACCCTTCTTACTTTGATTATTTAAAAACTCAATTTCATACCTTACTGACCTGAAACTCAACAACATGAAGTTGTTGCCTTCTCCATCTTACTCATCCTCTTCTTCCACTTTTGATCCCCATACCTGCAACCCCAGAGCAGCAGCTACACCCAGCTGCATTTCGGGAATTCTCCGCCGAATTCTCTGCTCCGGTAGCCTCCCGACGCACCCGTCCGATCATGTCACAGAAGAAACCAATTCAGTGAAGTCTGATGACAAGGCTCTTCAAGGCAATGATGCAACAAATGAGGCTAAGAACACTGCTGGAATTGTGGCCAGGCTGATGGGTTTGGATTCCATGCCAGAAATGAAGCAGAAACATAATTCAATAACAAGAAGCCAATCCATGAACTCTGTGGAGCATTTCTACAAACACCTTGAAGGCAAACATGAACAGGTCAAAACGACACTATCATTTCGAGAGATGCCCACATTTCTTGAGCTTGATAATGAAGATTACTTCATCCTAAGCTTCGAAGGAGATACCAAAAGCAAACAATTCAGAGCAAACAAAAGCAGAAATGAAGAATTCAAATTCAAACAAAGAAATCAAGAACAGGACAAATACAAGAACAGGGAAAGCAACAAAACAAAGCAGCCAAAGACAAGGAGATTCGATCCAGAAGAAGCCAAAGAGTTCATCCTAATAGATTTAAAACAAAAGAAGAAATCAAGAAAAAGAGTCGCAAAAAACAAACCCAAATCCAGAAATTCAACGAAGAATCGCCATGGCAGAAACTCAACGAGAAAAGTAGAATCAGCGTGCAGCTCCGACGAGTTAAGCCCAGTATCAGTCCTCGACAACATCCAATTCCTCAGAGATCAAGAACAATCAACCCCATTATCAGGTTCGATTCTCAATTCTTCAACAAAACCCTAATTTCAGATTCTTCAATTCGTTTCTCAAATTCCTTAAATCCCTACTTTCAGGAGATTCCGCTTCGAAATCCCAGATAAACCCAAGAAGGAAATTATCTCCAGAGCTCGAAATTTCTCAAATCCCATCAAGAAACGACGATGATTTGATCCTTCCGAAGTCGAAAGTGATTGATAGCGGAATTTGGCGTGAAGGATTCGGAGAAGAGATTTGTAAGATAACTGAGAAGGAATTGGGGGAATCGAATTGGAAATACAGCCAGATTTGTGAAGAACTTGAAAGTTTTGATTCGTTTGTTCTTGAAGGATTGATAGATGAGTTTGTAGAACAAATGTATGATTTGATCTTCATCTGAAGATCAATAATTTACAACAACATGTAAATTTTGGAATTATAGTTTACTAAATTAATTAACCGAAATTGAACAGAAATTTGAAAAATTAATTTCCAGTTCTAAATTCTAATTTTGAATTTTCTGTTCTAATTTGAATTTGAATTTGAATTTGCTATTCCGTAAGAACAAAGAATCTGATTTTTGAATTTTTCGTTTTAAAGTATATATTTTTTAAGATTTTTTTTTTCTTTCATTGTCTAAATTGTATTGGTAATTAATATTATATACCTCACAGCACAACGATATTGATATTTATAACGGAAATTTGAATTATTTCTTTTGTCCCACGTTAATTATCAAGTTAATATTTCGAAATTTCATTTTATCAGTAAAAAAAGACTAAGTGACATTTTATATGATCAAATAATTATAATGCTGCAGTTTGGAATCTTCTAATCTTAATTGTCATAGAATTAAAAAAATAATAATAATCATGTTGTACTTATATAATTCATATTATTGTTTAATATGTAATAAAGAAACTCCATGATCATATCTCGTATATAGTTAATTTTGTTGTCAAACTTGTAAATGAAGTTAACAAAATTAATTTTTAAACAGCTATAGTAAATTTACATCATCTACGATTAACATATGTTTAAATTCGCGAAAATGTCACTTAAATATTATTTAACTTTTAAAATTCAATCAATTTGGTCAATCTATTAAAATTTGCTAGTGTAACTCTCATTTTATTTGAGAATGATAATATTTTATGTATGATTTATATTCTTTACTCTCCAATTTGAACTTACAATTATTTTTATTTTTATTTTTATTTTTTTGGCTTTTCTTTACGAAAAAGCTATGCTTGTTTTCTTTATTATAATTCCTCTACTATAGTTTCAAGTGAAATTTAAAAATACAAATACAAATACAAGTTTTACAATTTTTTTTTAATTTTCAAAATACACTAAAAGTACTAAATAGTTAACAAAATAAAGAACCCCACATTTTTTTACTAAATTTTTTTTAAAAAAAAAAAACAGAAATTCAAATGGTTTAGTTTTACAAAAACAAGGATTTGTTTGATTGCCGAAAAATTTCAGAAATTATTAGAGCCAATCAGGACCTTTTCCTAAAACTTCAGAGAACAATGTAAAATGCTAATACTAAGATTATACAAATATAATAATTTACATAACCAAAAAAAAACACCAAAACTTTTTAGTTCAATTTAATAAGATTCTAGCAGGAAGAAAAACCCCAGGTGCTTGTTCTTCCACTACTCCATCTTCTTTACAAACCAGTTTCATCACAGAACCAGACCCCATTTGGTACTTTTGTTCTGCTTCAACAAAGCTTTTGTGAAGAACAAGCTCCACCCATTGTTCCATGGCTTTATTCTTCTCAGATAGCCAGTTCGCTGCCAGGATTTGGATTACGATTTCATGGTCGATCTCCAGTACGACCTCACTTCCGAACACCCTTTTAAACTGCAAGTTTATTACCTTCACTAGCTTCTCTGCTGCTTCGTCGAAATCATATGGCTCGAATGTGACCTTTTCGTCTACTTGTTGGAGGAATTCGTCTAGCCATGTTTCTGACCCTTCTGATACCGAGTCGCTATCACAATCGCCGTCGTTCGATCCTTCTTCTACCTCTTCTACTGGGAGATTCAAGTCTAGGAATGACATTGATGAGGATGCCTTAGATTCGTCTAACTTTCTCTTTTTCGATAGTGAAATGTTCGAGTTTCCTCGGGTGAATTTGATCCTCACATTCATGTCATTGTGTTTACTGACATTGCTGGTAAAACGTTCTACTAGTATTTGCATTTGACAATTTTTGGCTTTGAGTATTCTCTCCTCGGAAAATCCAGTCGATTCTTCACCATCTATATTGGAGGTTTTGTCTACTTTTTTGTTCGTCGACGTTGTCACGAAAATCGTATTATTGATGGTAATTTGTCTCCCATGTGAATCTGGAAACTTTCCAGTCGTAATTGCCTGAAACAAGCAACTTTTAGCCCGAACGTCTGCCTTGTCTACATTCTCGAGAAGGACAACCGAGGAGGGTTTCTTCCTCAACTCCCCAGCAACATAATCAACAACAGTTTGTCCCCGAAACCTCTCGTCGTACCCACCTAAGCCACTGCAGTCAAAGAGTGAGTTCGGTTGGCAATCCCGGTCCTGAGAGGCAAAATCAATTGAGATAAGATTCTCTCTGCTTCCAAACATCAACTCAGCAAGAGCTGACGAAATTTTTTGTTTTCCTATCGAGTCTGGTCCTAGGAACGTCAGCCAAATATCACCCCTTGAACTTGAGCTAAGGCGCCTTCCACCACCTCTTCGACAACGAAGAACCGTTTCGACAATAGAACATGTAGCTTTACCTTGCCAGCTAACTTTTTCATTCAGCGCATTCCAGAGTGACTTGAATTCTATCATATCGAGTGGTCGCCCAATGGTCGGATTGGAACAACCGAGGGATTCGCTTGGATAATGGTTACTTGGCCTACTAAACTCTGTTGGATTTGAGCTTGTGAAGTGATGAATGCTAACATTTTTACTTTCTAATTCTGAAACTTTTCTCTTGTTCTCACTGGCAGATGCATATAAAGTCCCCAAACCCAAATCAGTGGTAACAGAGATGACAGGTGAAGGTACTAGTTTATCAGGAACGATAGACTTCGAGAAAATCCGAAGACTATCGGCTTCAACACCTGGAGATGCTCCAGTTACAGTTCTCGATTGGAAATTATCGGTGTGTGTGTTGGAAATCTCCAATATTTGCCTGGCCTGCTGTGTGTTTAAATTGTTGTGCAACTCTCTAGATAAGCATGGATTTGCAATAACAGATCTTCCTCCAGTTACTGATGATGTTTGTTCACCACTTCTTTCATGATCTAAGGCCAATCGAGTCGATTCAAACACTGTCCCGTGCCTGGTCTGTGAGATATCTAGTTTAGGGAACAGGTGCGTTTGATGAAGACGACAGATATCGTTCCATTTCTTCTGCAGTCCAGCTACCTTATCACTGTATGTACTTATATCGTCTCGGGTCTGCGCTGGATCAAGAAGTTCATAAGAACATAATTACTAGGCAAAAAATCCACAACAGAAGTCGAAGAAATCGACTTTGAAAAGAGTTACACACCTTGTACATATCGAATTCCTTGTGCTTTGCATCGAGTTCAGTCATTGGCATATGCAAGGCATTTGTCAATCCTGGCTTCCATATAGCAGCAACTTCTTGCTCATATTTTTCGTTGCATTGATGACAGCGAGTAAACGACTGATTCGGGTTGCTTAACTGACTCGGAAAATTAGATTGCGAAGGAAAGAATCCACCAAATGGAACAAAAGATCCCATTAAGCTGCAAATGCCAAATACAAGCATGAACTGTAAGATCTACCATACAAGGAACCTTCAAAACATGATAATAGTTTAGTAACTAAGAGGTCCAGTCCATGGTGGTCAGACCTAGGGGTGTTCACATTTTATCCGAAAACCGAACCGACCGACCGAAACCGACCGAATTAAGGTCGGTCAGTCGGTTATTATATAGGATCGGTCGGTGTCGGTTAATCAAACAAGTTAACCGAAGGTCGGTCGGTCGGAGAATTTTATTAAAAAAACCGACCAATTTTTTTTTTTTTTTTTTTAATAATAATTAATATATTTTTTTATATAGTCCATAAACATGCTCAAATTCATCCAATTCTTTATAAAATTCATAGCCCAAGACCCATC
>JBBMKA010000005.1:575677-587526 GCA_037833695.1 Sechiopsis laciniata
AAGAAAACCGAAATGTCGGTTATTGAGGTCGGTTTTTGGAGAAAACCGACCCCGACCGACCGACGAACACCCCTAGTCAGACCTAAGAATTAATTTCCTAAGATTTCGTTGACAACTAAAAATTGTAGGGACAGACGGTATGTCTTGTGAGAATAGTCAAAGTACATATTAGCTGGCCTGGACTCTCATAAATATTTTAAAAAAACATTATTCTACTCTAAAGTCCTGCTGAATATCCAAAAGATAGAAGAACCAAAATAAATGTTGCAAAAGTATATGAATCAAAATGAAAAATCCAAAACCAAAATATGATTTAGACCCTTAAATTATCTTTTCTTCTGGTGTTGCAGTCTCTTCTGAAACAAGTAAAAGATTATAACAATAGGGAGAAACCATTATCACATGCAGAAGATAAGCATTGCAGAATCAACTTGAAGCCATTATTTTCTGCTGCAAAATTACAAGCCCTGAATTATTGTACCCGTTCTGTTTAAGGGGTTTCGTCTTGTAAAAATCTATATTTTGTATCTAGTTTTTGGTTTCTGGAAGTCATTAATGCTGTGTTCATATTCATCATTTCTTTTCATTTTAGTTTAGAAATTTTTAAGCTTTTTTATTCCAGTCAAACGTTCAAAATCTCTATTCTAGTTTCTAAACTGTTAAATAAGAAACTATTTCAGTCCCTGCTACACTATTTTTTCATCTAATATCAACTTCAACAAATATTTGTTTCAAACCTATAAGGCTTGAAATCATGCTCCTATTAACATGTCAGAACACGTTTTTATAACTGGGAATCAGAACTTCACTCTACTACATACCTGGAAGCCGGGGTCCCTACACCCACCCATGAGTTTCAAACTTAAGACCTCGAAGGAGCATAGCAGGGAAATCCCAACTTCTAACAATGAGGTAGCCCCTTGGGACATGCTATAACATACTTTTAAATGTTTGGATGAATGAATACATACATTTCATCTAATAAATGTAAGATCAAAATGACTATTTTTCTAACGTTTAAGGATGAAATTAAACATTTTGAGAAGTTTAGGAACAAAAATAGAGCGTGCCTTCAAGTTCAAGTACTAAAATGGACATTTTGAAAGTTTAGGGGCCAAAACAAGCTGTAAGGACCAAAATGAAATTTACACCTAATTATAAAGCAGAACTGTATTTTTTTACTCTAGAATACCCTTTCCCCAATAAAACAATACAGACAAAAGCAGAAACAATAAAGATTTACCCTACATACTTCTTTTTCTTAAAAAACAAGAAACCAAAAACAAAACAAAGAAACTAGATCTCATAACATTATAATAATCACCTCTTTTTCTCTTTCCAATTCACTCATCAATAACAGCAAGATAAACAAAATACCAAATACATAATCATTGCAGTGCCAGTAATCAGCACAAAAGGCCTATTAGACCAAGAACAAGAATGTTTTAATAAACGAATACAACTAGGGTCCGAGCCTTGGAAGCGAATGCCCTCAGTTACGTAGTGGAGTGGAGCTTTGAATCCCAATTATCAAACAAATAAACCAAATACAAACCTTCAACAATCCCAAATGAAAAAAACCAGAAGAACAAACAGACAATCAAAACACAAAAAGGCCCTTTCCTTAAAAAACGAGATACCAAAAACAAAACAAGAAAGCAGATCTGAGAACATTATAATAATCCCTTCTTTTTCTCTATCCAATTCATTCATCAATATCAACTAAGGATAAACAAACACCATGTACTTAATTTTGCAGTAATCAGCACAAAAGGCTTATTAGACCAAGAATGTTTCAATAAACAAATACGAAATCAAATACCGGCCTTGAACAGGTGCGGGTGCCCAGATATTTAGTAGAGCAAATCTCTGACTCCCAGTCACAAAAAAATAAACAAATACAAACTCTCAAGCAATCTCAACTGAAAAGATCAGCAGAACAAACAGACAATCAATACACAAAAAGGCCCCTTTTATTGCTATCTCCCTCTTCTTCATTGCACATCAGATTAAAAAAATATGCAGAAATGGCAAAAGGGTGTAAAGCCAAAAAGCTCAGATTTCAATCATATTCAAGCAAATAAAGTAATAATAAAAAACTACCCAGTTGAGTTGAGATCATAAGCTATAAAAAGCTGAAGAAACAAACCTGGATTTATGTCCAGAAACATCACCAATGGACTTGGAAGTTATGGGAAGAAGATGAAGATCCCAATCCCTTTCAATCGCTGGAAACCTAACCAGAAACCTCTCATGAATCTCATAAGTTCCAACAGCTCCAATCAGCCAAACTCTCCCACTGTGAAGCTTAAACAAATCAGTCAATTGAGAAACCACAAATCCCATCCCATTATCATCATCAACATCACTGAAAAAACCACTCAAATCCCCATAATTCACAACAAAACCAGGCCCAGAACATTGCTGAACCATCCCAAAAACCTCCTCAAACTTCAACCCCATTTTCTCTTTGCTCCAATTTCCACTCACAAATTCACAAATCTCCTTCTCAATACAAACCACCCTTAACCCAGAAATCACATCCAATTTACATCTCTGAACACAATCAGTAAAGCTTCGGAGAGCAGAAACAGCATAAACACCAATCAACAAAGGGTTCCTCTCTGTTTTCCTCACCAAAACCTCGCCGATTCGTCGGGAATTGCTATCGTCATCGCCGGCGAACGGGAAGGGAAAATTCCGGTGACCCAGATCGGAATCGGTGAGATTACAGAGAAAAATGGGAGGGCAACGAGAAGAACGAGAGAATCGAGAAGGATGGTGAGATAAAGGAGGATGGATTATAGCTAATTTAATATCACAGCTTCGAAATCCAGCTTCACCAAAAACCCTACTCACAATCGGATCATCAAGAATCGACAAGATGAAATACTTGATTTCGACCTTCAAAATCGAGGGGTTTTGTTGCTGATTATGAATCTGATGAAGATGGAAGCTATCTGGGTGCCGGCGTTGATTAGCTTGAGATCTTTTAATGGCGGCCATTAGCGAGTTGGAAACCGGCGGCTCGTCAGAGGGTTTGGAGGAAGGGAGGCGGTCGAGGGAAACGCTGACGGACAAGTCGAGTGCTCGGAACTGGAGGCGTGGAGGGTACGCGCAGCTGCGGGCGCGTGAGCAGGCGTCGCGCAGGGCGGAGGATGGTAAACAGAGTAGAGCAGAGACGGCGTGAAGGGAGGTTGTTTGAGCGTGGCTGCGGCGACGGGCGACGGCGACGGCGTCGTCTAGCGCCTTCGCCGCCTCCTCCGTTAAGCATTGCCGAGCAGAACTCACCGGCGTCGGCATCGCCGGCCAGCATACGATAAACAGAGCAAATTAAAAAAACAGAAAGAAATTGATTGAGGTTGAAGACTTTTCTTGGGGGAAATTAAAAAAAGGGGAAAAGAATGGTTCACTTCAAGAACTTTTGGGGAATAAATTATTCTTAAAAATGTAGGCCAGACAGTGGGAAATGATGGGTTTGTTCTTCTTCTTGTTGTTGCTAATGGGTGGTCGAGTTTTGGGTTTTTGAGATTGAGGTTGAAGGAGCACCGGCGTACGGCGGCGGCGGCGGTGGCGATGGTGGGGGAAATGAGTCAGTGGCTGGGCAGGCTTCACAGAGACAATTCATGGAACAATTTGTGAGCATAGATTCTTCAGCTTCACAAAAAGAAAAGATCTGGAAAAAAAAAATAGAAATTATGGATGATTTGGTTTAGGGTGCATTTGGATAAAGCCTTTTGAAAATGAGGGAAATTGTTAAAAGAGGTTATAAAAAAGTTTGATGAACATCAAATTTTATTTGAATAGTTAAGTTGTGACGGGGAGAAACCTTATAGAAGAGTTATGAGTTGTTTGGATGAAGATTTGGATGATAAATTATTTTGAGTTATGAGTTGTTTGGACGAAGATTTGAATGATAAATTATTTTGACTAGTTAAAATTATGAAATTTTGTAAATGCTAGTTAAAATATAGATTTTTATAGAAAAGTTACCAACAAAAAAATTTGTTTGAATTTCTTTTTTTTTTTTTTTTTTAGAGATAATAGTTTATTTATATGTAAATTTGAAATTTAGAGTTATTTTGATTATTATAAATGAATAGTTGCTTTAAGTAGCTAAAAATGAATTATTATAAATTAATATTTATTTTGAGTAGTTATAAATGAATTATTAAAAATAAATAATTTAAAATTGATAGTTATTTATAATAGTAAAAATAAATAGTTATGATACTGCGTTTGGATGTAGTTTTTTATGAGTAGTTAATAAATACTCATTTCTAAATCTTCTATAAATTCGACGAACAAACACCCTTAGGAGTTTTGAATAAAGTTATCTTTAGATTGAAAACTTATGAGTATTTGTGATAGAAAACTAATTTAAATATAATGATTTTGAATAGTTGTAGTCATGAAGTAATATTGTAATTTAGATGATTTAGAATATTGTGGATGAATAGTTGCATGGAAAGATATTTTGAATCATTGAAATAAAAAATAGTTGGAGTGATTACAATTTAAGATGGTAGTAATGGCTTGTTTGGATGTCGATTTTTGTACAGAAGTTGCATGTAATATTTCGTTTGAATGCGTATTTTGTAGGAGGAATTTCAGTCAATAGCTTGTTTGAATGTGAGTTTTATAGAAAGAAGTTGCATAAATGAACTATTTGGAAATTATGAATTATTTTGAGTGATTGTAATAACTCGTTTGAATGTCATTCTTTTGACGAAGAGTGATAAATATTCATTTGTAACTAGTCTACAAAACCAAAAATCAAACACCTATGAAAGTATTTAGAGGATTTTATAAAAGGTTTTGGATGGTGAATTTTAGGTGTTTTGGATCAATATTATCCGAATGTGTTGTTGGATCAAACCTTAATAAATCCGCACAAACTCTCTATTGAACCACACTCATAAAGTGTGGTTGTATTTGGTAGAAAATAGTAAAGTAAAAGGATCAATGATAAATGTGGTAATTAACTACTAATTCTAGAATAAGTGTTCGCAGAGATTAAGTTAATGAAGTATTCATTTGTAAATTGGCATTAGTACTAGTTGAAATAATTAATAGGTTTAATCAAAATTGATAACGTGTTGTTTATATTGTTTTGACGTAAAAGACTTTAATCTAGTTAAAAATAATGTCTTCTATATAAGATTTGTAATATGTCACATGAAACATACATGCGGTAAAATAAATTTACAGTGAAAATTATAGAAATGGAAAAAATAAAGAATTTATTTATTTATTTTCTTCGAGTTCATAATTTTGAGATCTTTAGATTAGATGCCGTATCCACTTCAGCAATGGACCAACAACTCAACTGTGGAACTTGGAAATTGAGGGGCCACTTTATTTTGATTACATTCAATATTTTATTTTTATTTTTTATTTATTCCATTATGAAGGGAGATAAATTTGAAGTGATTGCTCTTGGCTTTTTTATTTTATTTTGTTTTGTTTTTATTATGTGCCTGTTTTATTTCCATTTTGTGTTTCTTTTCAGTTTTCACCTCTTTTTCTTGTACCAGACCTACAAAATTATTTCCCATCTTTTGTATGTGTCTCTATTTCCAATTTAGTTTTTTAATTACTCGTGTGTTATATTTATTTGTTAGTATTTCCTTTAAAAAAAACAGTACAATAAGGAGGTGTTTGGATGAGGGGTTAGTTTGAATAGTTAGAAATTGAGATTCATAATTAAAAAAATTCTGAATGTAATTTTAATGAATAGGAGTTAAAAACAATAACTTATTTTAATATGAATTTAAAATAAATAATTTTTTTGAGTAGTTAAAAAAATAATGATTAAAAAAAGTGATTATAAATAAATTATTTTAAAAAGTTTAAAATGAATAGTTATTTTTAATATTTATAAAAACTTGTCTAATATAATTTATCTAAGAAGTGGTTAGTAAATATTCATTTTAAACATTCATAAAAATCAACAAACAAACATTCCCCAACAATGGTAAGTTCTTATTCTCAAAATAATAATAATGGTAAGTTCTTTATAAAAAAAAACACATGTCCGGGGTGTTTGTATTTTTTGGAGTTAATTTAACTTCTCAACCAAAATAAAGAGTTATTTTAACTCCTCCTTTTCTTTTCTTTTTAATTCTTTTTCAATATTATTTTGTAATTTTAAATTAATATACTTTCATAATTAATTTTATTCTTTTTTGTATATCTTTGTTTTGGTGGAGACATGGAGGAGATAGTTTACTCCACCAAAACAAGAGGTTATTTGGAACCTTCATTCTTTTTCATAATTAAATTTTTTTTTATTAATTTTAAATTAATAGTATTTTCATAATTAATTATTTTTTATTTATCATTTTTATTTATATTTTCAGCTACATAGTTTTTTTTTTTTTTTAAACTAATTAATCGGATTGTGTCCTCATTTACGTTTTAAAAATTTAATTAATGTTCTTCCATCTACTTAACATTATTTAGTTTGAACTTTATTAATTTAAATTTATTTTCATTTTCAAAACGTGTTTCATAATGTAAGAGAAACTATAATTTCACATTTTATTTTGTTTTGTCTTTAAACTTTTGTTTATTTGTATTAGTCTAACATAACATCATTAATTCATTAATTGTTATTAAATTAATTAATTTACAAAGTTTTTATGCAAAATTTTAAAAATATAAAATAAAATTCATATCATAAAAAGAAGAATTATGACGAAAGACAGTAACATTGAAATTAAAAATAAAAACAAATGAAGTAATTTAGCCAACAAACAAGTTATTAGCATAAATATAATATTTGGACTTTGAAATTATAAACAAATAAATACATTATTGTTTATTAGAAATTCATAAATGCCATATTATTGATAAATAATAAAAACCCCATACAATGCATATACAAACAACCACATATAAACGAATTATTGTTATAATTCATCTGTGAAAAATTACATACAAACGAGTTATTATTATAACCTTTCTACCAACTCCTCTGTAACTTTTCATTAAGACATTTACAATATTTGTAAGTTGATAATTTAAATATACAACTTCTTCATCACTTATCGCTAGACAAATTTTACTTATTAAAATTTGTCAAAAAAAAATTATTATTAGGTTTATTCTTAAAGAAGATGTTTGGATAGAAATGTTACGAAGGATTAAGAAATGCTTGTTTTGATCAATGCATTAAAAGTGATTGTACTCTTTTGGATAGATGTATTATGAGTGATTATATCAAGACACTTTTATTTAAATAGAGATTATGAATAGTAATAAATAAATGAAAAGTTAGAAAGCATTTATTTGGGTGTAGAAATTAAGAATATTATAACAAAAGTGTTTATTTAAATAGAGGGTTAGTCTAACCATCTATCAAAACTAATTAACATTTGGGTGTGGCTTTTTAAGGAAAGGAGTAATTTATTTGTATGGACAAAAAGTAACTAACAATTAAACTAAGCTCCTAACATGACTTTGAAAAAAGTTTTCAATACATTTGTAAAGGTTAAATACCAAAATGAAGAACTACAGTACACATTCAATTTAAACTTGTTTTCTTTCTTCTTCTTATTTTTCAAGTTCTTTCTTAATTTAAATAATTTATCAAAATAAAAAACCGTTTATCACTAATCAATTATTATTGGAGGGTAATTTGGATGCAACAACGAACTATGATGTCAATATATGAAGCGCCTTGGCGCCACACATCTTAGCCACTTTTCTTTTTTAAAATAAAAAATAAAAATGTGTGTATGACATCATGGCTGGAGCCAAATTGCCCTCTTATTATTATATACAAATCATTATCTAAAAGTTACTAGAAAAATAATTCTTATATAAATTATAATTAAGAGGTGTTTGGATGAGGTTTTAAGTGAGAAATTAGTTTGAAAAGTTAGCTTGAGTAGTTAGAAATTGAGAGTTGTAATCAAATACTCGTCAGGATATAATTTTGATATATATGAGTTAGAGACAATGACTTGTTTGAACGTGGATTTAAAATTAGTAGTTAAAAAAATGATTAGATATAAATGATAAAAAAAATAAATTATTTTGAAGAGTGAGAAATAAATGATCAGAAATGAATTGTTGAAAATGAAAAATTATTTTGAATAGTAAAAATGATGAATTATATTGAATAACAACAAAAAGAATTTGTTTGAATGTAATTTTTAAAGAATGAATTAATAAACCAACGATCTAAATCCTATTTAAATATATCAAACAAACATCCCTAAATTCTTAAATGTTTTTCCACCATTAAATCTCAACAAATCAACTCATTTATTTCTTTATTTATAATATAAATTTTTAATGGAGATTTTGCATGTATAACAAAAAATGAAAAAATGTTTCTATCTCTAGTACAAAATTAAAATTAATTCATTTGAAATCTAAATTAAGTTATATCACTGATAGAATTCAATAAGTCGTAGACTTATTATATCACTAGTAGAGTTTTATCATGATAAAAATCAATGAGTTGTAAATAAATTATTTTAAAAATTATGTTACAAATATAATATAATAGGTAGAATGTAATATTCAAAATAAATTTTCTTATTAAATAATGTTAGTTTCTTTTATACGATTATTAAATGGTGTCCATGTTAATTTAAAAGATTAAAATTTGATATAAGCAAAAATATTAAAAAGATAGATACGCAATCTAGAGATTGATTCTGAAGTCTCAATCAATCAGGGAAGCACCCACTGAGAAAGAACAGATACAGCCCTTTGATTGGACAGCAAAGCCAACGAGACATTTGATCAGACGGCTAAGAAGATGCCACGTGGCTTACAATGCAACTAACGAAATGCACTTGATTATAACCTTTAATTAAACTTTTTTAAAAAAAATTTCTATTTGTTGGGTTTGAAAATAAAATGATTAAGGAGAGAAAAAAAGTGTTTGATTTGACCTTCTTTGGTGTTTGTTGCAGCCTCTTTATTTATTTATTTTTTTCCCCTCAACTTCTATTTTCATGTCCATGTTAATTTTTGTTTTCTCTCCTTTTCTTTTTTTACCTGTTTGGTAAATTTAAACTTTTGTACTGACTTTCCTTTTGCAACCAAGTGTTCTCTATTTTATTTCCCTTTTGGCACCAAACATTGGAAAAGAAATAAACAACAACTTTAATCCCTGCATTCGTAAATAATGTTTGAGAGAATGTTTTTTTTCTCATACAATTTTGGGAAAAATAATTTTTTTTACTCTCTCGTTTTTTTTATACATTTTTTAAAATTATTTTTATTTAGTATTTAATATATGTACTTCAAAGTAAATATATCCTTGAATCTAGTCCATGCAATTTTTCTTTCATTTTAATATAAACCGATTTTTATCTATGAATCGAGTTTATTTATTTATTTATTTATTTTTAATATTTGTGATGGTTTGTATTAACTTGGGTGTATATCGACTAATGTCACATGCTATATTATATAATTCTACGATATTTGAATGTAAAAAAATTTGCATGAAAAAAAAAAAACTAATTTCTTAATAGGTGGTCATCACTTATTAGTTTCTCAACGGTTTCTTGACTATTAGGCAACTATATATGATTTATGGACCGAGTCTTAAAAGCTAAAATATGAGATAAACCTAACTAAAAAATACATAGTTTTATGGGAATTAACTAACTCGAAACTTTGGGTTTGTCTAAAAAATTATCATAACTCAACCAAACCCGAACAATATACACCCTTAAATAAACAACCCACATTTTAAGTATACTAATCAACTCATAAGATCAATCATAAGTGTTTATGATCAAAATGTCATGTGATCAAATTATCCACTCATATGTTGTTGAAATCAAAATTATTTATGGTAAATTATAAATATTGGATCCATCGTTCCAACAAATTCATAATTTAGTTTCTTTGATTTTAAAATCAAGAATTTGATTTTCATGGTTTAAATAAAGTTAGGATTTAATTTCCTTAATTAGAAAAAACTAGAACTTAGATTATATGATTTTATAAAATTAAAAAAGAACACATGTCATTCATAATGGATGCCAAGCTAAATAAGTGTAAATAAATATTAATACATAAATAAATGTGATTTATTAGTCATATCAATCACTTAACTCATATTTTCTCAAAAAAAAAAAAACACTTAACTCATATGGTTGGTTATCGACATATAAAGCACCGCCTTTCACACATTTAAACGACCAACATTAAAAATAAGTATAACTATTTTTAGATTTTATCAAGAGAACTAAATTATAGCATATAAACTGAAATTAACTTTTTTTCAAATTATATAACCTAAATCTTAGCATTTTAAAATTTAAAGATTAAATTATAATTTTCTCTCTGTACTAAATTTATTAACAAATATTTTTGGTAAACAACCACTATTCTAGAACATTTGTTTGTTTTTTGTGACAGACAATCGCCCCTAACTACGTCCATCAAACTTTCGAGCAAACCATGCATCAAATCATCCATTAAGTCTCATACCAAATTTATCACTTTAATACTATTAACACTAATCTCTAGAAGAGTATGTAATTAACCAAACACTATTAATTAACATGTTTAAATGTGCAGTTAATTACTAAACTACAACTAATTATTCCATCCTACTCAATTAAACAACCACTATTAATGTCAATGTTCAAATGGATGGTTAATTTCTCAAATGTAAGAAGTTTTTAAAATATTTATATCTATAATCATAATATATATATATACTTTTTTTTTGAAAAGGACATATTTCATATTTGTAATTGAATCTTTTGAATGTAAAAACAAATATTCACATGGTGTTTAATGTTGTATTATAAATACCTATTAATATTAATATTATGCATCATAAATACGTATTAATAAAAGTCTTATAAAAAAATATAGAATAATACTCAATAATATAAATGATTACTTTAATTAATTTTTAAAAATAATAGTATTTATAATTATTTTATAAATTTGATCTGTCTAATAATTTATTTATAAATCTATAATTTTAGAAACCCATTTAATAACCATTTTATTTATGGTTATCTATTTTTGTTTTTATTTTTTTAAAAACAGATTTATTTGATAATCAATTTTTATTTTTATTTTTAAAAATTTTAAAACATTTTTAAAATAATAAAAAAAGTCTAAAAACTAAAAAAAGTAACTTTTAAAAATAAGTTTTGTTTTTATTTTTAAAAAAGTGTGAAAAATTAAGAATAAATAGTAAAAAAATAAAATCAAAACAAAACAAAGTGTGATGTTTGATAAAACATGTTTTTTAATTTTTAATTTTTAAAAACATAATGAATTACAAAAAAACAAAAAACAAAGTTCTCTTTCCAAATGTCAGAGAAAGGACTGTTTTCATTGGTCGCTTTCGCTTTTAAATATTTGACAACTAAGAGGCGCGTGAGGCAGTTTTGAACTATTTGTAGAGAGAAAAAAAGAGGGAAGAGAGAGAAAGGGGAAGAAAAGGAAAGAATCATAAACCTTCGCTTTCTAGAAAAAGGCAAACCCTAAAGCTTTTTTTTTATTTCTTAAATAGGAAAAGTTGGGAATTGTTTGTTTTTTTTTTTAAATGTAATTGTTTGTTTACATTAAAATATAATTGTTGTGTATTTTCTTTTAAGAGTGCGTTTGTTTTTTGAATATGAGTAGTGGTTAATAACTATTGTTAACCACTCTTTAACCATTCTAT
Organism: Sechiopsis laciniata; assembly: GCA_037833695.1. Classification (NCBI taxonomy): domain Eukaryota; kingdom Viridiplantae; phylum Streptophyta; class Magnoliopsida; order Cucurbitales; family Cucurbitaceae; genus Sechiopsis; species Sechiopsis laciniata. Next base: position 587,343 of record JBBMKA010000005.1, read on the forward strand.
CAAATCTCACATTAAATTTTATTCAACTTCGCATCAGATTTATCACTCAACCACTACTAACCTCAATCTCCAAACAAATAGTTGATTACTCAACTACTATTAACCTTAATCTCCAAAAGAGTAGTTAACCACTTCAAACTACTATTAACCACTTTATTCTATTCCACTCCATTATTTTCTACAA
>JBBMKA010000005.1:605511-626154 GCA_037833695.1 Sechiopsis laciniata
CACCAGGATACTTTGAAGAGTATTCTAATTTAAGTGCTTTTAAGCTGCCTCGAATTAGAGATCTCTCAAAAAGCATGACACTGTGACACCAGGATACTTTGAAGAGTATTCTAATTTAAGTGCTTTTAAGCTGCCTCGAATTAGAGATCTCTCAAAAAGCATGCATTGGAGTTCTTACCCTCAACGTTGGATTGTTCGTTCCTAAACTTATTTCTAGTAATATTAATATTGCCCACAACCTATTTTTAAGGGTATTCTAGTAATCATGCCCGCTCCTAAATTTATTTCTAGTTAATATTAATTCATGTTAATAAGTAATATTCTTGACCATATCTTTTACATAAGAGCAATACTTACACATCCTTAAAATTATGTTTTTACTTTTTTACATTTCTCTCTCCACTTTAACATTTCTCTCTCCATGAATCAAAGTCCTTTATTTTTTAAAGCATGTGATTATAAGGTGAGTACTTACCCACCCTTAAGTAAGTATTATTCTTTACATAAAAGCTTTAATTTTTTACAAAAACAAACATATCCTTTATTAAATGTACTACATTACATTAGTATACATAGAAAATACATGTGAAAGTATACCTTAAATACTTCTTCATAAAACTATAACCTTTTTTTCGAATCAAATTTAAGATTTGGAAGAAACTTAGGTCTTCAAAAAGAAATATTTGCCACACAAAAAACCAATACTTATCCAACACTGAGTTCTATTTAGGGATAGATATTTGTAAGACAACTTTACTTTTTAAATGTAATTAAAAATATAGTAACAAAAACAACTTAACTAGATCATCATAGTAAAGTTGAGTAAAAAAATTTCAAATCCCAAATCATGGTTAAACTAAAAAATAATAATAATAAAAATAAAATAAAATAAAAAAATAGACAGATAAAAAAAAATAAAACTAGTTAGTAAATATTTTCTTTATATACAATTTCCGAACCTTTAAAAATCACGGATAAAATTAGTGGCGACCCAAGATGATCTTGAAAGTTTAAAATTCTTAGTGTAAAACAGAAGTATTTCATCTCATTTTTGTGCTAATTCTCACCATCGACACCATTGAAGCGGCCTCAATCCACATGAGTAATCAAATTCTCTTCTCAATGCTCTGTTTGTGCGATTCAATGCTTTGTTTGAAGTTTCGACTGCTTTAGTGGGTTCCTTTACACTCTTATTTTTCGCATAGATACAACCCCTTTGGCAAAAGCTTTTGGTGATCTCTCTGTTTGCTAACCCAAGTTACAGGGTAGAGGGAACTTCAAAGCTGTTTGGTTTGTGAGATTTTGGTCAGGAAAATCTCAACACCTTCCTCTTGCTCCTCATAATAACTTGTGTTGCCCATTCACTTGCTCCACTGCTTTGGGAGAAGCTGGCAGATTCGGTTGGCATTTCGATCTGACCGTCCCAAGAGATTTGTGAAACTGATCGTGTCCTTCTATACGGTGGATCGACTTGTTCCCTCCCAGATTGCATGAGTCGATGAACTGCAGCTTTCGTCTGTCTACCTCGTCCTTTATTCTCTGCAAGACAGAGGGAAGTAATGAGTTTGCTAAAACAAAACCCCCGCTTTCTACTTCTGAATAAAGACATTATTTTATCTGAAGAATGAGTTTATAGATCTTTATTATTTAATATCCAAACTGTTCAGGTCAGCTTGCGCGCACCTCGACTATTGTCTCGTGATATACCACCTGACCGTACAACATTTGGATGTCAAGGAAGCTAGTAGGAAATTAATTCCTAGGTAGATGAGTTTATAGAATTACAAATTTCCTAAAAGAACAGCAAGAGAAAGTAATTAAAGCATTCACTAATGGAATAATCTATACACAGGCAAGGATCATTTTTCAAAATTTTGAAGAGAGCTGTGAACGTTAAAGAAGAACTTGTATCCATATTATAATCTCAATCAAGATGAGATTGAAAGGTGACGTATACCAGAACAAAAATGCCTCCTGACAAACTAAAAGATAAAATTATTTTACTGCGATCAGGAGGTATGGTTTCGGTTCCGCTATGGATACACCAGAACATTAGTACTCTATTTGAAGAAGTCAATACTTATAAAAAGGTATACAAAGCCTAAATATCCTCTCCCACAAGTAACCTATAGCTTTTTGCCACAAAAAAAACGTCAGATGAAGTAACGAACTATATCCGAATTGAGAAACTTGGCTCACGAATACATAAAGACCTCCAAAATGACTAATTGCTACCTTGAACAAAACAAGATGGTGCGATTCTCATGGCTAACAAATAGCAACCACCAACTCTAATGAGACAAACAGCAAGATTTTTATCTTCCAAAGTCTGTTTTGAAAAAATAGCTTTTTACCTTCATAATCGTTTCCAAAAATAACGATATGGGCAATGGGTAAAAGCTAAAAGCTATTTGCACTCAGAAATCACTATTCATACACAATGGTCTAGGCTTATGAACTCTCTCTTTTTTATAATTGTGAGAGTCCGGTTTGTGCGCACCCTAACTATTCTCACAAACTATTCCCAGACACTACTATATTTGGTTGTCATGCAAACAAGTAGGTTATTAAATCCTAAGAAGGTGGCTGCCATGGCCCATGGCTTCAACCTAGGTCTTATTGTTCACTGGGGCAACTCATGGTGATGGATACAACCACAAGTCATTCCTCATTGGGCCATACTGGAATAAAGCTAAATTAAGATGTTTTGGCTGAAACTTTGTTCTAGATCTTCAGCATAGACAAGACAAGCTCACCAGATCTCTCACCTTATCCAACCAGACATTAATAATAACATGATCTACTAATATGTTCTTGTCCTAAAGTGAAATCCTAAAGAGTTCAGCTACTTCAAGATAACATCAAATAGAAGAAAAACAACAAATAAACAATCAAACAAAACCCCAACATTTCAATCTTCTTAAAATGTCAAGTGTTCATCCAGAGTTCAAAAATTCAAAAACAAACCTGCAAGATTCTGGATTCGAAAAGGGGCAGGCCAATTTGAGCGACGGTCAGAGATCCAAACAAATTCCCAAGCAATGCAGCATCTGGCACAGTCAATCCAGCCGTGAAACCCACCGCAAAACCACCCAAGAAGCTGTCACCGGCGCCCGTGGGATCAAGCTGAGTCACGGTAAACGGAGCAATCTGCAGCTCATCCCCGTTGGAATACAACTTACACCCTTCTTTCCCATTCGTCACAACAACAGGGCAAAACTTCTTCACCTCTTCAACATCCATAAACGGAGCTTCTTCAGCAGACGCCTTCAAAAACCCAATTCGAGGCAACAAATGGAAGAACCCACTCTGTTTCAAATTCACATGCTCCACAGTCCCATCAATTTCATCAAAAACTCGAATCAAAGACTGAACATCAACAAACACAACATCACAAATCTCAATCATCCGCTCAAGCGTCTCGGGAAGAACCTCCCCACCAACCCCAACCGCCATTCCAAATTCAAATCTAAAATCAGGAAGATCCGAGGGCAGGATCGGAGCACAGGCCGCAACCCTTTTGAGAATCCGATCTCCATGGCCATCGCCAGCAGTAGAAGAGTCGAAAAACGCACGAAACGCCGTGGTCTTAGAATTCTCCACAACAATCGGGCTCTGGTTCGTTGTATAGGCGAAATCTACCCCCACCTTGGAAACAGTAAGATAAGGAACGGACAAGCCATCAAAGACCGTGGAAATGAAGGAGGCGGCGCCGCCGAGGGACTCAGCGACGACATGGGCATTGCGAATGAGGAAATCGTGGCAGAAATTGCCGACGATTAGAGCACGAGGAGGGAAATGGGGAGATGGGTGTTTGAAATCGCTCACCATTTGGGGATTGAGAAGGGGAATGTGTCGATGGGTATTGGGATCATGGGTGGAAAAGAGAAGAAAAGGGGCTAAGCCGCCATGGGAGGAGGATTTGGAGAAGGAAATGAAAGAGAAAAAGAGATTAAGGAATGAATTTGAGGGCAGAAAAAAAGAAAGTCGTGTAACGACGGAGAGAGCGGTGGTGGTAGAGACTGGCGACGCGCGCCGGAGAGAGATTTGGTGGATTCAAAAGGGTTTTTATTTTCTAAAAGCTTGGGTTTGCATGGAATTATTCTGTTTAATTCATTAATTTTAGAACAAAGTTTTGAGAATCTGATATTTTTGTTTTTTTCTTTTATTTGTTTGGGAAGAAAGTGTCAACAGAGGGAGCCGAGGGACAAAAGACCTCATGTGTTTGTTTTGATTTTACTAATTTTTTACCCCCCCAAAAAAAAGATGGGTTACAAATTTTGTCCACTAGCATTGTGGCAAGTTCTGCAAATTTAAAAGTTCTTAATAAAAATTTATATTTTGCATTTAACTTTCTTTTATATTTAATTATTTTTTATTTATAAAACATGATATACAATCTATAAATTAACTATAAAAAATTAAACTTGAACTTGTGGTAATGAGAACGTCTTCTGAGATCTAGTAGGTTTGAATCACACGATCTCTTATCCTTAGTACTAAAAAATGGTTAGATGTTGTATTCATCACCAATAACCCCTCCCCTATGGTGAACATTTATTTCAACTTATTGTTCTCATTGAACATAACCATACTTATCTTAAGGTACATTATATATATATATATATATATATATATATATTTTATTTTTTTTATTTTTTTTTTTTTTAAAGTTTGAATTATTGAGAATTTGAATTCATAACTTTTTAAAAAAGTTTGTATCTGTTATTATTATTATTATTATTTATTTATTTTTATTTTTTTGAAACGTTGCAACTATTTACTTTTGCTTGAATGAGACTTGCAAAGAATTACGAGTAAAGTTGGAACTGAACTTTGGTTCTTAAAAGGTACTTTGTATATCTTATTCACTCAGATATGTTTAAGTTTATATTTATTATATCTTGATTGACGTTGACTTTTATACCTATGGAGAGAGAAGAGCAGTAATTGTATCCGACCTTTCGGCTCCAGATTGGCATAGGAGGAGATCTATTGTTTATGGGGTTTCTTGGAAATCAGCTAAAACGTTTATTATGCCCTTCATAATTAATGAGATTATTACTCCCACCAATTTTTTACACTTAATTCTAACTATCTAACACTCATTTCATATCAAATTAAACAAACAGCCCCACCGCCACCTTGTTGTGTTCATCCTAAAAGGCAAACTAAATTTGTATACGACTTTTTTGCCCCCATAATCGGCAAGTGACTTTGGACTCTTTTTTTTTTTTTTTTTTTTTTTTATCTTGAACACAATAAAGGTCTTATTATTAGTTAACCACAAAGTCTGCGGTTGAGTCCCACAAACCTCTTAGAATACCACCTAATTTACAAACTCAATGTGATAATGGATTCAATAAAGCCTACAAAGTTAGTTTTGATCTATTTAGGTTACATCATGAATTTGGTTTTCATAGTATCGAGAAAACTAGAAATTAATCCCTATGTTTCTAAAAGGTAATATTTAGCCTCACAAAGGGGCTTCAGAAAAAGAAGGTTAAGAATTGCATTTACATACCTGGTGGAGTTTCGTCCGTCCTTTGAGAGGTGGGAATCTGAAAAGCATTGGCAAAAAAATGCAGAATATTAATGAAAGGCCATAACAACAAACAATCATTAGGAATCTGATACCACCTAAATTAAGCACTTCCAACGGCTACATTCACAAAAATTGCCACACCACTTCCATTTTCTAATAAGTAATACCCAATGTGTTTATTTTCTATGGCTCAAAGGATTAAAGGGAACCAACCATAAGGGATGGCGAACAGCAAAGCAAACCCTTTCACTTTGCTAAAGGAAATACCAACCAACGCCAACAAGGTAGACCCCAGCAGCAAAATGTTTTCATCCACCCAGTTTGGGCATTCAACATGAGCTGTTACGCCTGAACTCGAACTCTACACGGGATCTCATCATACTTGGAGCATAATTTAATGGGATCTGGGCAAACTAATATATAGAGAATGATGATGTCAGTTCCTCTACCATGAACTTGCATCTGCTATTGATTTTGTTTATATCCAACCAAATAGAAGGTTACAAGGTTAATACTAAATATTTGGCAGTTAAATAAATATCGAGTAAAACTTTTCACTTCATTACCGCATTGCACCAAGATTCGATAAATTTCCTTTCCACAGCAGTAGTTGTTACAGGGATCACATAAATCAAGACCAGGAGAAAATTTACATTATTTACCGAGCATTAGTAGAGTTCCACAGCCATGCAAGTTATAAATGCCACAAACTATAATTGTTAATCTGATCGAATTCCACCCATGAAGGTCCTTGGATCAGGACAGTTCCCCGAAAATTGCGCTTGTGAGAAGTCAAATCCAGGGTTCTGCAGAGAAATGATGAGAGCAGATTAAATTTCAAGATTTCACTACATAAATTATACATGCTCAGGACTAGTTAAATTCTGTAAGAACAGAAACGAGTTCATGTATTTCGAAGATGTCAAAACTTTTCATTAGCAGGCCATATAAAGGCCGAACAACACTGCCACATGGGGATATTTAAAACCAGCAGCCAATAAAATTTTACTAAACTAATGAGAATCCTACGACTCCCCCAACTTAAACAATAAATAAGTTGCAGCGGAGAAGGGAGAAAAGGAATCGAGAACGACGCTCAACAATGAGGAGAAATCTCCTGTGTCTGTAAACCTCTATTTTTTATTTCAGTGAATATTACAGTGACTCAATGGTCTGTTATAAACACCAATAATGGGAGATTTTTACAGAAATAAATAAATGGAATAATTCTCTAACAGCCTAACCAATTCTCTGCAAAAGATAACAAATAGATCCTTCTGGAATTATACACCTCAGCTTGCCATCTCAGCTACAAGTCATTATCCGACTCGGCAGAAGAGGGTCCATTTGGACGAACATTGCTGTTCTTAATAGCCCATCCATAGTTTGTGAACTCTCTCTCATGGTGTGTGTTTATGTGACAATCAGCGTGGGTAACAATTGTAGTGACTTAACCAGAATCAAACGAGAAACATCGTATGCAATGGTTAAATGCAACCCAATTATTCCAACTCCCATCCAACAAAAATTCAAAAGCTTAATATACAAAAGCATCCAACTCAAAATACAACAAAAACAAGTAATGCAGGGCATTCCTTGAAATTGAGGATGGACTTACGATAGTTTTTCCTTCAACTTGATTGGCTTTTACAAGTTGCCTCTAAGGATAGGCTCCAAATGGAGTAGCCTTGCATGCTGAATTCTTGAACATGGTCATGGATGAAGTATAGGAATAATTGTCCTCTCACCTATCAACTGCTGCTTTGGAAAAGGTGGTTGATCTATCCTACATCAGTTGGTACAAGTGCTCATCACATGTTCAAGTCATCTTGGGAGCGCCTTGAAAGAAGATCAAGTTGGCTTATTGGGTTGGGATTGTTTTTCTACCGCTTGTTGGGTTCACCTAATTAGCTTTTTAGGACATATCTCCAAGGAGATGAACTCAAACAAGATAGACTTGCAAAATGTGCTCTCTAACTTGGCCCTCTCTTACGACCAAGCTATCTCTTATCAGTTGCAAATTTGGAATCAGTTGCAAATTTGGAAGAAAAGGTTTATCTACCCTACATCAGTTAAAATAAAAATTGAAGATCTCATGTTTTGAGTCTAGAGAAAGAAGTTTTTCAGGAGAGGAGGAGGATGCATGGCATCTCCTATGGTAAGGCTTTTTTTCTTTTAATTTTTTGTGAACATACATGCTAGCTTGCAACAACACGACTATTCTCACGCAACAACCACTTAAAGTTGATCCTAATACATTTGTTATAAAGAAAACTCTAATGATATTAAATCCTAAAAATGTAGCTATTTTTAAAGTTAAGAAACAGATTTCGTTGATTAATAAAATGAGAGGGGAGAAAAACTCCAAAAAATATGTGTAAATTACATCAAAGTTGTCCAATTGGAGATTAAAAGATAAATACTGTAATTGGAGATGGGGTGTTCACATTTACATTAAATACATAGCCAGAGAGATAATTGAATTTGAAAGACTTCTCAAAAGACTTTAAAGTGGTTGAAAATTGTGTTAGTTCTATCGGCTCAAAGAAACCATAAGAAAAGTCTGCTAAGAGCTAGCCAAATCGTCATCTTTTCTCCATGGAAAGGATGCCCTACGAAAATGGTAGCAAGGAAGCCATAAGCTGAATTAGGCATGACTAACGACCAACCAAATGTGCCTTAAGACTGATGTCACAAAAAACAAATGCATCTGAAACTTTGCTCCAATAATTAGAAGCAAAGGAACAATGAATGAGGAAGTGCCCTGGATGTTCTAAATTAGCCATGCATATGATAGAACCCAACTATATTAAAGCTTAGAAATAACAAACTTACTGGATAAATCAAGTCTTAGGGTTACTTGAACACTCCCTTTATTGAGTTCACTCAAGACCTAAACCAATAGGCCAAAATATTTCATACATTTACCCTTCCACACCATCTCTATTTATAACCAAAATACTCCAACTCTCAACTATCTACTAACATACCCCCTACAATTCTATAAATGCCCCCGATATAAATCCTATCACTTTCCCTGCTTTTCTAGTTGGTTACTGTAACAACGTGAATCAATGTTAGGCATGATTTTCTAAACACGATAACTACTCTCTCATACTAATGACAATGCACATTAGCGTCATTTCCAATATCAACATCAAGAAGTTATCACAACGTCTCACCTAACTTAATTCTTCATAATAAAAATCTTCAAATCGTGAGCGCCAACAACTAGACAATGGAATTCGCTGTGATTCTAGCCTCATAAACGAAACGTTTATTATGATAACTTGAAACAATGGATCTCTGATTAGAAGTGGTAAAACAACTCGAGAAAAGAAACAAAAGGAACCTCAACAAAAACAAACATGAAATGCACAAAAAACGAATTCGTATCACCTAAAATACATGTAGAATAAAATAATAATAACAATGACGGACCTCCTCTTGAAACCTCTGAAGCATGAGACGCTTCTGCTCAAGATCAGTGGAGTACAGATCAAGTTGACCCTGACCCTGAATGGGAGAAGTCCATGTCTGACCCTTGTCTCTCTTCTGCAGTGTAATGTGCATTATGTCATCATCTACAACACATAATAAACAAAAACGGAGCAATTAGAATGGAAAGATAAAAGAGACATCAATAATCTGACTAAAAATTCGACTTATTTAGCCATAACATTCAAGAAATTCCATTTAAACATTAAAGCCAGAGTTTGCAATCACCTAGCGTCCAGAAAGAGCAATCCACCTTCACAGGGCAAGTAAGTTCGTGCTGCAAAATCAAAGATTGAAAGCAATAGACACAATCATACGAATTAATAGATCAAACTTGAATCAAGCGAGCAAAAGAGAGATGAAAATCCAATGATACTAACATTGAGATAGGGAGAACTCCCCTTGATGCCAACCTCGACATGCCTAGACTGAATCTTGCAGTAAAATTGCTTCGAATGAACATTTGGAGGCAAATTAATATAAATATTAACCTCCTCCAGAGTCTGATCCCACTCAAACACTTTCTGACCTAAGAATCCAGGTGCAAGCGAATTGATTCGTTCAAATTGACAATTCTGAAGATCAAATAAATGAAGAGATAAAAAATACCGTTGTGGAGGAAGCTATGGCGCTTTTCTGGAGCCAGTTTTTCTGCCATTTCTTAGGGTTTGCTTCTTCCCCTTTCCCGCGAATTTCACAGAAGCTTTTCCTTTGCCTTGTTTCTCTCTAACGATGGTTTCGATCCAGCGAATCTACCGGTGATAGTATCGGATATAATTCCTGAACCGGCCCCAAATTCTTACATATTTACGTTTTGGACCCCGTGAACGACTTCTTACTGCGTCGAATCCGTGAACCTTGCAGAATTAATTTTTTTCCTCCTTTTTTCTAATCTAAAATCTTATTAAATACTTTTTAAACAGTTAAATTTAAAAAAAGTGGTTAAATTTTCATACAACTATATCTATCCATTTTTATTTAAATAATTAATTAATAAAAAAATTATTTGAATAGATATATCTCTGAACAAAAAAAATCTTACCTAAAATTTAAATTTATAAATATTCGAATAGAAATTTATAATACGATAAAATAATTTTCTAAAATTAAAAAAAAAAATGTAAACGAAAGGTTGGAGGAACCGGAGATGAAAATACAATTTTCATCCGGTTAGGAGCTGGTTTTTGCAATCCACGTAGTTGAAGACTTGAATTTTGAAGGTAGATTCTCTTTAAGGTCTCAGGTTCGAGACTCACGTGTAACATTACTCTTTCGATATCTCTCGGTGCCTGGTATAGGGATGAGCGTGTTACCGTCGTAAAAAAAAAAACAGAATTCCAACTCACTCAAAAAATGAACATCTCTTCCGGGGTGAATTGTTTGAAACTTTTTCCGAAAATGGGGTTTCCCCCCAAAAATAGAAATATACAAATATAATTAAATAACTATTAAATATTCAAGTTAAAAAAAAATATAATAAAATAAAAAATAAAAAAAGTTCCCTTCTCATTTTCTCTTAACAGTCTTTATCCTTTAAGAGAATATTTAAATTCCTAGTAAAATTTTAAAAATAAAATCTCAACTTTGAAATATATAGATTGAACTCATCACGTATTGATTATTTATGATATTTTTTATTATTAGGTCACTCTACAATGATTGATCAATAAATTAATACCAAATATTTAAAAATAAAAAATAAAACAAAAAATTCAAATTATGTAGAGAACACTACTACTCTAAAATAATATGAGAACCAAATATCGATTCCTAAACTCGAATATGTGATTGTGGAAGTTAAAATAAATTAACACGAAACAAGATAATCAATCACGCTACTAAGTCATTTTGTATTTAAAATATACTATTTAGAAGCTATTTATAAGGTAAATTTTTAAATGTGTATATATATACACACACATTAGGGTAAGTGTTTTTAATGGTTAATATTATTGCTCTTTCAAAATCATTTTTTAAATGTAATAATTTTCTCTAACAAGCCTGTGTTTTAGTTAAGTAGATGAAACATATTTGATTAGTATTCCTTCTGTCTTTTAAATAATAATTAAAAATTGTTTTTTTTTTTAGTTTCATAAGATAATCGATTATAATTCTATTTTGATTCCTTCATTTGGGATCTCTGTAATTTCTCTTTTTTTTTAAAACTAGATCTTTGTAATTTCAAATGTTCATATTATTAAAACCTTTCTTTATCCTTTTTATTTATTTACTTATTTATTTTTTTGAAGCATTATCCTATTTATTCTTGAACTATATATATATATATATATATATATATATATATATTTCAAAGGCTTAAAATATTTACCGATTTTACTTTCATTGACACATGTATGTCGCCATATATGGCGTCCAACATCTTTTTTTTTTCTTTTTTTTTTGAAATGAAAGGCGTCCAACATCTAATAGGACAAAAACTACCTTGTTTTAAAAGATAATAATCATTTAAAAAAAAAAAAAACAAAATAAATAAATAAAAAAACTTACCGAAGTGCCAGCATAGTTTAAAATAAATTCCAAGAGCATATTTGGTAACCGCTGCTAATTTCCACCTATTTACTTCTCAATTCCCCATATGGAATTGCTGTGAGAGAAAAATCCCATGCAAAAAATGTCCCGAAACTTCCTCGAAGCTTCCTCCTTCAAACTATATGGCTTAATTTTTTTACAAAAAGCCACATAATTCCATCAGAATTTCACACCCATTTTTCAAATTTCTTTTTTTTTTTTTTTGCCGGCGGCGGCGATATTTGGTTTAAGGCTAATTGCTTTGCCGGAACCGTCGCGGTGGCTGCAGTCATGGGGTCGAATGAGCCACTGGTTTTTGGTGATTTGGAGATCAATGGAGGCGGCGACACGGCGGCGGAGAAAGCGGTGAGGCTTGGGATGGTTAGAGATTTGTGGGGGAATTTTCTGACTGTGGTTTTTGGAACGAAGCTAGCTGTGTTTTTTCCGGCCATTCCTTTGGCTTTGGCGGCGGATTTTTATGACTTTGGAAGAGTAAGCTCTTTGAGTTTCAATTACACTTTCATTTTGAATTAACTTACACTATATATCACTTTTGCATTTTCTTTTTATTTTAAGAGAACATAAAAATAATCAAACGGGCTTATAGATATCCGTAGGTAGAAAATTGGAATCCTCCCATACTTAAATATAAATAAATGAAAAGTTATCAAATTTGGAAGTAAAAACATACTAAAGGAATATATTTATTTTTTTATCTTTTTGGTTTGGTTTTTATGAGAAAAGAAAAAAAAAATGTTTTTCTTTTTAATTCAGAAAAAGAAATACTGAAATAGACTTTTACTTTTTGTATATATCAATAACATTTAGAAAAGAGAAATTTGAACTTATAACCACGAGTTACTAAATTATGCCAATGATATTATTATTTTAATATGTGTAATACGGTAACATTTTAAATATATATTGAGTTAAAAGTAAAGCTTAAAATGTCAATTTACAACTCAAGCAGTATTATTGTAACTATGGGTTCTAATTTTCTATTTTTATTGTTGAACCCAAAATTTTTTTAAAAAAACCCTCCAAAACAATATTAGTTTAATTTTAACCATTTCTCGACTGTTGAATGGTCTTAAAGCACTAGTATATATACAGATTTGCTGGGTTTATGCATATAGAGAGAGATTTTTGGATTTGTTTGATATAATTTGAAATTTAATTCATAATAGTGATATTTTTATCAAAATTTTTTATAATGGGAATATGTTTTGCCACGTAGACATGGACATTTGGTTTCAGCTTACTTGGACTGGTCCCACTTGCGGAACGTATCAGTTTTCTGACCGAGTAAGGACACTAATTACCTTTCTTGCCCTCGTTGTCATAATTTATTTAAAAAATAAACACATAAATATTTATCTTCTAATTAATTTCCTTTGCGAAAAAATCTCAGGCAGATTGCATTCTTCACAGGGCCCACAGGTATTTCGAAATCTCTACCCTCAATTTCTGAGTTACTCTAAAATTCTAAATAAGATTTCAAACAAATACCTCGCAAGTTTCAATTGTTTTTTTCTTTTTACTGTTTGAACAACTTTTCATCAAAAAAATAAAAATTACTGTGTTACAATTCACCAGGTTAACCTGCTGTCGACTTTTGTTCTTTTGATTGTTTGTTTGTTTTTTTTTTTTTTTTTTTTTTTTCCATTTTTCATCTACCTTAATTAACCATCCGTCTCAAACTTAGTTTATTTTATAAACATGCCATATCATTATTTTATTTATTTATTTTTTATCCTTATTATTTTATTGAATTAACGGCCAGAAGCTACATAGAAAATAGAAATATATCGAAAAGTTATGAACCATATTATCAATTATTCGAGCAAAACTTAGTCAGGCTGTAATTAACATGTATCTTCGACCAAAAGATAATATGTTAACCAGGCCTTCTTTGTTTGTTAACTAAATGTGGTGAATGGCAGTTGGAGGGCTAGTGAATGCAACATGTGGGAATGTGCCAGAGTTGATAATAGCATTGTTTGCTTTGCACCAAAACAAAGTCAATGTCTTGAAATTTTCCCTTTTGGGCTCCATTCTTTCCAATTTGCTTCTAGTCCTTGGCACCTCCCTTCTCTTTGGAGGCTTGTCCAATCTCAACAAGCAACAAACTTTTAACCCAGTAAGCACCCCTCCCAAACACAACATTTTACTGAACAGATTGAAGAAACGAAATCGTTATCAAATGAATTACGATTGTTGACTTTGCGTCGGGTTTTTGTCAACAGAATGTGGCCAATGTGAGCAATGTGATGTTGCTGCTGGGATTGGTATGCCAAATTCTGCCATTGGTGCTCAGATTTGTATCACCAATATCAGCTAATAATATCTCAACAGATTTACCAGTGCTTGAGTTGTCAAGAACTTGCAGCATTTTAATGCTCATAGCTTATATGGCTTATATGTTCTTCCAGTTGAAAACACATCACCAATTTTTTGGCCTACCACAGGTAATTTATATTATATACACTTTACAAAAGTTTCAATTTCATCCGTACCAAATTTGACTAGGCAATAAATATATTAAGTGTTTAATAAGTTCTTCAACTTTTAATCAATCTTGTTTTCAAATTCCAACACGTGGACTCGCTTGTGTTAGAGTACTTTAATTTGATGAGATATAGATTTTTTAAAAGTATAAATTATCATAGCGTGACTTAAAGATCAAGAAGACCTGAAATAACTATGAATTAATAGGTTTAATATTTGATAATCACCTACCTAGAAATTAATTTTCTACTCATGCTCTTGATATCAAAATATTATATGGTAAGATAGTATATTCTTTGATAATAATTGAGGTGAGCCTAAACTCACTCGTATAGGGATTAAATAAAATTCCCAAATATAAAAAATTATGATTTTTCTCTAAACAATAAAATCTTTGTTATTAGTGGGGAAATTATTTTAATGGTTGAATTGAATAGGAGGAAGAGGATGAAGAAGAAATGGAAATAGTTGGACTTTGGAGCTCATTAGCTTGGTTGGTTGGTATGACCATTGTCATTGCTGTTTTATCACATTATGTTGTGGCAACAATTGAGGTACCATCAATATTTGTATGCTCTCCTATGTCATTTTGCATTTATTTTCTTCTACTAGTTAGAGATAGTATTGTCCAATTTATATGCAATGTCTTAGGTCAAGGATCTAGACCAAAGTTTGAAATTCGGATTTAACCTCTCACACGAAGGTCGAGCCTGAGGTATTGAGATGCTATGACTTTGCTATAGCCAATAGGAACATAGTTTAATTGTCATGTAACTCCCGAATTTAGGAGAGGTATATATATGAACGAACCGTGACCACATGTGAATGAGAGAGATCGTGAAGATATGCAAATCATGAATAAAAAATGCTTAAAAGATAAATGATAGTTATTATCTATATCAATAAGGTGTATCTACCTTTTTGATTCCTCAATCATAAAAACTTCAAAGTTAAGCATATTTGCCAACAAGAATTGAGTTCAATTAGTATTATGTATGACCGGTTAACCATAAAAGGTTATAGGGTTCAAGTCTCTTCATCCATAAATATTGTTGAATTCAAAAAGAAAAAAAAAAGTTGGGCACACTTAATTTGAAGCGATTCTATATTGGGTGACTTTAAATTTTTCTAAAAAATTTATGAGTGAGGAAGAATTCGTAGCGAAGGCAAGTAAGTAATATAGTCACAAAAATTGAGAGAAATTTCGAGATTGAGAGGAGATGATTCTTGGACTTAGTGTTACATTATATATTTAACGGTTTCACATATTTTAAAGAATGTAAATAATAGTTTATATATGAAAATGCTGTTTAAAGAATGTACTTTTACAATATATAAGTTTTTTTTTTTTACCATAGGATGCATCAAAATCATGGGGAGTTTCAGTGAGCTTTATAAGCATAATTGTGCTACCAATTATGGGCAATGCCGCAGAGCATGCTGGATCGATTATATTTGCTGTCAAGAACAAATTGGTAAATAAATATCCATATATACACCCCTAAGAAATAAAAATACACACACAAAAAAATGAATTTATTCACTTAATTTTTTTTTTTTTGGTTCTTGTGTAGGATATAACACTTGGGATAACCTTGGGATCAGCAGCCCAAATTTCACTGTTTGTGGTAATTATTAATTACAAAACTAATTATCTGAAAATACTTAAAGTAATTTATATCTAATTTAGTTTTATTATTTGTTGTTTTTTAATTCCAAATTAGGTGCCTTTGACTGTGATAGTTGGATGGTGTATGGGCATCAAAATGAATCTTGATTTTGGTATCCTTGAAACAACTTCTCTTGCCTTCACCATCATCTTGACTATCTTCACTTTACAGGTATTTTTTTTATTCTCTTCATAACAATTCTAATTTTTAAACTCATGTTTAAAAAAAAAAAATTTAATTCAATGACAATGTTCGTTTCTAACTTTTGAAATCCTAGTTTTCATTAATTTATTTATTTTTATATTTGAAATTTTGTTTTGAAAACCCACTCATGATTAAATTATTAGTTTTAATTTGGTCCTTTATTATTTGAAAAGTGACATGTTTAGTTTTTAAAGTTTGAATTCTCATCATGACAATAGTTTGTTTGTTTTTTTTTTAGATCAATCATCAGACAAGTTTGTTAATTTGTATTTTTTGATTTAATTGATTTTTTTTCAAGAACCCAATTAGAAACTAATTTTAAACTTAGGGATCAATTCGAAATCAAATTCAAATCATGACCAAAGTAAAAGTCTAAAAAAGAGAAACTAAAAAGGGATTAGAATGGTAAAAAGATCTTTTTCAACAAATAAATTACGAAATTAAAAAATATTATATATTAGAGAATATATTTAAAAAACAGAAAATACATAAAATAACTATATGTCTAATGACAATAGTTGAGGTACATTTAGGATGTAAAAAAAGTAATATTATTAAGTTTTTTTTTTTTTTTTTTCTTCTTCCTTTTGACAGGATGGAAATTCACATTACATAAAAGGAATGGTGCTTCTACTCTGCTATGTAGCAATATCTTCATGCTTATTTTGTTTAAATTAGTAAAGTGGATAGAGATGTTTTATTTGTGTTGTTGCCCTTTCATAACTTTCTTTTAAATTGTATATGTCCTTTCCTTGTCTTTTTATTACCACACAGCTTCAAAATAAGCTATCTACTTATAGACACTTCTACCCATCCATATAATTAAATAAAATATAACACATGCATGTGTGTTGGCTTATGAGGAGGAAAATGTGACAAGTTACGATCTCAAATTTTTAATTTTGTCAACTTAAATATTGTGTTACATTTGCAATATAGTGGTAACTCCTAATATTATTAGTATGATTAAAATTAACTATCATGGAGTGGCTCAAGTGGTCAATGAGTGTCTTGAGGTATTTAAGGTGAGATGGTCATCTATCTAAAAATTAATTTTCTACGAGTTTTCTTAACAATGTTGTAGGGTCATACAGTATAGGACAATCACGAATATTAAAAATAAATAAATAAATAAAATCGGTATGATCAAAATTATAGATTGAATATATAAGAGAGAAGATTAAGATAATGTAAATATAGAAAGAAAAAAAATGTCTTCATTGGTATGAAGCTGGCCTTTTGAGTAAAACCTAAAGTAATGTTTAGACATTAAGTTATATTCCAAAATCATCTTTTATGGACTCAATCAATAAATTATATTATTAATTATTTGAAAGTCCATGTACTTCTTTGAATTCAAAGGTTCAAACTCATCTATCCACTTGTTCTAATAAAAAAGAATTAGAGCCCACACCTGTTCAAGTTTGTGTTTCTATTTTTTTGAAGCAGTGTTATATATGGAGTTAAAATTTAACTATTGATAAATATATATATACATTTTAATAGAGTTTAAAATTGATAAAATATAAATTGTGTTAGGTGGAAACAATAGTGCCGAAGGTTGTGATCTACACATGCCTAGTTGACCAGCATATTTCATTGTAATTATACAAGTTTGCTTAAAAAAAGTTATATTTAAAACAATAATAATAAATAATAATAATAAGTGTGAGGATTTCTCTTTACAAAAAAAGTTTCATTTTCAAACTCCTTTGCTTGCTTTGATTATCAATTAATTTGACTTTGATTCATAATAATGAAAGCCTTCCAAACTCATGTGTTAGTTTGATAATTATTTAGTTTTTTAAGTTTCTGTTTTCATAATTATTTTATTTTAAATTTTTTGTTTTTTGTTTCAAAAAATAAAAATCATACATGTTTGATAATTACTTTTTGTTTTTTTTTAAAAAAAAATTGAAAATTAAAAATATGTTTGATAAGGTTTTTTATTATTTAAAAAAAAAATCAAAATTTATTATTTTTCATATTTAATAAAAGAAAATAAAATTATTTTCAAAATATTATTGATCTATTAAACTTCAAATTTGTAGGTTCCAACTTTTTTTGTAGTGTATTTTCTTCTAGCATTTTTCCCGAAAAAAACAAACACTGCTAGTATTTAAAAGTTATTTTTTTTGTTTTTAGAATTCTTTTAATATTTTTAAAATATTTTAAAATTTTAAAAACAAAGCCAAAATTGATTATCAAATAAAGCTGTTCTTAGAAAGTTAAAAATAAAAATAAAAAACCAAAAACAAAATAGTTATCAAACGGGGTTTTAA
Source organism: Sechiopsis laciniata (assembly GCA_037833695.1). NCBI lineage: Eukaryota > Viridiplantae > Streptophyta > Magnoliopsida > Cucurbitales > Cucurbitaceae > Sechiopsis > Sechiopsis laciniata. The sequence goes on from JBBMKA010000005.1 coordinate 623,748, forward strand.
TTTTTTATTTTGAAATTTCATTTAAATTCTCTATGAAAGTTTTATATTATAAAATATTTCAATCTTATTTAAATTTCAAAAATCAAAATATAAATTTTTAAAAAACACACATAACAAATACTATATTAAAGGAGAATCAAGTTCGGGCACAACCAACTTTGATTGGTATAAACTGACAATATTAGTCGAGCAATCTTCAATTGCTTGGATCACCAGTGCCAAAGAATACGCCAACCTATTTGTGTCTCATAGACACCATTGGAAAGAAATATGATTAAACTTTGATCTGTCTTAACCCAAACTACATCTTCATTCAAAAGATGAGATATTGTATTTCTCTCGCGACGCTTGGGTAGCACACACGTGAAACCATTTTGAATTTCTATCTCGACATTTCAACCATTCCACACTAGAATGTTGTCTCCAATAAATTTCCTCCTCACCCAAAAACCTGTCAAGGTGCTGTCTAGCTCCCAAACACATTAGAGTTTTTCTAAATTGCTGCTTGAAGAGCATGCCGAGCAGATTTAATTTTTTTAGGATAATCACCCAACAGGTCAAAGCTGATTCACACTTTTTCACCTTATCCGACAAACCAATAAATGGATCAATTGGCTCATTTCAATCGTGCTTTATAATTGTCTTACAATTCTCTTGAAGAGACCACACTTCTTCAAATCTAAACACCTTTCGAAACTTCTGACAATGGGATGCCTTGAAATGGAACGGAGTCACCTTAATAGGACAATGATCAGAATCCCAAAATTTCAAAAAATTAAATACTTATCAAACTCACCTTAATTTTTAATTCTTGAAAATTAATTTTATAAATATGCTACTACAATCTATTGGTTTCATTATTTTATAATCTACATTTTACATATGTTTTCAAAGTCATGTATTGAAATTTTAAAAATAATTTTTATATACTTGTTTTTTCTTTTAAAATTTCGCATAAGAATTAATTTTTTTTTTTTTTTTTTTTATAGAAATATGAAAAATCATTTGGTAGATAAATTGAAAAGCAAAACCAAAAGAAGCATAATTACCGTCATATTATGTACATTTATAATCATGATGCTATAAATTTAAAATTTTCTTTTAAATTGTTGTTGATAATAATAATAATAAAAAAAAAGTTTAATCTTAAAAACAAAAAATCAAACAGTTTATCTTAGTTTAAAAGTTGAAAACAAATGAGAGGAATACAGCTGATTAATTTTTATATGATTGATTTTCAATTATATTTTTAAACTTTAGTTTTTTTTTTTCCTTAAAATCTCGCTTCTACTATCAACACATTATGAGAACCACTACTATTAAATAATTTTTTGTTTTGTTGGGGTGATGTAGCAGCCAATTTAATATCCAAATTTAAAATTGAGAAAAAAGATAAATATGCTTTTAGACAATACTTAATAAATTGTCCCTTTTAGACAAAAGTTAGATAACAAAATCTTTTTGATTTGGTACAATTAAATTATAGTACATAAAATCAAAATTAAGCAAAACAATTTTATAATGTAAAAAATATATTTTTAAGTTTAGAATGTGTATAATGTTAAGATGTTGAAATTTTCAATGCTATTAAGATTATTTTAATAAAGAAAAAAAAATCCGAATGTTTTTTTTTTTGAAGCATCCAAATATGTTTTGTTTTCATCTTTAAGAATATAGCCTTCGAATGAGTCAGTGGCACAACTAATTATTTTAATTGGCATCACAAATTTAAGCGTGGAAATCGATATTTGCATTAATTCATTTTTTTTAGATAGTAGAATAAAGGATTTAATATATTCAAATCCAAACTCTAAAGAAATATAATAATACGGTTTAATTCATTGACGTCATTACATATAAATTGAACATCACGATTTGATTCCAAATTCAATTGTTTATTCAACCAAATAAAATTTTTAATACCGAATAGGTCGATGACATGATTGGTTATCTGATTTGGTGGTAATTCATTTCCACCCCACGATTGCAGGTTAGATCTCATGAATCAGTATTTGTAATCTCTCATTCCCAACTTATACTAAAAAAAATAATAATAAATAAAATTTTTAATAACTTACTAACTAAAGTTGAGTTCATCTAAAGTATATTTATATGATTTGATAAGAAGTTACATGTTTGAATCTCATACCAAAATATTTTTTAATTAAAAAACTATTAATATCTTATTCCAAAAATTATTATTATGAACATAATTTAATAGATAAAATATTGATTAATCTTAAATTTGTTATTTTGGTTAATTTATAATAGTTTATGTTTAGTGGACTATATTTAATAACTTATTTATTTAATTAAACTAGTGGGACTTGCAGTTGCAGATACAGCTATGCAGTTTGTTAAACTTTCATATCTGGTTTGCACGTCTGAAAAGAGTGTTTAGCTATAT
>JBBMKA010000005.1:646781-665945 GCA_037833695.1 Sechiopsis laciniata
ATTATTAAATTAAAAAATATAAAAATATTTTTTAAGATCAGTCAAGAACAATTGAGGCGAATAATTAAAATTCATAATTTTATAATTATAAGTACATAATTGTTATTATTTACTTCAAATATATTTTTAAAAAAAATAAAATAATATATATATATATATCAACCATTCTTAACCTCAATCTCCAAATAAGTAGTTGATTACTCCACTTCTATTAACCTTAATCCCCAAACAAGTAATTAACTACTTCATACTATTATTAACTACTTCATTCTTTTTCATTCCACTCCACTTTTATGTCCAAAAAACAAACACACTCCAAGAGTTAAATACTTGGGAATTTACTTTCATATGTAAATTATATGATTTTTTTGGGCAATTATGTGACTTATTTTTCAATTTTCATCATTAACGCATTAATAACTAAGTTCCAATTAATTAGTTTGTTAATCATTGACTGTGACTATTTTTTTAAATTATATCAAACCATTTAAATTAAATTCTTGTTGTTATAACTAACACTAAATTATAATTTTCATCCAATCATACGACTAATTTATAGTTCTTATTGTTTTGAGTCTCATGACATCAACACACCCATGAACGGTCACTTTAAAAATAAAGCATTCATGGATCAAACCACATCAACAATGAATTAATTTATTTGCAAAAGCTTGATTGCTTTTCAATTTAAAAAGTTTGAAAATTTAGATATATAATACAATCAACTTAAAGGTGGAATGTTAGATCAAATACAAATAATATGGAATATAAATATTAATTGGAGTGCGGGTAAATTGGCCCAAACAATTACAGATATTAAAAAAAATTAAAAAAAAGTTCATCTATTTTTTTTTTTTTTTTACAATAGGTGAAATTTCATCTAAGTATTTCAAATTAAAAAATATATAATTCAAGTGATATAGTCAATATGTGTCAAAAGATTATAACTTTATTATCATTGTCTATGATTTAGTAATTATGAAATTATAAGTTTGAAATCTTCTTTTTAAATGTTGTTGAATAATTAAAATAATAATAATAATAATAATAATCAATACACTTGGGATTAAAAGATTATTAATTTGATTTTTTTTTTTCATTTCAATTATTAGATTTTTTATTTTGTGGAAGATTTATAAATGAGGATTTACAATTTATTTTTAAAAATTACAACCAAACAAACTATTGCAACCATTCAAAATAATGCACATTTCTAATCATTCAAAATAATTTTTCATTTTAAAATCACTTATTTTTAACCACTCATTTATTCAATCTCTTGACAAAATTTATATCAAAACGAGTTATTGGTTACAACTCATTTACAAAAATTTATATACATACGAGCTATTACTTATAATACTTATTTAATAATCAACATTCAAACGAGTAATTATAATAATGTCAATTTTTTAATCATTCAAGATAATTTATCGTTATAACCACTCAAAATATGTCAGCAGGCAACTATTCATCCAAATTAAAAATAATAGTCTCATAAATCAAACAAACTTCATTTAAGCCTTACTATTGCTATAGAGAATTGTTTTCTTTATGTTTTGTTTTTCTGAAAATGTGTTCGTAATGCTATTTAGTTGGCATCAACGTGTATACAAAAAACCCCTTTTGGTAGTTTAAAAAAATTCCCCGTTTGGTGCATCAGTGAAACAAGTGTCATATCTTTCCAATTTATTCTTATTAAAAATTTCCCACTCATTAATTTTAAAATCATTTATCTAAAGGAATTTACCCTCGCATATTCTACCTTTTGTATTATATTTGCATCATAATTTTTAAAATAATTTATTCATAACACATGATTTCTATTAGTGATAAAATTAACCAATAATAAAATTTTATCACTAATTGAATTCTATTGGTGATAGAATTCAATTTGGATTTACTGCAACAAATTAATTAGTTTTGATTTTGACATTTTTTATTATACATCCAAAATCGCCAAATAAAATATATATAAAAGGCATGTTTATTTGTAAAAAAAGAACTTGAAATTATTAAACATGGCCAACATGTCGTGGAAAATATATACCTTGTGTGGTCGACACAACTAGCAGCCAAGCCTTTTTTTGGGGGGGCGTTATTTTTTTTTTTTCATAAGAAAAACTTTTGAAAAGAGAAAAAATTATTTTACTTTAAAAAATGTGGCACGCATGCCGCATGTTGTATTTCACGTTTTATTTTTTTGTAAAGGGACCCAGTTTTTGTAATTTCTTCTTTTATAAATTTTCTGAAGAAATTTGATTCTTAACCTCACTGGGACCTGTAGATAACGAATGATATGTCCAGAGGAAAAAAAAAAAAATTGAAAAAAATGCCGATGGGAGAAACAATAAAGGCAGTTTAATTTGAGCTAATAGGGATAATTGAAATCTTGTCGTCCTTTAAATTTTAGATCTATATCCGATATTTTAAGATTATATATTTATTTGTAAGAATATTGTTTTTCGAATATTTAAGATAATTATGTTGTTAAGTACGATAATTTAGATTTACATAATGTTTCAAGAATGTTTTTAAAATTATTCATATGATTTTTAAATTAATTTAATATAACTTTAATTTATATAACACATACTTGGTATATCAATTTGATTATTATCTGAATTAAAAAATCATAATAATTATCTTTTTAGATTAAAAAATATATATTAGCTAATCAATACATTTGCATGCTTGGCAAGTTTGGAAAAGAAATAAATTTTATCATATAAATTGTGATATGTTTACTCTTTTTTTTTTTTGGATATCCTTCTTGGTGATATGCTTACTTATAAGAAAAATAATGGCACATATATGTGTGTATATATATAGTTTAATATATTTTGTAAAAAATACTGCACTATAATGAAATAAAAATGATCCGAAAATCAATTAATTTATTTCATTAAATAAGTTTATATCTTTTATTTACATATAATTAATATATATAATGTCTAAACAAACTTAACCTAACTTTTATTGACATCTATCTTTGACAAAATAAGCAAGGAAAAAAATGTTTTTAACAAATCCCTTAATGAGAATCTAAAACTCATGTTTCAAGAGTCATTCAAAAGTGACTAAATTTTTTTTCGGCCTAAAATACTTTCATATCTCGAAATGTTAGAATATCTTACATTCGTCCAAAATAAATCGAGTAATCTAATTTTAAAATTTGGTTTAGAATTCAAATGTTTTCTTTAATAAAAATAATCATTATTAAAAATAATAATTTCTAAAAACTAAAGGATTACTAAGCATTAACAAGCTTAAAACTAAATTCAAATAATTTTATCAATTCAAAATTGAACTTTTGATGGAATCTAATACCTTAACAAATTGAACAGTACCCATGTTAGTAGATGAGGTAACATGATTTGATAAATGATACCTAATTAGATAGATTATAATTTTTTTTTTTTTTTTTTGGAGCATAAGCTACATATTATGGTTAAACACTATTCTTAGCTTGGTCAAGTTTAGCGCTTAAGCTAATATACCTTGTCCAAACTCTAGTTCAACCTAATTATTTGTGTCCATTTATTAACCATTTGTATGAAATTTAAAGACATCAAGAGCAAACCTTTAAAAAAAAAAAAAAAAAAAAAAAAAAAAAAAAAAAAAAACTTGAACCTACTATTTTAAAGTGATAACACAATTTATTGAAATCAATAGAATAAAATTTTTTTAAAAATATTCTAAAAAAAAACAATAAATAAAACATCGTGATAATTTTTTTTTTTTTTTTTTTTGAAAGTGATACATAATCTTTTTATATATTATTATAAAGTCAATAAAATATGATAAATGACATTTCAAAAGGAAAAAAATAAAAAAGAATTATTGCATATGAAAGTGTTTAATACACAACAGGAATGGTCACATATCTTCAATCTTTTTTTTTGAGATCACATATCTTCAATCTAAAGGTGTAGATTTAATTCATCAATTCCAAATATGATCGTACTAAAAACATATGAATTCAATTCAATTTCTCAATGAAAGGTCTAATTATACTTCTAAAAAATTTCCAAATCTGAATCTGTGTTTCAGTTTTTACATTTTATCTCAAATTATTAATTGTTTTCATTTCAAAGAAGATTATTCCCTAAAATGAAGTACTGCAGCAAAACTTAAACTTTTGCACCCGAAACGAGACTCAGTATTGATAACATCTTGTAAAACTAATACCAAAAAGCCTATAAACAAGTAGAGATGAAGAGCATATGTTGGAGTGGATAAAGAATTGTAGAAAGAAAATGAGTAAATTATTATTTGTAGAAACTAAATATCGAATAACAAAATAATAGAACATTAATCGAGCAAACTTTTTGCTTTGTGATTTAAGAGAAAACATACAAAATTTTCTCTATAAGTAATTTACTTTATTTCACATCTCCTAATCCTTTTCTTACACTTCTTGCTCTCTCTATTCACACTAGGTTTGAGTGGGTAAGAGGGAGATCATGGATATCTATATTTATAACAAAAATTAGTTTTTGAAGTTATAGTTTTTTAATTATTTTTTTTGAAATGATGAATTAACTAGTAAGTCCTCCTTATTTAGTTTTGTCTAACTCGAGTAAAAAATACCATAGTTTCAATAATATTTTGTATGAGCCAATAATTAAGAGATTATGAGTTCGAATTTTCATTTTTGATCGTAGTCAAATTCAAAAAAAAAAAAGTTTACCCAACTTGTTGATTGTAAATGCATCAAAACTAAAACTACAAAAGGATTTAAATTTGACAGTGAGTATTGGAAGAAGAAAAAAATATCCTCCATTCCTAAAACTGATGAAAGAAAGAAAGAGTATTATGATATATAATTTAGTAACCAAAATAAGTCAAACTCTTCATTTTCGAAGATGATTGAATAATAAAAAAAAAACAAATTAGTTTACAAACACATTCAATCATAATCACTTGTGTCTCAAATCTAAAAAGAGCCTAATCTTTTTCTTTACCATTTTATTGATTTTTTTAAAAAAATTCAACAACATTGAGAGTATTTGAATATGCAATATGTTAGTTATTAAATTAGACATGATACTATTAGAGCTATGTTCTTATTGATAACTTTTTTTTCTTTTTTTTTTTCATTAATTTGCCCTCACTACGAACTACTATTTCTAGATCTTATCAAATTACATGAATCAAATCCTAACCTTTATTTACTCAAAAAAAAAAAAAAAACCTAACCCTTATTACCACTAAAATTAAGGATAAATTATAAATTTAGATGGAGAAAAGTTCAAAACAATTTCTATGATTTCGAAAATTTTAACATTCAATTTTATAGTTTCAAAATTTAGAATATTTATAATAGTTAGACACAATATATATTAAATAATGAATTATATATAAAAATCACTTCATTTACATATAAAAAAATTAGGTCAATTGTTAGTGATGAAGAAGAACGACTTTTTAAAATAATAATTTTATCAAAATCATATAGAGTAAATTCAAATTTAGAAAATGATAGATGATATTTGATTTCATTTAACTTTTAAAATGATGGGAATTAAATTCTATTTTTCTTAATTTATAATTTATTCTAAACTAAATTCTCATTTTTGTAGAAACAACCAATTCAACATAAAATTAATAATTAATTAACTAAACTCTCGCGAAAATGAGTGTAATTGAAGTGACAAATGTATTAACAACAACCACAAAAGTAATAAAAATAATAGCCGAACGCCCTTTTTTACATCGGACCGTGTACCGCCTATTCCAGTTCTACGGCCCGTGTTATTCTGTCAATGGCATCACGATTTGACCGCGTTCCCATATTTTAATTATTTTATTATTTTTTATAATTTCCAAAAGTCTAAAAGTGTTTACCGTATATATACCACCCAATCGGCTACTCTTTGCTGATAAAATGAAGCACAGAGCTACGATTCCACTTTTGCTTTCACATTGTTTATTTATGAGCCTACAAATCCGAGTAAGTTTTGTTTCTTCCACAAGAATTTGAATGAATTTTCGAGTTCTTGCGTTGAATCCAGTTTTATCCATCCAGTTTTGTATGCGTTTAGTGATCCGATTTTTCTCGAAAAAGAGTTGAAATCATTGCGGTTTTCTCTTCCAATGGAGTTTCGTTTTGAGTTTGTTAATGGAACGTTTTGGTGTAAATGTTTGGATTCGCTTTGGCTTACTGGTGTTTACTGCCTCTTTGTTCATTTGATTTTTATTCTGGTTTTGGTTTTCACTTTTCCAGGTTTGAGTAATTTGAAAGGAAAGAGGCTTTTGGATTTTCTTTATCATCTGGATCTGAGTAAATTTTTTGCAGATTAGTGAAATTCTCAGATATTCCAAGCTTTTTCTCCAATCTTTGATGCTGCTTCGATTCAGCCTTTGCGGTTAAGCTTCGAATTTCGTCTTCTATCTATTCCTTAATCCTCAGTCAGGCCTGTTAATCTCGTTGATTGTTCTTGAAGATTATGGAATTAAAGGTAGCTACGACTTGTTTCCATTGGTCACAGCCATCGATTCCTCATTCTCCTTCTTCTCCGCAAACCCTAGCCTCCACCGTTCTGTCACCATCGTCCTCCAAACGCCGAAACTATTCCGACGGAGGATCTCTCCTGTGGCGGTGCGTTCACACATTGGAGCAATCGGCTCTGTTCGGTTCTCAATCGACGAAGCTTCATCGTTCGCGATCTTGCGAGATTCCGAAGCGGAGAAACAGTAGAGTCAAGAGAACTTGCAGCGCGAGCTTGGATAACTTCTCGGACGAGAAATTTTTCAAGAAGATTCAGGAACTCGCGTTCAGATTTCAACATTCAGCCGATGAGGATGAAACTACCGGTAGCAGTGGCGCGTTCTGTGCAGATTTGGATTCGGTTTCGCCGGAAACCAGTCACGAACCGCCTGATTGGCCGGGACATGACGAGCTTTTTCCAGCGATGATTGAGCACAGAGCGAATAGCTTCGATCTTCCGGTTTCGCTTAGAATGATAAAGAAGAAGTTACAATGGCAAGAGGATATCAGAGAATCGGGAGAATCTTCTCATTGCTCCGTCAAAAACGCCATCTCCTCTGTTGTGTTCATGATTCGCGAACTTCATAGCTATTCTCTACGGCTGCGAGAGATTCTTTACTTCGAAGATCTACAGAGCATTCTCGTTCGTGTCCAGAAAGAAACTCACGCTTCGTTTGTTTGGCTATTTCAGCAAATTTTCTCTCACACTCCAACATTAATGATCTCCGTTATGCTTCTGTTGGCCAATTTCACAGTCTACTCTATGGGGAACGACGCCGCTTTTGCTTCCATTTCACCGCCGCCGGCCGCCGCGGTCTCCGTCGTCGAATCTGACCAACACTACTCCAAGTTCTATTCATCCGCCATCAAAACATTTTCCGTGTCTTCATCAAGCGGAAAAACGACATCGATAGGCGGAAACAATGGCGGTGGAGGAAATGTTCGGCCAATCGCCGGCGGAGTCGACGATGACGGAAAGTTAAACCGGTCCGATCAATACGGAACAATCTTCTCTGAAAACGCCTCTCAGGTTTCGTCATTCGAAACCACAAATGAGGCAGAGTCGAACTTAAACAGAGAAGAGGAGGAGGCCAGTTTGTGGAATTCGGTAGTGGAAGAAGCTTCGAAGATGCGGCAATGGCGACACGAAGTTCATGATCTGATCTCACCGGTAACAGCAAACATCGAATCGGACGATTACACAGAGTATTTAAGAACAGACATTGTTTATCAAACCAGCCTTCTTCAAGAACCTAACAACCCACTCCTTCTCACGAACTACGCCCAGTTTCTGTACCTCGTCGTCCATGATTATGACAGGTCCATTTTCTCTCTCCCTCTGCAATTTAATTTCAATTATCACTTTCCTTTTCTGATCTGCGTTTCCATTTCTCTCTAAACGAATTGTACCACAATGTCAAATGAAATTTTACATTCACACAAAAAGGCTACAAAATTTCCGGATCATCCTTTTCATGAAAAACTTTTCGATTGCAACTCGTGTGGCGCTGGTTCATGTTCTAGATAACAAAAATCGGTTGCACTCGTCACGATCTTTTGCTCGTGAGTGCGTTTATGGTCCACTAGAGCTCGCATGTGGGCAAGATTTTTATTGATTTATAGAGAGATATTTAGGAATCAATGTTGTTGGAATTGAAATGACAGGAAGCAAGATTTATGATAGTTGTATATTGAGTCTAATTTTTTTGTGATTTACAGGGCGGAGGAGTACTTCAAGCGGGCGGTGGCGGTGGAGCCGCCGGAGGCGGAGGCGTATGACAAATACGCCGCCTTCTTGTGGCGGGTGAGGAACGATTTGTGGGCGGCGGAGGAGACTTTCTTGGAGGCTATTTCCGCCGATCCTGACAACCCTCATTACCCTGCTAACTACGCTTATTTTCTATGGAACACCGGCGGTGAGGACACGTGTTTCCCCCTCTACTCCCCAGAAGCTTGAACCGATCCGTTTCCGCCGCTTGGGATGACGTCGAGGATGGACGGTGGGTTGGGCGGTCGGCATTGAAAGAGTAAAATATCGAGTTGTCTATTGGGCTGTAGCATCTTCACGTGGCTATGTCATGTCACAATTGTATATTATTTTTTTTCTTTCTTTTTTTTGGGTTTTCGATCCTTTTTGATACGTAACCTTTTTTTTTTTCTTTGGTAACAAAAATGAAATAAGAAACTGGGTAGGAGATTTGGAAATTTGAGCGTGTGAGTTTGGTAAACAGAACACGGGTCTGAAGAACTCTGAATATTATTGCACTTTTGTCATTTGTAGAGATGTTAATCGATAAATGAGGAAAATCTATTTGAATTTGAGCAAAATTCATCTAATTGTTGGTAAGTATAGTGTAAATAACTATCAACCATATCAGCCACATCTTTTTCTTTATTTATTTTTAAAATTATCTTAAATCAATTATCAATCTAATATTTTTCTTTCTTTAGTTAAATCAAGTTTGAGATTTGACTCATATGATGGTGTGAGTATACATTTGCATACCAAATTTACTGTGTAAGTAAGTTTGGCTCTTTGAATTTTAAGAAAGAAAATATGTTTAAAATAACTGTCCTGTTATTAAAAATATATTTAAACTTTTTTTTTGCTCAAGTCATATTTTGGGAACAAGATTTTCTTTTTCAATTTCCATTTATACTTCAACAAGGGTATGTTTTGGAGACGGAGGATGATAATCATTATGGAAGAATAAAAATTAGGAAAAAAATGATTATTTATATTTAAAATGAAGAAAATGGTTATGAAAAAAATAATTATTTGTGTTAAAGTGAATGAAATAATTATACGGAAAAATATTTGTTCCTAATAATTATTGATTGCAAAAAGTGAAATACATCGTAAATGTTTTCAAATAATTTATTAAAAAGTAGAGAATAAGAGATTATTTTTAAACAAAATTTAGGAGCAAAATTTTGATGACATTATATTATATAGGTTCCAATCTTCCCACACTAAAAATGATTGCTGAACTCTATAATAGAATAAATTATTTAAAATATTAAGAGTATAATTTTAGCTTACATAAAGTGTGTATGATTAAGAGATTATGTTCAATTTTTCTATCTCCATTGTTGTGAAACTAGAAAATTAGTTTTAAAAATGTTGTGGTACTCATGACTTTAAATTAAAGATTTTTATTCAAAATATGAACGAGAGAACAAATCTAGTATTGATCAAGACTCACCAAACTAACTCTAAAAAATAGAAAAAAAAAAAAAAAAGACCCACCAAACTATGAAAGTTTTTAAGAATGTTGCCATTCTCATGGCTCTAAATTAAAGATATATTTTTTAATTGCGTAATAGAATTTGTTTTAATGGCTTTTCCAATTAAAAAAAAAAGTGTTTGTTGGAATAAGTAGTAAGAAACTAAATAGAGAATAGAATAGATATTTTTAAAAGAAAAGAACTTTACTAACCACTAAAATTCATATAATTCTCTAAATAAGAATAAAACTTTAGTATAGTGACATGATGTATAACAGTGATAAATAAGAGTTTTCATATTTGAACTTTGAGTTTACATATTTGAATTTTCACCTTAATATTGTTGAAATGAAATCCATACAAAGTAGATGCTTCCCGCAAAGAGAATAAAATAAAATTTAACTATAGAAAAGGAATATATTAGCTAAATAAATATAATTTAAAATACAATTTTGATACTACTTTTAAGTTGCATTTTTCTTTTGGTTTCTGTAACTTCAAACTTCTTAATTAATTTTAGAATAAGTCTCTACTATTGGCGGATTGTTAGTTTAAAAAGATTCTTTAGTAGCGTTTTCTTTTATAATTTTTAAAAGTACATTCATATTATGTATTTTCTTACATGAAATAGTATTTAACGGATTTTGAAAAAAATAAATCTAAAACCAAAAAATTATAGGTTCAAATCATCTCTAAAATGTTGTTAATTAAATAAAAAAATCATCAAATTCTCAAAGATAACTGAATATATTAAAATGAATAATAAAGACTAATTTTTAGTTTTTTTTTTCTTCTAGTTACTAATTTTAAAATTTATTGACTATAATAAACGAGTCAGAATGAACATAGCTAAGTTAACATTATAAATATACTAACAATCACAAGATTTGTGGTTTGAGTTTCCAACTTGTTATTGTATTAATAAAAGACAAGACAAAAAAACTAAAATGGACTGATGCCTAAAGTTTGAGAAATTTTTATATTTATACATCCAACGTCAAAGATACATCACACTTTGCATCTTTGAATACCCAAGAATCTTGAAACATACGAATTAAAGTTACTTATTTGAGTACATAATTCTTTTTAACAAAAGTACATATTCTCTTAAAAGTTGTATTAATGTTCTTATGCTTTCATTTAAGTTTAGAAGATGTGCTAGGGTGAATGAACTCCACCAATGATATTTTATTTTATTGATCAAAGGTCTAATATTAAAATAAAATAAGGAAATGTAAGAAAGTAGTCAAATTCAGAAAATAATTACAAATATGGTCACTTAAAAAAAAAAATAATCATAATCATATGCATTAATAATAATACTATATTAATGAATATTAATAATATCATATTGAAACGTATTAATGATGTAAATATTTTAAAATTTGACTATAATTATTTTATTAGAATAGTCTAATAAAATAATATAGTTGGTATAGATAGAATTTGTAATATATCAATTGATTTATAATTGTTTTTAGTTCAATATGTAAATGGTGGAAAGTATAGTAGTTGAATTATGTTAAAGGTCATAAATTATATTCTTATGTGAAGTGAAGAGATAAAAGAGTATATTGTTCGGATGTTTTGTAAATCTTGTGGAAATGGAAGAGTAGCCAAAAATAAAAGATGCTTTAGCATCTTTAGATGCCCAAGAATCTTATTACGTGCATGAAATAAAACATTGGAATCTAAAAGTGCAAGCTGGACATTGAAATATTCCTAATGAGTTACCCTTTCAAAATAAAATAATAATAATAATAATAAAAATAATTAAATAAATTCGAACTTACTTCATTCATTCGGAAAAAGAAGTGGGAATTTAAAAATAAATATTTTTTTTCTCTCTCGCTCTCTCTTCTTTGTTTTTTCTCCTTAAATTCAAAATGTGTCGGTAAAGAATTAAAATAATAATAATAATAATAATAATCCTTTAAGAATAGCTCAATGATAATTAGTAAAACTTTATTTTTAGTAAAACTATTATTTCATAGTCTTAATTCAAATTCTTACCTTTTGTTTTCAATCATACAAAGTTGGCAATATATAATCTAGATTATAGGTTAAATATATCAACTTAAAAAGTGTTTAAGTACCAACTGAGTTTTCTCAAAAAAAAAAAAAATAAATAAAAAAGAAAAGAAAAAAAAGGTATCAACTGAGATTTGAAACTCATGATTTTAAAACAGGGATGTTTTGTTTCCGAGTTACTACATTCGTTAGTTAATATAATATTATAACTTTATCTATATATTAAATCAAATTAAAATCATTGACTTAACTTTTATTTAATCCATTGAATGAATTTATAGATAAAAAATCAAATCTAAAAACCTGAATATGAAAATCAAATTTAAATAATCTAAAGTAGAAAATAGCAATTACGAGATCTAAACTACTAACTATATATCTTTCTTTTTTTTTGAGAATCAACTACTAACTATGTATCTAATAGTATATATATATATATTAGTGAAATTTTCATCACCGTAGCCAATTGAAAACTAATGTGTATGTTATTTATTATACAAACTTATTTATGAAAAACTCAAACTAAAAATAATAATAATAAAATAAGTAGTAATATTTGACCATATTTTATTATTATTATTATTATTATTTTAAAAGTTACCTTTTTTCTAGAACAATCTCTTTATTAATGAACATGGTGAATTTAAAAATGAGGCCATGCTTAGCTAATGCATGTGCCATTTGGTTCATTCTCTGTAGAAGTACTTGTCACCTATACCTATATATATATATATATGATTTGTACTATTAAATTTGAGAAAAGTGCCAAGGTTTCATGTTTCGCTCCATCCTATTCATTTGGCATTTCCAATATTTCAATTATTCATTTATTTGGTACAATGAGCAAAAGAAAACGGTCCTCTCAAAAAACATTAAATAGGGTTTATTGGCAAGTTAAAACATCATTTTGATCTTATATTATGGGTTTCAATGAGTCCTTACATTTTTAAATGTCTAAATAAGCCTTGTACTTTTAATCCATCTAAAATTTAGTTCTTATAATTAATTTATCAAACTTAACAACATGAAGTTACTAAAATAGTTAAAAAAAAAATTATAAAAAAATTATAACATTTGTTCATCTAAAAGTTTTGGATTTAAATACTCTCATCTTTAATTGTGGGTTCAATTCTATAGTTGGCACCAGTTTAGAAATTATTTTTTTAGAAAATTTTTTAGCATGTTAATATGAACATGATTTGAAATCAAAGAAGATAGAGATGAACATTACACTAAACATAATATTTATAGGTAGAAAGAATATATCTAGGTCCAAATTTTGTTTTTTTTTTTCTTTAGCTATTTAAAATTTGTATTTTAAAAGTTAACCAACTAAAATAGAACAAAATTAAAAATTGAAAACTAAATAAAATATACCATTAAATAAATGTAAAAGTTAGGAGGCTAGAAAGAAGGTTTTTTTTTTTTTTTTTGTCAGTCTAGGGAGAAGATTGACGGTGTTTGTTTACCATATTTAAGGAGAATTTAATACAAGAAGTTATTTTGAATAGTTAAAAATTGAAAAAAAAACTTTTTTAAATGTAATTTTTTTATACAAGAGTTGGAGTTAAAATCTTATTTGAATGTAAATTTAAAATGAGTAATTATTTTGAGTAGCTAAAAAAGAAATTATTAAAAATGAATGGTTAAAAATAAGTTATTTTGATTGATTTGAAATGAATTATTAGAAATAGGTGGTTAAAAATGATTCAGTAGTTATAAATGAATGGTTAGAAATTAGAAATTATTTTTAAAAGCAAAAAAGAGGAGAAATTAATAAAACTTAGGTTTTTGAGGAGGAGTTAGTAAATCATCCATCTAAATCTTCCTTAAATATGGCAAACAAAGACACCATTAACCCTTTACAACAACTATAAACAAAATAATGACAAAATACCATTTTGTAAAAAAGTAAATATTAGATAAGATCTAAAAAAGACACGATGTGACAATAATGTTGAACTGAATTATCAGCAAATAATGAAGTCATCAAGCTACCGAATATTCATTTCACATTAGATAAACTTAAACTTAAATTAAAAAATTGTTAGGCACAGAAATAAGTAAGTTCACAATTTGAACTTGGAATCTTCAAATTCCAACCAAAGACTTGAAGATTGAATGTCGAAGCCAAATGTGATGAAAAGAAAATCCAACGGTGATCGGTCACGTGATTGGAGGCGAATCCAGCGGTGACGATTTGGGCGGGCAAATGGCATGCACAAGTAAGGACATTTTTAGGGCATGGCAGCCCACGAGAAGTGCCTTTTAACAAATTGGTTCCACAAAGGAAATGGGTGCCGAGATATGAATTCAATGCATTTGTCTTTTTTGTGAATCTTTGTACGGATATTTAATTTTATTGACTTTCGTATTCGACATTTATTGGATTGGGTTGAGTTAGTTGAAGGCTTGGACTTGGACTATTTTTCATACAATGTAGCATCCATAATTAGTATTGAGTGATTTTAGTTTGTTTTTGTCAATCCAATAGATATCTTCAATTTTTTAATAATTAATTGGATTTCAATAAATGACAAAATTATTAATTTTTTTTTATTTAGTTTAGTTTGGTTTTTGGTTATAATTTTAATGAGAACTTTTTTTTTTTTTTTTTTTTTAATTTTTTGTCTCATTTCTCAATTTGCTTTTTGAAATTCTTCTTTTAATAGTTAAAAACAATAATTTTCATAAATAACTTAATATTTATTGTGCTTTTATTTCAAATTATCTCAGTCATAAACACTTTAAATTTGGTGTACTAACGAGTAGTATAAGATTTGAAGAGAATGTTTATACGAATGGAGCTAAGGAGAATATTATTAGAGGTGTTCAAACAACTCGAAACCTGAATAACCCGAACCAACCCAACCCAATTTGACGGGTTTGGTTGGGTTCAAAATCATGAAATGTTTATGGGTTGGGTTGGGTCAAGGGTTGACTTAAAATTAACCCAACCCAAACCGACCAACCCGAAATTATTATTTAATTTTTTTAAAAAATATTTTTTTTTACTTATAACATAATTATATATGCGTATATTTGTTTTATTTAATTATTATTGTTAGACTTTTTATTTATTACAATCACACATAATATTATATTATGTGTGATTGTAATAATTTATCATTGGGGTCAATGAGAGAATTATGTAATTGTAATAATTTATGGTATAGATGAAGTTTCTTCTCCGATTTGAGAGTTTTTCTACGAAAATTCTTGTGTTATCTTTATTATTTTTCTTTTTAATTTTTAATTATTTTTTGCTTATTTCTATGATAATTAGGAAAGGTTTTTTCCAACCATTTCGTGAAAATGGTTATACTTTATATAACTTTGTGCACCTTTACCTAAAAGTACAGTAATCTATAATTATTTCCAATAATGAATGATTTGTTGATATTATTTTTCATCAATTTTTTTTTTAAAGGCATTCATAAAAAATTGATGATAGATTCACTTTGTAGATAGAAGTAGGTTTATGGATTTTAAAGAAAAAATAAACTGTAACATTCATATTTGTTGTGACGAATACAAAAGAAAATGTTGTTTCCATAAATAGGCTATTTTTTTAATTGTTTTAAAGCCCGTTTTTTGAAAATAAGAGTACCAAACACATTTTCATCGTTTGTTTTTTGAAAACAGGGAAATGAAAACATGAACCAAACGGGCCTAAGAGATCCATAAAATTTGAGCCCATAATCATTTTGAGGTGGTTTTGGGCTCATTATGGGCTGGGCTTTCTTAATTATTTTGGGCCATACCCAGCTTCATGGATCTCAAAACAAGCCTACATCCATGTTTTATCATAGAATCGCGAAAATTTTGAAAGCTGGTAAATTTTACAAGTTTTTTTCATTATTAAAAACATAATGAAAATCATCTATACCTCTAGAGATTTAACACTTTTCAGAAATCATTACATTCTATTCCATAAGTAACTATTGCGAAAAATATTTCAAAAAAAAAAATAAATAACTATTGCGAAAAAAAGAACAAAGTTCTAAATGACATCATATATAAAAAAATAATTAATAGCTTATGAATTTGAACCTCTTATCTTAATTAAGGTTGGATTTAAAACAAAAACTATATTTTTATATGTTCCCAATAAGCATTTGATTTTACTAAAATAATGCATTTATTTATTTAATAGTTCATTATATTTAAATAATAATGTAGATATTATGTTTTATTTGCAATTTAGTTATAATTGTATAAATATTAACGAAAAAATTCGAAAAAAAACTCTATCATCCACAAATGATCTACCATAGATCTTCGATCTTTACGTTTTTGTGACATTTTAGATTAATTTTTTAGATGGTAAAACCTAGTAAGGTAAGTTGAAGGAATAAGACTACTTAGAAAAAAGGAATAAGAAGAAAAAAAGACAATGGATTTTTAAAATTTAAAATTTGTAGTTTTATTAAACAGAATTAAGATTCATAACCTTTTCAATAATTTTGTTTGTTTGTAAATGTTGCTTAAAAAATTCTACACACTAAGCTAAAGAAGTGTATATTATTGGGCTTCTAAAAAAAGTGTATATTATTGGGAGGGATATTTAGTGGCACATATTGACCAAATTAATAAATCTAGCTTCAAATTCTCCAAAATTTCCTCCCTTTATTAAATATATAATTAATTTCTTCAATAACTCAAAACCCCCCATTATTTCCCCTCGTTTTTCCTCTCTTCAATTTTCACAAAGAGCAATTTCCTCAATTTTCATATTCAACAAACCAAAACTCAAAATTAACCTTGTCAACTTCATCCCAAGCTACAAAACGCACATCCACATAAGAGCAAAATAGTCATTTCACCAAAAATTAGCGCCAAATTCATCTTTCATTCATAGCGTAAAGAAAAGACATAATTTCACAAAGCTAAATTAGGACAGATAATTGAAAAACAAAAACAAATTAAATTAAAATAATTAATGGGCTATTATTATAACCAGCCCACTAATCTCTCTCCCATAACTCATTTTTTGAACAAAAAGAAGGAAGCTCAGGAGTTACACCAACTTTCAATCCCAGCCGTCCGATCGTATCTAAGATCAACGGCTGTAAAGCTGCATGTCTCATGACAAAAACCCCTTCACTCTCTTCTCAATTTTCTCACTATTTTCCTTTCTTTTCTCTTAAACAATTTTCAGGCGAAAAAAAATCAGAGGAGAGAGAATCATGCAATGCAATGCGCCGCCGTCGGGACCGCCGCTGGCCGCCATCGATCGGTTTCTCTACGGCCACAACAACGTCAATATCCACGGCGGAAATTGCTTTGAGAATGAGTTGATTGGAGGGTTCTCACCGGAAAGATGCCGCGGAGGAGGCGAGTGGAATGAAATGGAAGGGCGGCGCGTGGAGGAAGAATTGGAATTAGAATTGCAATTGGAATTATTAGTTGAAGAAGAAGAAGAAGAAGAAATGTATGGATGGGAAAGAAATAATAATGAAATTGAATTAAAGGAGCTGATGATGAAGAGATCAAATAATGAAATGAAAATTTGTTCAAAAGTGAAGAAATTTAAAAAGGGTTCTTCTGCAACTTTGATTAAAGGACAGTGGACTCAAGAAGAAGACAGGTGATGAATTTTATCTTTTAAAAAAACTCATTCATTTTTTTATATTAGTAAAAATATACATGATCATATCATTGCTTAATAATCTTTTTATATGATGTTGTTTATAATATCATCTCTTTCATGTGAAGCTTTTTAGCAAAAGATTTATATTTGTCACAAACCCTTTTGGTCTCTCTGATTATTACACTAAACAAACTTCCATTAAAACATCAATTGTTTGTTATCTTTTGATGAAAATTTTAGGGTTATTGTGGTGGAACATTTTTGTATGAGTTAATAAAGAAACTTTTCATCAAATTATTTTTGTAAGCAAATAGAATTATTATGATGGAAAATATTATATTATATTATTGAATGGGATTGTAAAAATGAAGGAAATTGATAAGGTTGGTGAAGCAACATGGAGTGAGAAAATGGGCACAAATAGCTGAGAAATTGGAAGGCAGAGCAGGAAAACAATGTCGTGAGAGATGGCATAATCATTTGCGTCCTGATATCAAGGTTTTTTTTTTAACTCTAAATTCTTCAATTTTGTTGGTTTATTTATCAGCATAATTTTCAGATCATATATATAAGATTGATTTCGGAAAAACCTATAACCTCATAGCTACTAGATTATATAAAATATCCCTAGAACTCTTCGAATCATATCTTAATTCTTTTTTGGTTCATAAGATTTTTTAGTTAATTAATTAGAGAGAAAAGGCTCGACAAAATGAAATCCATTGTGTAAATTATTTTGGTTTTATTGAATAACAAGTTACCATTCAAGAAGCTTAATATATGAAGGTATGTCGTTAGCTATGTTGTTAAACGTGTGGCTCGTGGTGATCTGCATTTTCATGCTCTATGTTATGGAAACTATATTGACGTTAATTTATGTTGACGATTATATTGCATGCGAATAATTTATGGGAAATAACTATGATTTTATGTAAATTTTGATTTTGTTGACCCATGAAAAGCATCTAAATTAGCTCTTTCATATTACTTTAGTTCGAATAATTTAAATTTCCTTACAATGTGATCATAGTTTTTCATGTATATTACCATCTTTATTATTTTTCAAAGGAAATTATATATCTACATTACTCTTGGGTATCAATTTGATTCATACTTTTAACCATTCGCTAATTTCAACATGGCATCTACACATACCGTTTTTTGACCTTTTTATTAATACAACACATTAAGAGATGAGATTTCAAACTTATAATCTTTTGGTTACTAAATTGTACAATGTGTCACTGGAGCTCAACTACTTTTAACACTTATTTTATCTTCATATTTCTATAATAACTTCATGCACAAATTCACGATTATCATTTTTAGTATAACAACCGAATATACATGTATCTTCCCTAAGTGATGATAATTCCATTGGTAGAAACTTGAAATTTAAAGATTTCTTCTTCTTTTTCTTTAGAAGTATCTCAAATTCAAAATTCACGATTGACCTTAATTATAAAATTTATTGTTGTCTATGGGGTTCAGACTTTAAGCCGAGCATGTAGTGGAGCAAACTATTAAATCAAATCTCTTTTCGAATAATTAAAAAAAAATCTTATAAATACATGAATGTCATTAAAGATGTCCACGGGGCACGGCGAGGTCGGGGAATAGCTTCCCCGTCCCTGTCCCCGCCACCTAATTTAATTTATGTCCCCGGAAAAATCTCCGTTTTTTTCTGATTCCCCGTGGGAATTTTTTCTTTTCTTTTTTTTACATTTTTTAAATATTTTTTTGACAATACTTTTAAATAATTAGATTTTCTTAGAAAATATCTATAAATTTCAACTATAATGTTAATTATTAAAGAAAA
>JBBMKA010000005.1:674871-685032 GCA_037833695.1 Sechiopsis laciniata
AGTTTTATTTCTTGTCCATTGCATTGAACTATCTAAACTTTTAGATATGTGGTTGGTAGGTTCTCAACTTCAAAAAAAATACCTAGTAAAATTTTGAACTTTTAACTTGTTCAATAAGTCTAGCTAATTAGACAAAGTTAATCTATTCTAAAAAAAGTTGAAACTTCATAAGTTTATTATATGGTTTATAAAGTTAAAAAATTACAAGAAGAAATTGAATGGAAAGTCTAAAATTTATTGGAAATTATTAAATTTCAAGATTTTTTTTAGCACGATAAAATTCAGGGTATGGTATTCTAATCTAAACTGAGAAATAAAGTAGTATGTTTACCATTAAAAACATAGCAGTCCAGACTTTTTGGCTCTGCCGTTTGCGAAAAATATAAAGTTCTCCAATTGCAGTCATTATGTTCGTCACATTCTTCAAAATTGTCACCATTGCAATATTTATGTATTTCAAACTGAAAAGAAGAACCCCAAATTTCTGTCATGGGCATCAAAGAGCAAAACAAAAGAGTTCCTGTGAATCTTCAACACTGAACGCACCTGTACATGCCAGAGATCAGCATACCGATAAAGATTAAGTTCACTGGAATCCACAGCCTAATCAGCTTCCAATTAAGCTTTTCGACTGAAACTGTTCTGCAGAGGCCCAATAGAACAATGACCATAGAACTAATCAAATTCTGCAGAAAATTACCGCAAGAAATCAAATTTGGATATGCTAGTAAATGAGGTATAGAAACAAACTAAAAAGTAAGAACTGACAGATTTTTTTTTTTGCATTTTCTTAACGCCTATGCGTGAAAGAAATGATTGGCATACTTGGTAAAACATCAAAGATATTCCTGCATCGAAATCGTAACCGGAAAGAACAACTTTATTCAGCAAGATCATGCTGCAAGAAGAAATGCAGTATGCAGTTCCTGATAAAAGAGGACCAGTTTTCCTTCCTATTCCATGTTCACGTGTTTTATCTTCTTCAAACAAACCACTGAAACTGCCATTCTTGACAATTCGATTCCCTTTGAAAAACCTAAGGATTGAAAGTGATTAGATTTAGGACAGTATAACACTATATTGGACAACACGGAAAAAAAAAGAAAATATAACTTAATAATTAGCTCTTTTAATTTAATAATTAACTCAATAACTTAATGATTAGGACAGTCACAATGCTGCTACTATTAATTTTTTTATATAACCCACGAGAGCGGCAACCATTTAACTTAATAATTAGCTCAATCCATTATATATTTGAGGCACACGCACCCGTCCTAATATCCAAACTTGAGAGATAAAAAAAAGATTTTCCAAGAAACCTAAGCATTTTGAATGATTGTCTAGTTTTTTACCCTTATAATAATGAAAGGAGTAGCCCATATATCTTATAAATTTTAGGAGGTCTTGACACTTTTCTAATTTAAGATATTCAACATGCTCCTTAAGATGGTGCTACTTTCGGCTAGCTAATCTTAGATCGAATTCCAATTTCATTTTTATCAAACAGAATATTCGTTTGAGTTTAATGAGATCTGATATCTTATTAGTTAATCCCCACTTAATAATGAGAGGAGTAACCCACTTATCTTATGTATGTTAGGATTTCTCCTCAATGTAATGTGCGATTTTCAAGTACATTCATTTAGACTATTTTTTAAAAAGTTGTTTAACTCTTTTAGTAGTGAAAGAAAAATGGTAAAATACTGAATCCTAATAAATCGTCACCATGCATATCTTTTTTATCATAAATTCAAACGGATAGAATTCTTTGAGCACCTCAAATAATTTATTGGATAGAGAATATTCATGAGTACCTGTCACCCAAGGCCCTGCGCTGAGCATTGGTTAAAAAATTGCTAATCGACTTTCTTCCTTGATTTCGAATACCACTGAGAATTCTGTGTACTGTACCAGATCTTTCATTTTGCTCAACGTTTCCATTTCCAATGCTTACAACCGGTTCTTCGCCGACTATTTCCAACCTGAAATCAGATGACATCTACAAAAACAAAACAACTTCACCGAAGAACAACAAAATGCATATCCTACACAATCTCTTAGGAGCAGATTTTGATCATATGAGAACCGTTTGAACTTCAGTAACAAATTCATCACAAATTCAAAAGAAAATATAAAACTACTCGAATTTATTTGAACAGTAACATTTCTGAATAAAAACCGCAGTCCATATGAATAAAGAATCAGTTATAATCCAGATTCCTACCAAGTCGAGTAAGGAGTAGAATCTTCAGATAGAAATAACAGTCTCCTACAATCCTCAAATTTGAAATCAGCTCTACATACACAAATTTCTAGTTACTTAAGAAGAAACAAGAGCGAATATATAAAATCAGAGAAGAAATCAAACGCGTGAATGGCGAAATTACGATACACGTCCGATCCACGAACAGGAACTGAAAAGCAACGGAAAGTGATGTGAAAGCAAAATCCGTAAAAAGCACGAAACGGTGAGAAAAAATGGCGGATCAGAAGGAAAAGATAGGAGCGAGATTCTAGGAAGAAAAGAGAAGGGAATATTTTGGGATTTAGGAAGAAGGCTTACCTTTTTTCTTTCTTCGTTCTTCGAAAGTCAAATGGTTCCATCGTCATCCATGAGAGATCTGCGTGAATCGCTGAGTTCGAGGGAGAGAGACAAAGAAAGTAAGAAAATAGAGATGCCGCCATTGATGAGAGGATTGCTGCAACTCGCGGCAAAGTGGTTGCTTCTTCGTGACGGTAAAAGTTTTGAAGTCTGTCGCTTTAGCGCGGAATTTGTGGAATTGGGCTTTTATTTTGGTTCTTGTTTGGGCTTTCCAGTCCGGTTTGGGTGCATCACGTTGGGCTTTAAAGAACGTATCTCAGCCCAAGATCCGATTATTATTTTTATTTTTATTTTTTAAATTTAATTCAATAACATTTAGGAGTAAGGGCAATCAACTATTGAGCCTTCCAAAATGGATAGCTCTTCAAGAACTTTAGCCGACAAACCAAGGATCCTATAACAAACTCAAATAAGAAGGGGCACCAACCGGCAACAACCTTCCTAAAATTCAAGCCAATGCACCTCGTAATACAAGAGGCATCCATGTTCAAATTTCACAATTCATGATGAGGAAGAGTTCAAGCGGACTTGAGAGCAATCCACATGTGAAATGAGGGAGACTTGAGACCTACATGAGTCAAGAGTATGGCCAACTTCTTTTCGATGACAGCTATGAGCCCTTTATCACCTGTCCTATACAATCAATGTGAGGATAGATAATTAGTCGTTCATTATATCTTATTCACTAGTATTTTTTCATTGATATGGAGGAAAAAAAAATCATATTTTCACTTGTCTTAGTAAATAGTATGTGCGAAACAGACATACATTTGAGTAAATGTTCCTTAATGCTGAAGTATCTTTATATGCAGGCAATTTAATGGAATTTGTAATTGATTGTCTTGTACTTCTAATAAGTTAGTTTAGTATGTGATAAGTTGAATGGTATACATATAGGTCGCCTCGAGCTAGAGAGAGGCAACCATCTCAATACCTTAAATATCTAACAATAATAATACTCTAAACATTTTTTTATCAAGCAAAATTCAATTTGGAAGCCACACAACATATGATGTTCTTTCGATTACTAGACCCCACTTTCGGCTAAATTGTGTTATAGGGGTGGATAAATGGTTAAACATAAAAGACAACTCTTACCATGGTCTTATAGACATCTCCAAACTCCTAACATTGTTGATAGCTGCCATATCTTAGCTCATAAATTTAATTTTATTAAACCATCGTGAAGTGACTCAATTAGTTAAAGAGGGTCTTGGCTGCTTAAAGTGATAGGTTAAATCCATGCAGTCATCTACTTATGAATTAATTTCCTATGAATTTTCTTATTCAAATGACATTAGCCGAGGTGGGTGCAAGCTGACCCAAACAGTTACAAATATAAAAAAAATAATAATAATAAATTTAACTCTATTCACTTTCAAAATTAGCTCAATCAAATAACTATTATATATTATTTTTCATTTGAATATTTGCTATAACCAAATGACATTATGTTTTGTTTTTGTAAATCAACAACATTTAATATTTAAATCCACCACTAATCAATTACTATTTGATATATAATGTGATTAGACAATTATTCCATTAGACTACTATTCATTTGGTCAAATACTATTATGTTTAAAAGAGTGAAAAAAAAAGAGAAGAAAAATCAGTTAATTCCATGATATTTGTTGAGAAAACCCAATCTGCTGGACGCAAAGTTCCACGCGTCACGCCATACGCCAATACCCCAATAATAATATCTCTCCAAATCAAATTTCTTCAATCCCCATTCCCTCACTGCCTGCAAAACCCGGTCCGCCATGACCGCCGGAGCTCTTCTCTACTCGTTCTCCCCAACGCCGCCAAATCCCTCCGATTTCTCCAAGAAATCCTCCATTTCCGACCGGCGGCCGAAATTTCGGTTACGATTTCATATCGCTGTTCTTCCGGAGGATCCGTGCTCCGTTTCTCAGATCTCCGCCCGGCGGCGACATTCCGGCGGCAGAGGGACCTGGCGGGTCTGGACCGATGTCAAATCGAAACCCTACGATTTATCGAACAAAGCTCCGGAATCGGGGAAGTTTAAAGGCTCGATCGATGCGGCCGTGCTCGAGGAAGATGACGATGAAGTTCGGTGGTGGAAACTGTTCCCTAAACGATGGCTCATTGTTGCCTTATGCTTCTCTGCCTTCCTTCTCTGCAATATGGATAGAGTGAGTTCGCCTCTTAATTAGTTCAATTTTTATAATATGTTAATTTAGATTATAATTTAGGTATGTAGGAGAAAAATGGGCTGATCCTCTCAAATGTCTAAAATGACCGGGTTTAGTTTTCCATTAGTTTTAAGTTTTCAATTCTATTGATTCAATTATGAAAATTTATAAAATTAGTCAAATTTAGAAAATAATTATAAATATGGTCAATTTTAAAAAGATTAAGCAACCGCAACCACAACCATAGTTATTAATAGTAATATAATACATGATTAAAACATATTAATTACTATGAATGCAAAACTTTTAAAATTTACCTATATTTATAATTATTTTGTGAGAATAATCAATTCAATCAATATGAAAAGATAAAATTGAAAAATTAGAAAAACAAATATAAATATGTAAGGTTTTACCATAAATGCTATAATTAAAATGTAGGAGTAAATTCTGTTATAGTTAGTTTTGTTTAATTTTTTATTATATATATTTTTTTCATTACTATGTTTGGATTTGATGATTCGGTAGCTTGTTTTTTTTTAATAAAATAAAATATGTAGGATTATATTTAATAGGAATTTAATATTTCATCTTGTAGGCTTATGAAGTAATTAAGAAAGACCTATTGGATATTGATGAAAGATGAATGTTAGGGAGATAGAATAAAATTTTGTAAATGGGATAAATTGGAATCAAAATTAGAGTGAGTGTGCTCTTAGTTAGTCCGTTTTCTATAATATCTTAGTTTAGACTTCAATTTTAATGATTCGAATTTTAATTTCAAATGGTCCAAAGACTTGCATATTTTATTTTATATTTTTTCATTTATTATGTTTTGGATTTGTTGATTGGCAGATGCCTAGGCTTGTATTTAATACGAATTTAATATTTCATCATTTAGGCTTGGAATTATGAATTAATTAAGAAAGGCCTATTGGATATTGAAAGTTTGGGAGTTTGAAGAGAATATTGTAAATGAAAAATGTGGGTTTTTTTTTAGTACACACCGGAGAGGTAGACAACAAATCCTACTTAAAAGATTTTACTGCTTTCAAATAATATGAGAGTCAAATACCGATTTTTAAGATCGAATTCGTGACTGTGGAGTTAAATTTGATTACGATCAATCAACCAAACTAACATGACACCAACCCAATAAAAAAATACCAATTTGGTCTTTGACAATTTGTACTAATTGGTCCCTAAAATTTTAATTCGTTTCTAATTGAGTTTGTTATGATCTCACAAAAGAGGCACTATTTTGATGGTGCATGTTAGAATTTGAAAAAGTAGAGAGTCCTACGAGTATTTATAAAAGATATGAGTTACTCTCTCATTGTCAATTGATTTTGAGGTAGAACCTCATATTTTCTAATAGAGTTTATAAAATAGAAAATATTTATATGAAATTCAAATCTTAAGGACAAAAATTGTTAATTTTTTGGAGTGGGTAAATGATAAAAAAGGCCTTCCGACTAAAAGATGATGAGTTTAATCCATAATGACTACCTCAAATTAAATGATATATTTTGTGACAATAGTTGAAGTGCATGTAAGATGACCCCGACATTCATGAATATTAAAAAAAAAAAAAAACACAAAGACCAAATAAAAACTAAGTTAGAATCTCAAGGACGGAAGTATATTTTACCTTAGATTTAAGCATTTTGTAGTAGAAAAAGAAAAAGGAAAGAGTCTATTTTACAGAGCTGTTTCTATTTTACAGAGCTGTTTTCATTGTAATGATTGATAATATGTTTTCCATACTTAGCAAAAAAATAATGTACTTCATTATTTATCAAGAATTTTCGCATTTTTGAAGCGCCTTTATCATCGTGTTCTTTAAAAAGAGACCTATTTTATTCCTTTGATGTGTAATCTATTTTTTTCTTTAAAATTTGATTCATAATTCATAATTGTTTTGAGAAAGAAAAAGAAATTGTGAGTAGAAAAAGTTCATTTTTTTAAAAACATGCTACTAAAAATAAAAGTGTTACAAAATGGGGCATATTGCTTTTAAAAATGAATCTGTTTGTTTGATCTATATAGGTAAATATGAGCATCGCTATACTTCCAATGTCAGCAGAGTACAACTGGAATCCACAAACTGTTGGTTTGATACAATCCTCATTTTTCTGGGGATATCTCCTCACACAGGTACTTGAAAGCTTTCTATTGTTTCAATGCTTTCCAAGAGTTTTATCTTCTAGTGTATATGTAAACATGAAGATAAACAATTATATGGATTGAAACAAGACCTTTTGCCTTGTTATATGATAATAAAATCAATTATTCCAAACCCAACATAATTTTTTTGAAGGAATAAATTTATTTAAGAAGTGGATAAGAACCCACATCCATTTGTGATCATCCATAGAGTAACATTTAATCTCTATACCAATTTACACGCACCTTAACTATTTTCGCGAGACAACTGTCTAATCCTACTACATTTGGTTGAAATTCATAAGAAATTAATTTCTTAGTAGGTGACATGGCAATCACGGATTGAAGTATAACTTTTTAGTTTTTCGAGATCCTCTTAACAAAGTATACATGTTCTCTATGAATAGAGGGAATCCCTCTTCTTGAAGAAGAGGAACCAGTGTTTTATTTTCTTCCTTCATTTCTAACTTTTAGGCATGGCTGATGACAGATTGCTGGTGGGATATGGGCAGATACAGTTGGGGGAAAGCTGGTTTTGGGATTTGGTGTGATATGGTGGTCAGTTGCCACAGTTCTCACACCTGTAGCAGCTAAACTCGGGCTGCCCTTCTTGCTTGTTGTTCGTGCCTTCATGGGGATCGGCGAGGTTTGTCTAGTTACATTATCATAGACCCTAAAATTTAAACAGATAAGCTGGTATTTTAATCTTTTAAATATGTTCTTAACATTATGTCTCACGTGTGGGATCAATTATTAAAATTTGACACATTAAAACCCCAATACACGAGGTCGTGTTTGAGGCATCGATTGTATTATTATAAACGATGTGTTATTATAAACTTTGTTTAGGGTGCAGGTTACGTTGTTTTGGTTGGAGGTTATTATATAGAGATTACAATAAATGATGGTTAGGGTGCATGTTATTATAATAGGGAAGAATTTTCTCAAACGGAAGCATCAGTTGTGTGAAACAACAATGGAAGTTATTGAAACGACAGCTTGAATTTGGACTAACCTACTCTGGTTATTATAACCAGTGTGCCAAACGTAAGTTGGGTTGTAATAACTCAACTCCAAATGGCTCCCAAATACCGCCTTAATATCAATGGGGGAGAAAATGATAAAAGTTGTTGAAACTTAGGTTCTTCTACTCTATACTAGACCTAAGATAAGGGTATATTTAGTCTTTCCTATAAACTCTCAACACTAGTGGCAAATCCATCATTTTCTGTATGCTGTTGTTTAAGGAAAGAAATATAATAGGAAGGTGCTGGAAAGAAATTTGATTTACTTATTATCCTCCATAGACATTAGCTTAGGTTGTTCAGTTGTTTTCAGGGTGTTGCAATGCCTGCCATGAACAATTTACTCTCCAAATGGGTTCCTGTTTCAGAAAGAAGCAGATCATTAGCACTTGTTTATAGTGGAATGTACCTTGGTTCAGTTACAGGCCTTGCCTTTTCACCATTTTTAATACATCAGTATGGATGGCCATCAGTTTTCTTCTCATTTGGCTCTCTTGGCGTGGTTTGGTTCGTTGTCTGGCTCAATAAGGTAACTAACTCTGCTACCGGCGAAATATAACCCACTTGATTCATAAAGCTCTCATAGAAACTTGTCGACGACGCACGATTTGATTTCGAGTTGTGACTATAGGCACACAGTTCACCACTTGATGATCCTCAACTGAGACCACAAGAAAAGAAGCTGATTTTTGCAAATAGTGTTTCTAAGGAGCCTGTTAAAAGCATACCC
Organism: Sechiopsis laciniata; assembly: GCA_037833695.1. NCBI lineage: Eukaryota > Viridiplantae > Streptophyta > Magnoliopsida > Cucurbitales > Cucurbitaceae > Sechiopsis > Sechiopsis laciniata. Next base: position 683,557 of record JBBMKA010000005.1, read on the forward strand.
TGGGGATTGATCTTGTCCAAACCACCAGTATGGGCTCTTATAGTTTCTCATTTTTGTCACAATTGGGGGACATTTATTCTATTGACATGGATGCCAACATACTATCACCAGGTAAATCTTTTGATGAAGATAGTATAAACAATTGTTAGCTGACACGATGATTGCACAAGAAACAAAAATGTAGGATTTAATTTTCTTTGTTAAAAAGGACGTGGGAGCAAAGATTTGAATCTGTAAGAGCTACTACTAAAGTTAGTAAAGTAGTAATAAATGGTGTTAGTGTATAATATTAAACGGTTTTATTATTGTTTTAATTATAGTACCCTTTATCATCTTTTCACATATACACAGTTAGGATAACCCTCTATATTTGTGTATAAATGCTTCTCTAATTAATAGAATGAGACGCATTGATTTTTTAAGTTTAGCATTAACAAATGGCATTAAAAAAAAGTGTACTCTGGACATTGTTAATATGTGCTTCCACAATACAGAAGATTTGTAAATCTTGATTTGGAATCTTTATACATCACTTAGGTCCTGAAGTTCAATCTCACAGAATCTGGACTTCTTTGTGTTCTTCCCTGGCTAACAATGGCATTTTCTGCAAACCTTGGAGGATGGATTGCCGACACACTTGTGAGCAGAGGCTACTCAGTGACTACAGTTCGAAAGGTAAAAGGATGATATCTATCTATCAATATTTTCACATGTTTTTAATATCCATGAGTGTTCAGACTAGCTTAGGTACATCTCGACAATTTTCACGGGGCATACTATCTGACCTTAAAATATTTGGATATCAAAGAAATCCGTAAGAAATTATTTCTTAAGTGGTCATTATAGACTGAATCCTTAACCACTTTGATCTCCGAGATCCTTGTGCTGGTTTTTGAGTTTAAATTAGGAGGAGATTCGAATCCATAATCTCTTGATCATTAGTACATTTCTATGCTGGTTGACTTATTACTCTTGATGACTCTTATTGACAGTGTCTCAAACTTTTCCTTTTCAGGTTATGCAAAGTGTTGGATTTCTTGGCCCTGCATTCTTCTTAACCCAGTTGAGCCATGTCGATTCTCCGGCAATGGCGGTTTTGTGCATGGCCTGCAGTCAGGTTGGTTTGCATTTTGAACTGTCCTTTCTTGGATAACTTACAACATTTACTTTGACATGCTGCTTTGTATAGGGAACTGATGCATTCTCTCAATCCGGTCTATATTCGAACCATCAAGATATCGCCCCACGATATTCTGTGAGTTCTTCGTCTCCGAGTCGACCTACAGTTTCACTAGTTTTGATTACTTATCATTGATCTTTCTTTGGAAAGAGCTTGTAATTGATGCAATGATCTGTTTAGGGAGTGTTACTTGGTCTATCAAACACAGCTGGAGTTCTAGCTGGTGTCTTTGGGACAGCAGCTACAGGTTACATCTTGCAACACGGTTAGTGCTTCTTCTTCCCATGCTTTTTTTT
>JBBMKA010000005.1:685132-708011 GCA_037833695.1 Sechiopsis laciniata
GCTGGTGTCTTTGGGACAGCAGCTACAGGTTACATCTTGCAACACGGTTAGTGCTTCTTCTTCCCATGCTTTTTTTTTTTTTCTAAGAAACCGAACTTTCATGAAGAAAAATTAAAGAATATACCAAACATACAAAAATTAAAACCACACGAAAAGAAAATATGAAGTCCAATGCATGAGGGTCGATCCGAGCTCATACATACAAAAAGGTCGGATAATAAACGCCTATAAGGATGCATTTTTTTTTTGAAACAAGGGTAACCATGCCCATCCCTAGGCCAGGCGCCGGAGACATAGAAAGAGTAATGTCAAAGGTAAATCTCGAACTCGGAACCTTAAGGGGAGCATACCCTCAAAGCCTAAGTCTTCAACCACTGTGCCACCCCTTGGGGACGCCTATAAGGATGCATTAAACCTAGCAACCTCTCAAGATCTCTTGATCTCTCTAAAAAATTGTCTATTCTTTTCAAGCCAAATCCCTTATCAAGTTGCAAAAAAACAAGGATGTCTCAAACTCTCCCTTTATTCATTTTTGATATCTGTGATACAGTTTGATTATTCTCACGAAACAAACTGTCTAACCTTACAACATTTAGTTATCAAAATAACTTATAAGAAATTAATTCTTAAGTAGGTGACCGTTATGAATTGAATTTATAACCTCTTAAATTCTCAAGATCCTCTTTAACCCCTAGATCAATTTATGATGGTTAACTCTCCCTTTATTCCATTACGGGATTCACTAGAACCTCCTCAACCATGTGGTACCACACTCTCTATCACGAGCTATGCACAAGCCAAACATACTCAAGCATTTGGTCCAGTAGAAATGAGCAAACTAAGAACATAAGTTTAACTTTAAACTTGAATATAACTTGTGAAATTAATCTCTCACTCATTTAATATGATGTGAAAACATGTTGAAAAACTTTTCAGGTTCATGGGATGATGTTTTCAAGGTTTCAGTTGGGCTGTACTTGGTTGGAACAGTGGTTTGGAATCTCTTCTCAACTGGTGAGAAAATATTGGACTAAGCCTTCTAGATTCAATTTTGACTCTACCTCCACAAGGAAACCCCCTCATTTTCCAAACTAATTATTGGAAAATGCTTCACAAAGTCATTGTAAAGAGCTTGCTAGAAAGAAAAGGCCAATGTATACATACAATTAGTCATTTATTATTTAATGTTAGAATAAATTAAAGCAAAATATCTTCAGTAATTAGCCAAGGAGCGCAATAGTGAATAAATTAAAGCAAAAAATCTTTAATAATTAGGGAACAAAATAATAACTCAATCGACATAAGTATACTGATATTCATGGTTGTTGAGAAAAAAAATCTTTAGTAACTAACAATTAGTCATTCCTAGTATATTACTCAACAACAATTCATATGCCTCCACATTTGAACCAAACTTGTATTTGTCTTTTCATTTCTCTTTTGTGCCTATCAATTTAAAATTATAATACATATACTACGATGTATACATAGGAATATACAACTACTTTAGATTATGCACAAATTTACTAAAAAATGTGTCCACTTCCTTTAAATTTGAATCCTCCATCCCAGTAAAAAGTAAGTTTACCTTTATTCATGGAATTGATTTGAGATACATTATAATCATTTCAATCCAATTCACCTGAGATAAGTGTATATTAAGAATCTACATAGTTTTTATTAGATTAAGAAATTTTTTGGATCAACCCATTTTTTTCGAATAGTCAATTTTGTCAATTCATTCAATTTTATGTATAACTCAACCCAACACGGTTTATATATTCGTTGCTTACCTTTTCAAGCTCATTCTAGATAATCTGTCTTTACCAACATACTAAGAACCCATATTGTTAATTAATCTTATACAAATATATTATATTACTCTTAGTTATTGAATGAAACTGAAAATACGTCAACTCAAGAAGTTAGGTAGTTTGGGTTGCCCAACTTCAATAACCTTGTCTCATTATTCATCTCAAATAAAAACCTCTTTAATGCTACACATGGTAAGTTTTTTTTGTAATTAACAATTTAAATGGAAGATTTGAACTCAATACTTATCAAATCAATTCTCATGGCAAGTCTTTTTTTTATATCCGTAACGGTTCGAATCAACTTTCACACACCTTAATTAATGTCAAGTAACATTTTGTTGACCCCGCAACATTTAAATGTCAAAAAAGTCCTTAAGAAATTAATGTTTCCCCTAACGTAAAAGAAAATCGAATACATTCCTAGATAGGTAATCATCATAAATTAAATCCATTACCTTTGAGTGTCAAAGTTTTCTTTGACCACTAAACACTCCAACACCCAAGGTAAGTATGATACTACTTTCTCTCTCCATTTTTCCTTTTTCTTTTAGTACAAATTGAGAGAAGTGGACCATTTTTCCTCCCCTTTAATCGTACTTTAATTTAACTATTACTTCAAACATTCCTTTCAACAAAAAGCCATGGGCGTACAGTAAAGTCTTGGCCCTAATTTTTGTCTATTAACTTATGGAATAAGTCTGAATTTGATTCATGAAATGTGGGGTATGAAAGGTAAACACAAATCATGGACAATTTTTTTTTAGTTCAACCCTCTATGTTGACATTCAAACATCTAAACTTTTGATCCGTTAGAAGATTTTAAAGATGATTTATACCTTTTTTAAAATTCTAAAATAACTTTCATGTATACAGTTAAAAGAGATTTCAACTCTTGATGATGCAATAGTGATCAATTTTATAATAATTGATAGATCGACTAAACTAGGATCTTCACAATTAATTTTAATCCATTAGAGTTAGATTAAAGTTTTTAAGTTACTTTTTACCCCTTTTATGTCCTCTTTACTTGCCCAAGGGTAAAAAAGTAAAATGTGTATCACCATTTTCCAGTTAATGAACTTGCAAACATTTGGTAAATGAGAAGAATGGGAATTTCCCGCCTTCAGCTGTTCCCACGGCTTTGGTCAGGTTCGATGAAGGCCAATTTGAATGTAGCTCGACTAGTTCGTTGGCCAAAACGACAGCCACGAGCAGCGTTACAGCATCATCCCTGTATACAAACACGAACAAAAAACAGAAAAAGCACACTCCCTACGCAGGCATTATCCTGTTCAGGTTCAAAGGGACTATCTCAGCCTGACCAAGTTAAGAACTCGGTCGAGGCACCCCCGGTGCGTTTCTACGTTAATATGCGAATCGAAACAAAGATGATCAAAGAGACGTGGACAAAACATCAAGCAAGGCAATAACATCTTTCTTAGTTCCAACAGATAGAGAAACAAGGCAGACAAACATAAATTCAGCCAATAAAAAAAAATAAACACAAGCTAAACTGTGTACTCTTCCATGGCCAGAACCAGGAAACTCGAGCAGACATCAATGTTCTGTTTCGGTCGGCCAATTATTGACAGGCAAGTCCCCTGCACTTCAAACCTTTCCTCCTTCCCTAGTGATCCTGCATATTGATACATTGTAAGAACCAACAAAAGGAATTAACGGGGTAATTGCAAGAAGCTGAGAGCAATGGTTCTCCTTGCTCTTGGTCGAACTTATCGTAAAGGGGAAACGATACCGATTCCGATTGCATTCCCCTTTTCAAAATAAAGTCATAAAATTTCCATGTTTTAGCCAAATCTACTAACTAGCTTGGAGTTCTTTCTCATCTAAAGATGTGGCTAACTAATTATTACCATGAACAATATACATAAGACCCAAAAAATAAAAATCATTGACCAGTCTCTTGCAGGCTGCATCGACAATAAATAATTATCTACATGAAGCATGAAGCGTACAAACTTAATTGACCATCTTTTGTTTATATATACGAGTGTACAGGTCAGTTTATGCGTATCTCGACTAATCTCACGAGACATACATCTGACCCAACAATATTTAGATGTTAAGAACCTTATATAAAATTAATTTCTAGGTAGATGGCCACCGATTGATCTATCACCTCTTCGTTTTCGAAGATTCTCTTGACTACTAGGTCAATCCATGATGGTTTAATCTAATCAAATAATAATTGATTACTATGTCAAGCAGGTCGCCAATGTGATTCGTTATATATGATGCAAAGCTGCTCAACTGAGAGGGTGACTCAGTTATATATGGTTATCCAAATTCTTGTTCTAGCTTAAAAAACCACGAATTAAAATTAGAAGGCCAACAAAAGTTAAGATAATTACTAACCTTCACCTCTTCATAGAGTCCAAGTAGCTTGCAGGCAAGTAGATTTCTCCACCAGTTTCCCCGTGTTGTTCACCACTAATGGTTTTCTTTGCAGCCAAAAACTCAGCACTCATAGCATCCATCCCTTGCTGCAGAGCTTCCTCTACATTCCCGTACCCATGTTCCTCAGCATACTTTCGAACATCCTCAGTTATCTTCATGGAGCAGAACTTAGGTCCACACATGGAGCAGAAGTGGGCCACCTTGGCACCTTCCGATGGCAAGGTTTCATCGTGAAAGGACATGGCAGTCATAGGGTCCAATGACAAAGCAAATTGATCCATCCATCGGAACTCAAACCTCGCTTTGCTCAACGCATCGTCCCATGATTGTGCATGTGGGTGACATTTGGCTAGATCAGCTGCATGAGCAGCTATCTTATATGCTATTACTCCAGCCTTCACATCATCTCGATTTGGCAATCCTAGGTGCTCTTTCGGTGTAACGTAACAGAGAAGAGCTGTGCCAAGAGCGCCAATATTTGCAGCCCCAATGGCAGAGGTAATGTGGTCATATCCAGGAGCAACATCCGTAGTCAAAGGGCCAAGAGTGTAAAAGGGTGCTTCATTACACCATTCAAGTTGTTTTTGCATGTTTTCGGGGATCTTATGCATTGGAACATGCCCTGGTCCTTCATTCATTACCTGAAAAATCAATATTTGGCCACTAGTTAGTAACACGAAAAAAATAACGTTCATAGTTCCTAAACTAAAAAATAGCAGACAATAATTGCATTTATTAGTGATTGAAATAATGGAAATATTTGTTCTATACTTCTAATGTGCACTCCCATTAAACTAATTGTGCAAAAGGAATCCGATACTAAACAGAAAAGTCCTACATTATAAATCGGAGCTCTCAACCAAACCCTCACAATGAAATTTAAAGGGTGATGAAATCATAATCTGGGAGATTCCTAAGATTTCTAACTGTGTTTTTAAAAAAGCACAATAGTCTACTGAAGACTAGGTGTTTAGGGTTAGTAGAACTTATTTTTCTATAATTAATCATAGGAAGGTGCATGACTTATTACGAGGCCCTCAAGGCGCAAGGCGAGGCTAGATCTGCTGAGCCTAGGCGCGAGCTGGAATCTTTTAAAACACTCTAATAGGTAAGGCTTGGGTGGTTCTTGTGAAAGTTACAACTACACATTCTTTCAAATTCATATAACTAGAAGTAAATAGGTTTGCTCTCAAGTGCATATAGCATAGGTGTGGTTGTGAGCATGTGCATTTATGTAAGCAAGAAAGACTTTTATTCACTACCTGTACATCTTTTTCCCATGCTCTACGAGTCAGTTCACCCTGAGTTAAGAGCTCTGCAAATTGAGCAGTGTCATTGGCATCATAAATTGAACCAGGTCTCAGCCCATCACCAATCGATAGGGATATATCATACTGATTACAGATGTCAAGTATATCGTCCCAGTGTTCATAAGCAAAATTTTCCTTGTGATGAGCTAAACACCACTTTGCATGAATAGATCCTCCACGTGAAACAATTCCCGTCATTCGCTTTGCTGTTAGAGGGATGTATCGCAGTAAGACCCCAGCATGAATAGTGAAATAGTCTACACCCTGCTCTGCTTGTTCAATCAGCGTTTCCCTTAAAATCTCCCACGTGAGGTTTTCAGCTATGCCATTCACTTTTTCAAGTGCCTGATATATAGGAACAGTTCCTACTGGTACTGCTGAGTTACGCAAAATCCACTCACGAGTCTCATGTATGTGGCGACCAGTAGAGAGGTCCATGACAGTATCAGCTCCCCACATAGTCGCCCATTGAACTTTATAAACTTCCTCTTCAATCGAACTTGCAACAGCAGAGTTTCCAATATTTGCATTTACTTTGACCAAGAAATTTCTTCCCACAATCATGGGCTCCAATTCCAAATGCTTCTTGTTGGAAGGGATGATTGCTCGCCCACGAGCAACCTCTGACCTCACAAACTCTGGGTCGAGCTTCTCACGACTGGCACAAAACAACATTTCCTCAGTTATGATTCCTTGCTTGGCATAATACATCTGTGTGTATCTTGGTGTTCCTAATTTTTCCCTCCTATCAACCCAGTCCTTCCGAAGCTTAGGCAATCCTATATAACATTATTGATTGTCAGTAACAATATAAATTCGAAGATATAGGTAACCAGTATACAAGCATATGATACTAAAGAAGAAGAAAAAATAACCATTACAGATTTGCATTGCTGCATCATGGAAGTCAAATCAGGAAGAATCATGTAGAGAAATTGTATTATGAAAATTTAACGAAATTTCGAATTGACTTTCCATGATAGAAAGCAATCATACTTGCCGCCATTTATGCTTCCCTATAGAGTTAGATAAGCTCACTTCACTGGTGAAGTTTTCAGTTTGGTACTAGTTGGTTTGAATGTTTACGAAAAAAATAACCCTCTTATGCAGAAGACTTAAAATAATAAATGTATATAAATGAGCAACAAAGACTCCAAACAGTTTTCACAAAAATTATATTTCGAGTAAAAATATACATTCACAAGAAACTAAAAACACAACAACAAACAAAACGAATAAATTCTGCAATACAAATATAGCAAAAATGAGTCTTTATCAAGAAACAGTTAATACTGTATCATCTTACCAATGCGAGGGCTGATGTTTTGAGGACCACTAGTATCATAGTTGTCAAAGTTTGGTTCATCACCAGATAAATGAACACGCCGAAAAGGTACTTTGAGCACATGCCCAGTTTCTTCGTGAACAATTTCCCTGTAAAGAAAAAAAAAAAAAAAAAAAGAATCAATAATCGCAAATGCATAGCAAACAAGAGCATAGTTCAGTGGCATGATATATGACTTAGTGACCAAGAGGTCGTGAATTCAAATCCCCACCTAAAATGTTGTTAAATTAAAAAATTGCAATGTATATGATATCATTTATGATATATGATAATCCAATAAATTCACTCACTTGTGTTCTTTTGTGCTTCTTGGGAAACATTGTTCAAATGAAGGAAGCGGCAGAAAATCAGGAGATGAAGGATCAACAGTATGTTTCTTGTTTTTGGCCTTCTCTGTACTGGTTTCCGAGGGTTCAAAGGTTAAAGTGGCTCTAGGAGCTAAGGTAATGGATGAAGGGTGTAAGTCCTTGCTTGCACCAGAAACACGGCCAACCACGTCAAACCCAGGCAAGAAGGCAGTATTAAGAAATTTTGTTGCATAGGAACGGTTCCCACTCTTACCAACAGCTGGTGTTATGGTAGCATGAACCGACGCCATCGTTGATCTAGAAAAATATATAATAATGGTCAAAATCCTACCAAGTTTCTTGGACATGAAAATTGATTGTCAGAATTAACCACAACAGGTTTCATAAATATCATAATATGTCGTTCAAAATCAGACCCAACAATAAACGAGAGAAAGAGAACAAAAAACATTTTATTAATAGAGCTCAATCTGACACTCAAGTAAATATCAATTGTACTCGCAATTTTAATATATTCAAGCGGAAGAACAACAGGATTTTAAGCAAAGGGTGCTCAGCTTCTGTATTGCTTCAATGTTTTCAATCATACATTAAGCGTTTCCTTGTTCCCCTTTTAAACACGAGAAGGAAATAAATAAAGTATAAGAACCGAAATTAATAATACTATAACATAAATGTTTACTAAATCTAAACAAAATAGAGATCATAACAAGAAGCAATAATAAGTAGAAGTTGAAAGAAAATGCAAAAATACGAGAAAGAAAAAGATGAATGAGATTCATGAATATCTTAATATGTCGTTCAAAATTAGAGTCCATGAGATGTCAAGAGCTGAAAAATACAAACAGCATCATCTTAATACAGATGAATGAACGGCTCAGTCCAATTTTCAAGTAGCCCGTGGAATAAAATGCACAAATAAGAGAGAGCGCAAACAAAGCCGATATCCAAAAACATGCTTCGAAAATCGTCAGCTCCATTAGGCAGAGAAATGAGAAAATGAAAAGGCAAGCGATAACAAGATCGTCAACAGCTCAGCAGTTCATGCAACAAAGCAACAATTTCACCGATATAGATAGATTCAGAAGAAGAAGAAGAAAAAAAAAAAAAAAAACAATCACGGAAAATGAATTCGAAACACAAGGAGATGCATAAAATGTGTTTGAAACTTTGAATCACAGAAAACGATACATCAAAGAAACTCCCAGAAAAACAACAAAATCTTACAAAACTTGAGCTCAAGCGATAACAAGATTGTCAACAAGGCTCAGCAGTTCATGCAACAAAGCAATTTTATCGATATCGATTCGAAAGAAATAAAAACCTCAAGAACGATTACAGAAAATGAATTCGAAACACAAGGCGATGCATAAAAATGTGATTGAAGAATCCAAGGCACAGAAAATATGAAATCAAAAAGGCGAAATGGAAAAAAGATGTAGGGTTTTGCGATGAACCTGGTGAGCTGAGTCTTATCTGTTAACACGCGGTTCAAGCAAAGAGTGAAGATGAAACGGAGTGGAAGAGGATTGGCTTTTTATATAAGGAGGCAGCGGGATAAGTGAATACGCTTGATAATAGTGCCGACGTGGCAGAAGTTCCAGGTTTAGATATTTCTGACTCTTCTGACCTTCAAAAATATCTGCTTTTATTGCTATATTTTAATACCAAATATGGTATATTAAAAAAATTTAAATATCTTTTCAAAAAAAAAAAAAAAAACTTAAATATGCCAATTAATAGATAAATTGGTATAAATGTATGTCTAGTTATACCTCCATGGTTCAAATCCTTTCATTTTTATTTCATTCTCTCTCCACCCATGGTTAGTTTTTTTTTTGTTTTTTTTTATTAAATTATGAATTTAATTTCTATATTTCAAAAGTTTAAATATAATAAGAAAAAGTTATAAGTCTTTTAAATATGTTTGAATAGAGAGATTTGAAAATGAGAAGTAATACTTATCAAAGATTTTGAATGTTTCTAGAATTTGGATGAAATAAATCTTTATTTTGATTGAGGAGTTATATAAGTGGTTGTGGCAAAACCCTTTGTTTGGATAAAGATGTTAAGAATAGTTGTGGTAAAAACCTTTCATTTAAATAGAGAGGTCATGAATCGTTAAAGTGGAACTTATATTGTATTATTGAGTTTATGAAAAAGTTTATAGAAAGTTTTATGATTGATTTTGAAAGTTTCATTCAAACTGAGAATTGGAGACAATCACTTAACAAACCCTCGCAAAACCTCTATTCAAACACTTTTTTAGTTAGTATATAAATAATAGTTTTCTTTTGAAAAAAAGGAAAATTTACTAATTTAGTACAATTTAAAAAATAATTACAAATATAATTATTTTTTTATAAAAAATAGTAATTATAATCATTAGTATTAATGTATATTGTCCAATATTTTTTTATAATATCATATTAATTAATAACACGATATTAAAAATTAAATATATTATGGTTAATTACTTGAATAATTAATTCACAACAATTTCCCTAAAAAAAAAAACCCTTTAGATGCATCAAACACGTCATAATCTTGATAGAGTCAAAAAGTGACAAACGTGGCGGCGCCACCTGCCAATCACCGTCAAAGCTTGTCCAGTGGGACAGTCATTGGTCCAGCCACGCAGCCAATGAGCAACAATTCTTCAAATTACATACACTTTATGACTTTAAAAACAAAACAAAAATCAAAGTATTTACATTAAAAATGTCAACAAAAAAAAAAAATCATAAGTAAAGAAGGTTGAATCTATAGTCTCGTGACTAATATTTTATTATTTTAAAAAAAAATCTTCTTAATCCCTATAAATTTGATGAAATTTATATTTAGTACTTATATTTTAAAATCAAATACTTATAAAAAACTTATACCATTTTAGTAATGTTCTAACCATTGGTGATATAGCGAAATGTTAACTCAAAATAATGGCTAAACTAATATTAAATTCCAACAGATTGATGATATAGTTATTTTAGTTTATTAACATGAATTTTGTATTTAAAAGAGTGGTAATAGAAAATCTAAGAGATACATAAAGATCAAAATTGAATATTATGAGTAAAAGAGTTTAATTTTAAACATACCAACCAAATAGATCTTCCATCCAAAATCCTAAAAGTTACTATTTCCCTTTTTCTTTCTGACTCAATATTTTATAGGTTTTCATTCTTATCATAATTCAATCCATCTATGCATATTGTAGACATTCACTTCTTGCACATAAGACACATCGATAGATACATAGAGATTTTTGCCACACATCATTCCAATGGACACATTGAAATGTCAATTCATTCAAGGCAAAAAGAAGCATTATAATCTCTCAAAACCTGTTTTTGTCCAGATAGCAACATTGATATTTGGTTATGCTTCCAAAATATCATCAGCACAATCACAAATCTCACTTCCACCATCCTCACATTTATGTGGATGAAATTCACACAGCAAACCCCACTTCCTCCTCGCCCCAGAAACAAAGAGGTCATGATTAACAAAAGTATATCAAATGAGTATTTCTATTCAAGAGATTATGAATTAAAATCATCTAAGATTATTAGAGATGTCCACAGGACGAGGCGGGACCGGGAAAGTCAGCCGGGGAATGACTTCTCTGTCCCCGGAAAAATCCCCTTTTTTTTCTGGGATTGGGTTCCCTACGAGGATTTTTCTTTTTTATTTTTTTTTACATTTTTTACATATTTTTTTGGACAATACTTTTAAATAGTTAGATTTTTTTAGAAAATATCTATAAATTTTAACTATAATGTTAATTATTAAAGAAAAATATTCATATGTATAGATAATTTCATCAACAAATATATTTTTATTTAAAAATTAAAGGGATAAAGTATAGAAAAAAATATTAAAAAAATAATAATAATAAACGGGGCGGAAATCGGAGAATCGGGGAATACATTCCTTGTCCCCGATTAACCCATGTGGAATTTTTCCCCATGGACACCTCTAAGGATTACTATGCTAAAAAAAAAATGTAAAAAAATCATGAATGTCCCAATAATTTTTGGGAGTATAAATAAAATGACTCACATTTCATGCCTTAGTAACTTCATACAGTTAACCAACCTTGCTTAATTAGTTAACTACATAATCTCTATCAACAGGTCAGATTCAAATTTTCTCTCCATTTACTAAATTTTGGTTAAAGTAAGACATATATGTCTTTGAACCAATAAGTACCCTCGTAAAATACCAGACACATTTGATGAATTGCAGGTAACTATTGGGAGAATAAGTGAAACAACCAAACTTCGTGCATTTGTAACTTTACTCAACTAGAAAGGGAGATAAAGTTTTTGAATATAGTCAATTAAAAAATGTACAAATTCCTGTTGGGTAATTTATGTAAGTAACCAACTACAGAAACAGAACCATCGACAGGCTATGAGAAATGATCAACAAAAGTAATCCTATTTTTTCAGATTCACGACTGTTTGAGCCAGCTTACACACACCTTGAATATTCTCACAAGACAAAGAGCAAACTAGCTAACCCTACAATATTTAAATTGTCAAGAAAATCATTCCAGCTTTCGCGCACCTCGACTAATGTCACTGGACATATCGCCTGACACTACAACATTTGGATGTCAAATAAATTCATAGGAAATTAATTCATAAGTAGGTGACCACCATGAATTGAACCCATCACCTTATACACCCCAAGACCCTCTTTGACCAATTAAGCCACTCCCCAATTCACTTAATATTGTAAAGCAACGAATTCCTATAATCCTAGTGAATGGAGAGCAAATAAAAAGTGACCGAGCTTTATGGGTTTGTAACTTTGCTTAAACAGGGAAGAGTCAGAGAAACTACGTTCAATAATAGTCGATATAAAAAATATGCACAAATACCTGTTGAATGTTAAATTAAACCATTATAAAGTGATACAAGTGGTTAAAGAGGGTCTTGGGGTGCTTAAGGTGATGAGTTCAATCCATAGTAGCCACCTACCTAGGAATTAATTTCCTACGAATTTCCTTGGCACCCAAATGTTGCAGGATCAGGCGTTAGTCGAGGTGCGCACAAGCTGACCCGGACAGTCACAAATATTAAAAAAAAAAGATAGATTAAATGTAATCAAGTGAGCTTAGTTCAATAGACATGATTTCATGCAACAACTTAGTTCAACTACTTATATATATATATAGAGAGAGAGAGAGAGCAGAATTACCTTGATACTCAATATACAAAAATGCACACGTTCTTGTTGACTGATGAATGGCAAATAACTTTTGGGGGGTTCAAGTAAAATGACCCAAACTTCATCCTGTTCAAACTTTGTTAATCTAGAGAGTAAGACAGAAGAAAAACAAAAAAAAGAGAGGTTATGATCACTAAAAGTTTATAGAAAATCCACTAGTTCTTGTTGAATGATGAAACTTATAAGAGTAAAAGTAAAGTGGCCCAGACTTCATTCATTTGTAACTTATGGAAACGCTATATATTTACAGTACAGCAGTGTATAAAGCTGGGTAATAAATTACAAATGTGAAGTTGGATACTGTTAAAATTGTGGCCAATGCATGGCTGCTTGAGAACATTAAAGTTTGATATGGCAAGACACTTGTACACGGCTCGAAAAGGTGCTTAGGCAGCTGCTGCTGCGCTTAGCCGGTATTTGTTCTGCCATGTTGTGAGATAATACATCCAACCAGCAGTTATCTTATAAAGAATGTGCCGGAATTTTGTTTACTCTAGTATACCAGAATTATACATGATGGGCTATGAAGCTGGAGCTGAGTTCACTGACTGTACTGGAAGAAGAGGTTCTTGTTTGCCTCTTATGAAGATTTTCAATTCTTTTGGTGCAACAACCATTCTCAACCACTGTTGCAGCTCTTCGCCTTCAACTTTTTCTTTTTCTAGAAGAGGGAAACATAAATCAAATCATTTGCCTAGACAATTGAAATGAAAAATAAATGTTTAATTCAAGTTTTGTAGTTGATCATGACTTCTGTGTTGACCTCAATTTTCGTAGGTGTTTGGGCCTGTTTAAGGGTGGGTACGGTTGGGTTATAATAACTTAACCTGTATTTAGGCCAACGATTATAATAACCGGTAGGTTAGCCCGTAACTCTTCATCCCAATTATAATAACTCTCAGTCATGTTATAATAGCTCCCGTGTTATAAAACCTGTTATAATAATCTTCACCTCAAGTACAGTTTATCGTAACTTACGTAAAAAAACTCCACAAAAATCGCATGTTATTATAACCACTCCTGCTATATAATTTAATCGTGCCGCTCCCAAACGCACCCTTTCTATTAAGGTTTTCATCTAGTTCAAGTCAGTGCCTGACTATCTTTTTATAGGATACGAGTGACGACAATTGATTATCTTTAATTCTACATCTATCAAAATTCACAATAAATAAATAAAAAGACGGAACGAAAACAGGGCACTAGGCAATATTCCCATCCCAAGTAAAGAATATCACCTTCTAAATGAGCACCAAGCCCTTCCAAGACGGCTGGGTTTGCACGCACTACTGAAAGTGCAATATCAAGAGCAGATTGCAGCAATGCTTTAACCTCTCTTTGGACAAGATCGACAAGATGTCCCTGTTGCATATATCATAATTAATATGGACAGCATAGAAACTTATAAAATAAATTAAATATAAAAAAATTTGTAGAATATTAGGAACCTGGTCCTTTCCCCAAGAGACAGCTCCCCCAGACTCGTCGATCCCACCACTGGCAAGCGTTGCTATGGACACAGGCCCTATTGTTTGGTTCAAACCATACTCAGCCACTGCTTTGTACGCCATGTCGGTTGCTCGTCTTATATCATCAAGTGCACCAGTTGAAATACGACCGGAAAAGGCTATTTCCTCTGCTGCACGTCCTCCCAAAAGCGTAACCAAACGGCCACGCAACTCATCAATGAAGAGCAAATATCTATCTTCATTTGTTGGAGGAATATAGGTAAACCCAAGTGCTCCTCCTGACCTTGGCAGTATACTCAATTTCTGATAAGACCAATCATTAAATTATTTTATTCTTGTGCTCGGACAACATTTTCTGTATAATCAACCTCATAAACTAAGTGAAACTAAAGCTTTAGTACCGAACAATCAACAGTTCCACATAACGAACAAGTCAGATCAATTAGTCAAAACAGCAGGAATTTTTTGATCTAGAGGTAAGTTTTCCTACTTGCAAATTAAAAAATCAATCCGACATAAGCACTAATGATAAAATATGTCTAGAATTTGATAGCCAAAAGGCACAGAAAAAAAAAATCCATACAACAATCTTGGGTAAGGTAGATAAATTCAAGGTTAATCCTGCACTAGCAGCTAGAAAACGAACATAATATATAGACCAACAGCTTAAATCCAATGGTAAAAGAACATTTTCCTAAGGTCCTTGCGAGGTTATATGAAGAAAATTATTGGCCTCATAAAAGCAGACAAATAACCAGCGCCACACTTCTTTTTTTTTTTTTGAAATTGGAAAAATCAGAACTTCACTCCATTATACTCGGGGTAACGTCCCTCCCTAGGCCAAGTACCGGGACATAAGGAATGAAAACACGAGAGGTGTCTACAAATTAATGTCAGTGGTGAGCCTCAAACCTGGAACCTTAAGGAAAACACACCTTCAAAGTCCAACTTTTCAACCACTGTCCACCCCTTGGGGACAACAAGAGCTACACAATTGCTTTTATAATTTTAAATAACTTTAATATTTTATGAAAAAAAAATAGTAGCCTGATAACACTCACTAGGTTATACGGAAAAAAAATGGATTGTTCGTCGAAATCTACTAAACTTATCCTGATTACTCAAATCATCCTGAAGCCCCAATTACAAAACCAGAACTATATCGATGTCTGTTGCCAACATAAAGAATGTCAAAACCAGAACGCATAAATAAGTTGAAAACAAACACATGCAATAAGTCCTTGAATCATCTTTCTTAACCATATTACTTAGATACGAAACAAAAGGGAAAATTTTTAAATTATTATGGTTAACTTTCAAACTATTTCATTTTATATGATTACACAATAATCTAAATGTTTCCGACTCTGATTCCATTAGATTTAAAAAATTATTGCTACCTCTACACGTGGCTGTCCAGGTAGAAGATTCGCAACTGCTGTGCCTACAACTGCATGACCAACCTCATGTCGTGCAACTACAGTCTTCTCACTTCCTTGCAATTTGGCAGTCTTCTTCTCTATGCCCTGCAACAAACAATTTCCTTCATTTTCTTCTAAAGAGTCCAAATTAAAAATTCTAACAAGGCATGGAGCCTCCATCACTAGGATCCCTCCCCTAATCCTCTTTTAGCCAATGGGTTTCATATCAACCCATCTGATAGACATTATTACATATTGTCGTCCATCAATAAAATGGAGAATATACTGTAATCTTAGTCATCTGCTGAGTCCCTTGAAAAAGAGATGTTATGCAAAATATCGAATAAACCAGCCAATTAGTTCTACAATTATTGCCCTTCTTTATGAGCTTCCTTTATTTCTTTTTTTTGGGGGAGAGGTGTGCGTGTGTGAGTATATTTATGGCATGTGTGATAAAGAGATTTACAGCTATAGATCTCTCCACTGCTTGAATAAAATCCTCTTTTTCCACCACAATTTTGCTCTGCCTTCCAGCCAAAAGAGCAGCTTCATTAACCAGGTTTGCAAGATCTGCCCTGCAATATGTATAAATTTCAATCAAATTTAAATCATCCCATCTCAAAGAACTAAGATCCATGAACTAGAAATGCTTCTCATGAAATGATAAAAAGGGAATACAAAATACCCCGTGAAGCCTGTAGTCATAGAAGCAATATCACCGAGGTTGACATCATCCGCAAGGGGTAGCTCTTTCTTGGTAGCATGTACTTTCAAAATTGCTTCCCTTCCAGTTCTGTCGGGTGTTTCCACCTAGATTATTTTTTAAAAATAATAATAGTGGGAGATCAGGGGGAAACAAGTTGAGATTTAACTTTTTAATTACTCAACCAGGAGAAGTAGCAGAACCACAATACAAGTCACAAACCATAACCACACGATCAAATCTTCCAGGTCGGCGAAGAGCAGGGTCTAGAACATCTGATCGATTGGTAGCCCCAAGAACAATGACAGCAGAGTTGCTGTCAAACCCATCCATCTCCTGCAAAGCAATTTCAAACTCATCAAACTTGTTGCTAATTAGCTAAGATAGTATATTTTGAAAGCTGAAGACTCACGCATGGAAACCTACAGTAAGCAACTGATTCAAGGTCTGCTCCCTCTCGTCATTGCTGACAATACGGAATTTACCATCACGACTTTTTGCTACAGCATCGATCTACAAGAAAGTGGGGGTTTGACTGTAAGAATTTTAAATATTGTGTTAGCTTTTCAATAGTCACTATCACTGTGTTCTAACCTCATCAATAAAGATGATTGATGGCGCCTCTTTCTTTGCCCGTGCAAAGAGATCTCTCACGCGAGAGGCACCCATGCCAACATATAGTTCTACAAATTCACTGGCAGAACAACTTATAAAGGGTACATCAGCTTCTCCAGCAACTGCCTTGGCTAAAAGAGTCTTACCTGTCCCCGGTAGACCTACCTATACAATTAAAGAAAACTTTATATGCATGACACCTTTTATTTGCATAGGAATGTAAGAAAACAATTCACCTGCAAGGATCGTGTTTACCGGTCTGCATCATCTAGCCCATATAATCGTTCTCAAAATATACCAATAACCATGAATAGAAACTGAAATATACTAATGTACAAACAAATAGACACCTAATCCTTCTAGCATATCATTCTATTGTAATAGGAGTGTCCATCTAGCATATCATTCTATTGTAATAGGAGTGTCCATCTAGCATATCATTCTATTGTAATAGGAGTGCCCATCTAGCCTATCATTCTTCTTACAAATATGTTGACTGATTTCGAGAGATAATTACTTAAATATACGACTATCGAGTACACAGCTTGTAAGATATTTGATATTCTGGTTAGGGCCCTAGGCCCCTACATAATTTGAACCCATACCAAAGAAGAAAAATGATTGACCATCCGACCAACCAACCATGGTTGATAACTTATAATATAATAATTTTCATTAAAAAGATAAAGGATAAACTCTGAAAGTTTATTTTAAAAATGGATTATGCATACAGGCAGCTCTCCCAAACAGACCCTTGATAATCATGATTATTGTTCCAATGAACTCACCAGGAGGACACCTCGAGGAGGCCGAGCACCAAGTCGAACGTACCTATCTGGATTCCTTAAAAATTCCTGTCAAACATATTTATAATACATTATTACAATATAAAAACCATTTCCCAAATAAATGAGAACTTGAGAAGTCTTCAAAAGATATACTAATGACTTAATTTGGACAAGGAAAAAAAAAACTAAACCCATGTCGCACATACCACAATTTCTTCTAGCTCCTCCTTAGCCTCATCAACTCCAGCCACATCAGCAAAAGTAATTGATTCACCTTGTTCAGAGACTTTTGCCCCACCAGAACCCCCAGACTTGCGGTTCCTAATTTGACCAGCTGTATGCTAAATACAAGCAGGCAGCCGATCAGAATAAAGAGAGTACTTTTCATGAGGTGAAATAAAGTTCGCCATCTCATACCTGTGAAAAGGTTACAGGAAACCGGTGGAGAAGCCCAGCAAGCACAGCAACATAGAACAAAGCTATCTGTAAACAAGTATATGTTTTGCAACTTCAAAATTCTGTAATAAATGATATAGTTCGAGCACATATACAGGTAAAAGAATAAAGTTACAGTTGAATCCATGCTTTTCATTGTTTCCATTTCTTTCTTCAAATATGACATATAAGAACATGCTTTTAGTAATATTTAATCACTTAAAACTATATAGGTATAAATTATAATATCATTTTAAAAGCTACCAGTTATATGTAAAAGTTTAAAATGAACATAAAAAGGGACTCTAAGAGACATTTTAAAGCCACTGAATCCACTTGCTAGCGAAATAATAATAATGCCGCTCTTGGCGCTCTAATCAAGCTAGAACTATCAACTAGCATTTGGGCATAGTTATGAACAATATAAAATAAAAATCCATTTACTTACGGCCACAGACAGGAAGTACTTTAGTAGAATAACACAACAATTAAAGCTCACCAATGCAGAGTTCAAGAATCCATTCGACCGCTTGTCTGGTGACCCAAATTCCACTGCATTTTCAAGCATCTTATCGTAGGGAGTTTTGATATCTGTCGGCCGGGTAGTCGTGTAAACTACTCGTTTAGTCGGATTAACACTTCTTATCAATGTATCCGATTCCTGCAGCTTGCTTCCACCAACTATTTCACTTTCCTGAGTACCGAGTTCAGATTTCAACTTAAACATAATATGCACCCCATCAACTTCTACCTTCTGGACGTTATTACTGTTGATTTTGCTCAAGAAGTCACTATAAGGCACGCTTACGAATGTCGTTTGTGTTCTTGGCTCGGAACCCGGTAATGGAATCCCAGGACGAAGCAATCGCATAACAAAGATTACAATTCCAAGCTGCAGAAGCAAAATCCCAATCTCTTGAGCCTGAACTATAGGTTGCCACCGCCATTTTCCACCTTTAGACCACCACCAACCCCCTCCTTTTCCCTGCTTCTCCCTCCTCCGATTCGACGAAGAACCCGGATTCGTTGTGTTCTTATTAACCCCCTGAGTTTCGCTAGGTTTAGCTTCACTCTTCTCCCCTGAACCACCATTGGAATCATTATCCCTACCATTTGCACATATCCTGATATTCCTCGACCCGAAATTCCCTGCGAAACCTCCCCAAAGATTGAATCTATTCGAATTTTTCGAAGGCGCTAATCTATACAACTTCACAGATGGAAATGGCACCGAATTCGAAACAAAACGGTTCGAATTCTGGTGAAATACCCTGGATTTACAACGGAAAAACCCTAATCCATTCCAACAACGTAGATTACAATTCGAATCGAGATGAAACTTGGTTCGAATTACCGGACTTAGAGACTCAACCGATGACATTCCGAACCTCCAGAATCCGAAAACAAAATCGAAATCAAAATCAAAATCAAAATCTACGAATTGAACTATGTATTTTTTCCAATTAATTGCAAACAAATCCAAAAAAACAAAACCAAAAATCTATGGATGTGAGCAGTGCACCTGGAGAAATTTATCGAAGCGAGAGAGTAGAAACAAAGATTGAGAGAGAAAGGGCGGGGAAATGTGAAGGGAAAAATCAACTTGCAATCTGGACCGTTGGATGAAGGTGAGGTAGGGAATCTGGGCCGTTGGCTTCGTTTTTTGCACCTTCTGGCTTCTGCTTCCTAGCCTTATCCGTGGCCCCGAGCTTAATGGGGTATTTGGGAAATATACAAATGCTGGGTTTTTATCCGCTGTGCTGCGTTCCATTGAAATACTCCGCGTTCTGACTGATGAGAACGTGACACGTGACTCGATAAACAAAAGGATTGACACAAACCCATAATTCACAAATAATAAAATAACAACACTCCTTTATATAGAAGTAGTTAGAACTTAAAGGTAATTGACATGTATGTTTTATAAAAAATTATTCGAACTTGTACTTAAGAGTGATATTAGTTTGGTTTTCTTTGATTTTAGGTTAAGAATCGAACTGATTCAAGTAATTTGACCAAAAAAATGAACCAATGTCTAATAAGAGGTTCAGTTTTCCTCTGTTTTAAGGTCAAACTGAGAAATATCCAATCCAATTCATTTGACAAACAGAGTAGCCAAACTAATGTCCAATAAATGACAAAATCATTGACTCGATTTTCTTGGATACCTTACAATTTAATTTTTTTACTATTACTTCCAAACTCTCTATTATATTAAACAAAAATATATCTATCATTTACCAATAAAAAGTTACGATAACATATAAAAAGAAAAATGAAAATAAATAAATTATTATTGGTTAGACTCTGTTTTATTCATTACAAAAAAAAGACTTTGTTTTTATTGATTTTTACGAATAGAAATCGAATCGATCTAATAAATTTTGGTTTTCTTCGAATAAAAAATAATATATTTAATATTATGTGAAAAATTCGAACCAAGTTAATAGATCAGTTTAGTTCAGTTCGATTATGTTGGTTTCGGGTTTTATTATCACTCCTACTCATAATGGTTACTATTTGCTACATTATGTCACTTTCATACCATTTAAACATATAAGTTTTAATTATGAGAATGAGCATATATACTTTGGCGGTGATCATGTATGGGTTATATATAACAAAATGGGTAAATATTACAAACAATATTGGTGGTTTTTATTTTGATGTTAATGATATTATATTTGTCATATATTAGGCAAATATGAATCTTTGGTAACTATCATCGAGTAGTGTAGTATAGTTTTACAAGAGATTTTGAAGAGTTAAGAGATGATGAATTCAATTCAAGGAAGTCACATATTTATAAATTAATTTATTATAATTTTTTTTTACATCCAAATATTTTATAAAGTTAGATGGTATATCGTGTGACACTAATCAAATTGATCCAAACAGTTATAAGTATTTTACACTTTGGTGGTGATGTAGAAATAATACATGATTAACAAAATGGGTGAATAAGACCTACAAGATAAATTAGTGGGTTTTATTTTGATGATATTGATATTATATTTCTAATATATTAGGCAAAAGTGTGGATGTTTAGAAGAGTATAGTAATGAAGATATTATATTTCTAATCTTACGATATCATTTGATGGCACATTTATTTTAAACAATATTAAAGAAAAAAATAATAAATTTCCTGCCAGTAAATAGTGTCACCTATACTCAAGAGGATTCACCTCTTTATTCATAAAAGATAAATATGTTTTGCTTGGTCTTAAGTTAGACATATTTTATTGTAATCTTCCTTCCCCCAACTTGTACTAAAAAAAGACAGATTTTATCCTTTTTTTTGTTTGTTTGTTTTTTTTTTATTTATTTTTATTTTTTTAATTTTATTTTAGTTTTCTGAACATTAACTAGAAAGACAAAGCTTCATACACTTACATCTAAAAATGATTCATACAAATTATCATATTTTACTATACATTTTAGAAATATGCTAACATTTATATTGTGAGAAATATGCTAACATTTTATTTTTTTATTGTATTAAAGTTATTAAATTATTCAACCATTTTTTCATTTAATTTTATTAAAAAATGGAAAGTTTTTTTTTTTGAAACAAGGTAATCACGCCCGTCCCTAGGCTAGACATCGGAGTCATCGAACGAGTATGTCTTGAAAGTTGTGAATACCAACTTTAAAGTTCATACCAAAATATTGTCACATATATATATACATATATATTGATTTAAAAAAAATATATACCTACATATATATATATTAGAACGAGAATTTGGATAACTAATTAAAAAATAATAGTAAAATCATAACCGTCTATAACAAAATTTATAACTCAAACTAAGTCAAATATGATTCCACATTTTCTGTTAAAAATCTCAACAACCTATTCTACATAAGCCCAAGAACTATCAGTGACCAAAACTTCCCAAAACCCTAAACCAAAAACCATGCCTGCAATAGTTGCAGTCGAAACCGGACGCGGCAATGACTTTCCCGGGGGCCTCACCAGCCAGGTCCTTTTCTGCTCCGTCATCGCCGCCTTCGGTGGCCTAATGTTCGGGTACGACATCGGCATTTCGGGTGGGGTGACCGGTATGGATGAATTCTTGCTGAAATTCTTCCCCAAAGTGTACTACAGAAAACACCATGCTCATGAAGATAATTACTGCAAATTTAACGATCAGAAGCTTCAACTCTTCACTTCCTCTTTATATCTTGCCGCCATTGTTGCTTCCTTTGTCGGATCCATTACTTGCAAGAGTTTGGGACGTAAAATGACCATGAAAATAGCCTCCGTTTTTTTCCTCTTCGGGGCGATTTTGAGTTGTGCTGCCGAAAATGTCGGAATGCTGATCGGTGGCCGGATGTTGCTCGGGGTTGGTGTCGGTCTTGCTAATCAGGTTTGAACTAAGTTAAATCATCTTTCAATCTAAAAGCTTAAATCGATAGTTAAAATAAATTTGATTTTATTGATGAATACTACTCTCTCGTTTTCATGCTTAAAATTTGGAAAATACTAAGAGTAACGACTTTATTAGGGCTTTGTCTCTAATTCTTATACCACTTTGAATAATGTTAAATTACCAATTATGAAATCTTAAGTTGATGGGTAGAAATAAAATTAATTATTATATTAGTTGATGATTTCAATTTTCATTTTGATTACTGATCGATTAATATTAATTGAAGATCAATTTTTTTCTCTGTATTTTGATTGAAAATTTTGTTTAATTTGAATTAGTTTTCATTTTGATTACTCTGATCATTATCTGTCTCCTCTATTTATCAATTTAAAATTTATTGATCTAAATTTTGATTTTTTTTAAATGATCAGTATATTCATTAAGAAGAATTGAAAAGATTTGAATTTAAAATGTCTTTTGAATTTTGATTTTGATTATCCTATTGTGAGTTAATACATATCTAGATTTTTATATCATAGAGGCACATGGTCCGATTTTTCGAGTATCAATCACAAAAAAATAAATAAAAATTAATCTTGTTAACATGCTATTTACCAATAAATTTTCTTAAGTAACCTCT
>JBBMKA010000005.1:708111-744561 GCA_037833695.1 Sechiopsis laciniata
AAATATTTTACCTTTTTTTGTTATACATGCAAAATCCCCATGATTTTACTTTGTTTTTGTCGATTTTGTACTAAACCGACAGCCGACTTGATATCTTCAGTATTTTTTAATAATTAGGTTCGAATAGATGTATCGAATGGGTTGGTGGCACGATTGGTTATCTAGTTTGATATTAATTCATTTCTATTCCACGGTCAAGGGTTTGATCCCTAGAATCGGTATTAGAAAATTTATTTATTTTTTTACTAGCTAAAATAACAATTTTCATAAAATAACACAATATTTTATAGTATTTTTGCTTCATATTTCATTTAAGTTAGACCATTCCATCAAATCTTAATATCATTATATTTTTGTTTTTCTTGGTGTTATAAACTCGATTTGTATGGTTTTTATATTTGTTCTTCTATAAAAAAAAAGATCCAACCGGACTAATATATTTTGATTTTCTAAAATAATGAACCGAGTGATCTGATAATATTTTTAAAAAACAAATTGATCTTTTATATCGATTTGATTCGATTTTATCAATTTTTTATTTTTTCCTTAACCCCTAATTTTCAAGATATGAGTTTAAATTTGTTCTCTTGTTCGGAACAAAAACATTTGAATTAAAAGTAAAATAATTTAGATGTAATTTATTTTGGTTCATAAATTTTACAATCAAACATTTTTATGTGCATGTTTTCACCATGCCAAAATGTTAATAATTAATTTGCCAGAATGTTAATAATTAATTCACCATATCGATATTTGGAGATCAACAAATACATGGAGAGACATTAAACCTACATTTGGCAGTTTCAAAAAACTTTCTTGGGTGGCCAAATTTAAATTATTTTATGAGATATTTTCTTATACAAATAATAATAATAATAAATAGAGTCACACAGCTCACAAGTGAGTTCTATTTTGACATACAAAATTATATTTACAATAAATTATAAAATGCAAGATTTAAAGGCCAACTAATACATAAACTGGATTAAAATATGGATAAATCCTAGTTTCACATATAAAATATAACAACATTAAAAAAAGTTAGGAGGCATGGTTCCCTAGCCCCTTCTCCGGCTTGGTGTATTATCCACTAAACTATATTTGAGATTAACATATAGTTTTTGAAACTTTTGGATTTGGAAAAATCCTTTGAGGTCTATGGGATGATGTTTTCAAGGTTTCAGTTGAGCTGATTGGGTTGGAACAGTGGTTTAGAATCTCTTCTCAACTAGTGAGATTTTTTTTTTTTTTTTTTTTATTATTATTTTTTTTAATATAACTGGTGAGAAAATATTGGACTCACCTTCTAGATGCAACTTTGACCCTTTTCTTCCTTCACAAGAAAAACTCCCTCATTTCCAAACTAATTCTTTGAAAATAGCTCACTGTATGTATAGTAGCTTCTCTTGGGTTTTTTCTTTAAGGAAAAAAAATAGAAAATTAGAAGTTCTAAATTTTGAAACTTGTTAAGAAAGTGGGATACTTTATGTAGAAAAATGTAGAAGTGCGTTGACTAAAGCCAACCTATAAAGTGTTGACTTTAGTTAGACAGTTTTTTTTTTCTGAAGAGATCTATGATTTTATGTGGTGTTATATGTTTTCTAATAAATTTTAGAGGAGGAATGTTGGCTTATATGTTTTTAATAAATTTTAGTGGAGGAATATTTTAACTAACAAGAATACTAGTTTAGGAGTATCCTTATATTTTCATAATCAAATGTTATAGATTTGAATCATCTCTTTGAAATATTTTTGATGATTTAAGTAAATATTTATTAATAAAATGTGAATACCATTTTCAAGAGTAAATCCTTGAGTTGAATTGGATTAAGAGTTACACTATTTTTTTAATGTTATGAAATCCTATTGGAAGCTCTCTATCTCAATTTTTTTTTTCTTTTTTTTTTTTTTAATTCTTTGTTGTTTGCATTTTAAATAATCAAACAAGATTATGAATTCAATGTAGAGTAATAATCTACATATAAATGCCAACAAGAACAGTAATTGTGTACACCCGATGACCAAGAAATTACGAGTTCGAATCTCTCTCCTCCAATTTTGTAACTCAAAAAAAAAATCTACATATAAATTACTTCTCAAAAATAAATAAATAAAATTAAATTTAAAAAAAAAAAAAAAAAAAAACCCTTCAAACATGAATGAATGTGTACTCTTTTATTATATTATTTTTATTTATAAAAAACATACTTTAAATAGTTGAGATATATGCTTAACTTCAACTAGATAAAGTATGCTCAAGTTGATAAATTGATGTTTATTCAATTTTAGTACATTTTCAAAATATGAATATTACTAAAGATTATTTTAAAAGATAGTAATATCCATTTCATTCATTGTTGTTAGGGAAAGGTGCAAGTTCAAATGGTTTTATCTATATAAAACCAAACCATACCAGTATTTGCCAACAAAAATAATAACCAAATGATTTAATTGTGTATTAATGATCTCAAATGAATCTCTCATTTTGAATTATAGTTGAACTAAAAAAAACATAATATTTGTACTCATCTACTGAATTCACGATTATTTATATGTTTGTTACCTTATGTCTTTTCATTTAATTCTACCTATTAATTTGAATTATAATACATATAATTTGAAGCACATGTGAGAATATATATATATATATATATAAGTAATTGATTTAGAAAATATATTATAGCATGAAAATTAGAAGAAAAAAATTCAAATTCTCGTCCACTTAATATACTTGACATTAATATAAAATGTAATTTATGTATGGAAGATCTACCAATTCACCAAATACCACATTTGCAAACACAAGCACTCCCCAATTGAACCACCAACAAATTACTTTAAAAAAGAAAAAGACGCTGACATTGACAAGAATACCCTCATGACAACAAACGAAATGACAAATTTACCCTGTGCAGTATAATTTCAAAAAAGAACACTTAATTCAGACGTATATAAAATCCAACAAAATGACGAAAATGCCCCTTCTAGCCGAGCCGGCGAGGATGCAAATAAACCCGAAGCCCATTCTTCATGAATAGAGTAAGAGACATTTTTTGTTCCACCTGGTGACCGGGAACCGGCGCCAACCGGTACCGGAGGAGCACGGCGGAGGCGACAGACTTCATTTGCAAATAAGCCAAATCCTTCCCCAAACAAGTCCTTGGTCCAGCATTAAACGCCACAAATTTATACCCATCCTTCGGCCCCTCAAACCGGTCTCCGGCCAAAGACAACCACCGGTCCGGTTTAAATTCCTCACAATCCTCTCCCCAAATGCTCTTCATCCTCCCAACCGAATAAATCGAATACGTCACGGTCGAACCGGCCGGGACGAAAGTGCCATCTGGCAACACGTCATCAGCCACGACGTATTTGAAATCCTGCGGTACGGACGGGTATAAACGCAGCGTTTCGGCCAATGCAGCTTTCAAGTACACCAATTTGTCGGCCTCGTCGAACACCAACGGCTCTTCAATCCACCGGCGTGGATCGTCGCCACGTGTCTGGCGGAGGACTGTTGAGATTTCGGCGAGGATTTTAGCTTCCACGTGCGGGTGGTTCATTACGAGCCAAAAGAACCACGTGAGTGCCACAGAGGAGGTGTCCCGACCGGCGAGGACAAAGTTTAATGCGATGCGGTGGAGCACAGCGGTGGAGAAGCGGTTTCCGCCGTTGCCATCGTCTTTCTTTTTCGTGAAGCGTGATAATAAATCATCTGTTTGAGATTCTTTACGGGTTGCAACGGCGCCGTTTATATAATCTTCAACTACTTTTAAACTCTCATTTAACCTTCTTTCCATTCCGATGCCTAGAAGCTTCCCCAACCTTATAAACGAATAAAAGTCAGAAATTTATACATATAATTAATTGGTTTTTTTAAAACATGCATGCTTATTTTTAAAATTAAATAAATTGAAGGGGTGAATGCTATTTTAAAATTAAGTTTACGAAAAAAAAAAAAAAAAAAAAGCACTTGGATTTTTCAACTTCGAATATTTAGCCAACAATATGATAGAGTAAATATCTCATGATCAAAAGATTATCATTTCGAATTCCACACTTCCGTCTCTTGTGGATTTAAAATAATAATAATAATAATAATAATAATAATAATAATAATAATAATAATAATAAATCAAATATTTATACGAGATATTTATTGATTAAAAAAAACCTTGAAGTTGTAAGATTATCTTAAGCTTTTGTTAATCAACTTTGAAAACATTTGTTTTAACACCATTTTGATGCATGAATTTCAAACACAATTTCAATTATTTTGCATGGACTTTCAAATTCATTACATAGATTTCTAATCTTCTAAAAGTGTTCATTTTATTTTTGGTTTTTAATTTTTAAAATTAAGTTTGTTTTCCTCTATAATTTCTCCAGCTACCATAGTTTTTAAAAGTATTTGAATTCCTTTTTTTTTTTAAGCATCATAGTTAAACATATATTTGGAAAAAAAAAAACGTCTACATACTTCGAAGTTACCCAAATATTTTATTATGAGAAAATAAATTTTATGAGCTAAACATAAAATAATAATAATAATAATAATAAAAGTGAAAACCTCCATAAAAGACCAGGGTAAAGAAGGCGCTGAAGAGTGGCTTCAGTGGCAGTATCAAACGCCAAAGCGAAGGGATTAGCAAGCAATTCGGGCGACAAAGTTTGAGGATCTTTTCCAAAAGTCAACCCACAAATATTATCAAAAGTCAGCCGGAGCAACAAATCCTGCAAATCCACCGCCGTTTTATACTCCGCGGCCTTATCCAAAATGCACCAAAGTCGGGTCCTTATCGTCCGGTTCACCCACCGGTCCATCGCCGACCGGAGCGTCCTCGTCGTGAACTCCAGCGCCGCCGTCTTCCGCTGAATCAGCCAAATCTCTCCGTCGCTGTTGAAAATCCCCTGTCCCAGCAAATCGTGAAAAGCCGCTTGCCAGTCCGGTCCTTTCGGGTAATTATCGAACCGGGTTCGGAGCACGTGCTCAATGTTTCTTGGGTGGCACGTGACGGTGTAGAAGCCTTGCCGTCTAGCGAGGAATGGAAGTGCCACCGTGCAGGTTTGGTACGTGGCGGCGCTGCCTGTGGACCGGAGGTTTTCGACCATCCAGTTGTGGAATCTCTTCCGGTTCGCGATGAGAGCCGGTAGGCTGCCGATGACCGGCCAGACTCTTGGACCGGTCAGCTTACGGGCGAGGAAATGAAACCAAATCAAATAGGTGAAAATGAGAATTAGAAAAAAAGAAGAGGGGATGGGAAAAACGACGTCGTTGGCCATTGGTTCAAAGGGTGAAGGAATTAATGAATGAAGAGGGAAACAGAGTGGATTTATAAAGTGAAAAAATAAGGAAATTTAGGAATGGTAATTATTTTTTTTCTTTCTTTGATTCAATTTAGGAAGGGTAGTTGAGAAAAAATGAAAATGGAAGCTTTTGGAATTAACCAATAAATAATTACGCTCACACTCACCTGCACACGCAAACTCTCCAATTCTTCACTCTCCTTTTTCTTCTCTAAATTGCTATTATTTTCTTAGTACAATTAATTCGGATAGAATCAAAAATATTAAGCTGTTGAGCTATATTCACTTTAATTTTCTTTAAATAATTATTATTAGGAAAAATATAATTTTAGTACCTATGTTTTATCAGTGTATTAAATTTTTTAGGACTTATTTATTTCAATTTTACCTATCTTCCGACTAATTTATCTACTTATTGAAATTAAATCAATAAATAATATTGATTAAACTATATTAATTAAATTCAATTGGTGAAATTAATTGAAGTCACTCATTGATTGAAGTTACTTATAGAAGTCTATTAGTGCCTTTGATTGAAGACATTAATTGAAGTTTATAAAAAATATATAGAATGTGCTGATATCAGTACATTCTACCTCTTATATTATATTTATAGCACAATTTTTAAAATAATTCATCTATAACACATGATTTTCTATTAGTAACTAGTGATTGAATAAGTGTGATAAAACTCAATCAATAATAAAACTCTATCACTGATTTTATGGGTGATAGAACTCAATTTGAATTTTGTGCCACAAATAAATTAGTTTTAATTTTGTATTATAGGTAAAAATGTTTTGCCATTTTTTATTAACATGCAAAATCTGAATGTTAATTCTATCTAAACGTATAATAAATACAATTAGAATTCTAAAATATAAATAAGATCAAACAATTTTTCAATAATGTTAGTGACAGTGACATTAATTAAAGACTTACTAAGAAAAGGATATTCTTTAACTTTTTTCCCTTATATTTGTACTAATTATTTATTTTTGTACAAGAACCGATACTCAATTTTAATCCTCATGTTTCGATTAAGTATTCTTTTTCGCGATTTTCAAAAATAAAAAAAGTTTCTTTTTCATACATATTTTATTTGAAAAATTAAAATTATGCCAAAATCAAAATAACTACGTCATCAATATAATGAAATTTAAAATTAGTCTATTTATCATCGATCGAATTCAATTCAATCATGATCCTTACACTATTTCTTGCTAGGGTTGGGATGTTTTGTGTTTCTTTTATTTCTTTTTTTTTTTCTTGAGAGAAATGACAAACTAGAATGTTCTAGAAAAGTACATAGAAGTATAGTCACGACGGAACAAATCGAAGTTAATCAGACACTCGAACGAAAGCGACATTGTCACGCAATTTAGTCAAGTTGGCCAGGCCACCACACAGCTCTAGAGCACCCACATGGTGCCCAATATAAAGGCACGATCGCGATATAACATTGCAACATCTCACATACGTTGTAGTTTGCCAGTTTTTAGCGTCGCTGTGTTCGCCTAATTTAAATGCATCATTTTTCTCTTTTCTTTTTTGGTATAAGAAGCTTGAGAACTTCAAATGAAGTGATTTTTTTTTTTTTTTTTTTTTTGGTGCTTTCCTTTTCTTTTCTTATAGTTCCTTCCCAGTATGTTAGATTTTGAAAGCTTGGGTCTTCATTTGTAGATGATTGGCTAAACTTCCTACATCATCTCAGGTTGTAAACACAATGTATTTTAAATGTTTTTGTGATTTGAAGCTGCATCTTAATTTAAGATTTATTGTAGTATTGGAGAAATGCGAAGTTTATTCTTCACTTGATAATCATTTTAGTTTTTGTTTTTACTTTTCTAAAAACAAGTTTTTTTGACAATCAATTTTGATTTTTGTTTTTAAAATTTTTAAAATAATAAAGAAATTTTAAAAACTAAAAAAAGTAACTTTTAAAAACAGATTTTTGTTTTTGTTTTTAAAAAAGTATGAAAAAATAAAGAATAAATAGTAAAAAATTAAAAAAATCAAAACAAAATGTAATGTTTGAAAACAAAAAACAATGATCAAATATTTTTTTTGGTTTTTAAAAACATAAAAATAAAATCAGTTATCAAATATATACACTTTTTATTTTTTAAAACAAAAAATAAAAAACAAAAATTGAAAAACTAGAATAAAAAAAATAACATGGTTATCAAAGCGAGCGTTAGTGTGTATAATTTTTATCCTTTATATGAATCTACAAGGTTGAATTGTTGCACGTTATCCGAAAACGAAAACTGTCATTCAAAATTCAACTTCATCAATTTTAAGCTTTTTTTTTTTAATTTATAGAGGAAGGCTTCAAAAAAAAAAAAAAAGAAGAAGAAGAAGAAAAAAATTTTAAAAGAAAAATACACAAAAAAGTAATAGAATTCCTAGAACCAATTATTTATTATTTTTTTTGAAAATTCAAATACTAAAATAAAATAAATCTCAAATTTATCGATTAAAATGAAACAAATCTTAAAATTCGTGGACTAAAATTAAATCTTTAAAATTTCAAACATCAAAATGGAATAAATCTCAAAATTGATAACCTAAAATTAAACTTTTGAAAGTTCAAAACCAAAATAAAATAAATCTAAAAAAAAAAAAGCTTTCAAATTTTGTTATCATAAATGTTGTTAGGGATTTTGAGATAAATTAAATCGGAAAAGTTGTCTGTTCTTGTTTTTGTTAGTGAAGTTCAAATTTGTAAATTCATTTCCTTAAGAAATATTTCCTATGATTAGTGTTAAATAAATTAAACTTTAGTTGGAGAACGGTTATTCCTTTTATGTAGAGTTTGTTGGTTTGGTACTTACAAAAAACATAAGAATAGCCTCACATTAAAAAAAAAAAATAGTCTCACATACATATTTTATATATGATTGTTATCAAGAGAGAAAAAATAAAGACACTTCCATAACTTAATTGAGAATTCAATACACAGAATATAAATCAAAATTGAACCTTCTTAAAATGTTAAAGTAAGTGCTAAATTTTGAAGTTTTTCAAAAATAAAAAAAAAATGTTAAATTTTGAAACTTATAGAAAGTTCTCTCAAACTTTAGGATTGCTTACTTTTCTTTTCTATATATTACAAAAACAAATGAGTTAAGTATGTGTGGTTAAAAATCACCCAGCAGAAAGATCCAAAGCTTAAATTTAATGTGTTGGATAAACTTGGGTTACAAAGTCAACAATTTTCTTAAGCATAATCTAAATTAATTGCCCACATATAGAAGGTTTGTTGGTTAGGTATTGTTTAACTGCAATGGGAAATTAGGGTGTACACTACCAACGCATTACTCCAAAAACAATGTAATTAAAAATGCTATCACGTGTTCATTTGAGACTGCTTAGTGATGGTCCAAGCACGGCTGAGTGAATAACACATCGATTAAGTTGGAGATCTTACATTAAAAACAGTGAGATACTTCTTAAGATAGATAAGTTAACTTACTCATTAGATGAAATCTCATATTATGTAATATTGCATCATAACTCATTAAACTCACATGGCTATTTAATGTTTCTTCGAACCGTATTTAATTACTATAATAATGAAAATTCAGATTGAGTCATAAAAATGGATGAAGATGTTGAGACATAAATACAATTTGATTATATTGATATGTTTATTTAAATATACAAATCTAGTTGTTTCAAAATATATGTATACAAATCTAGAGATGTCCATGGCGGGGATGGAGAATGACTTCCTAATCCCCGTCCCCTCCTCTAACATCAATTCCGGTCCCTAGAAATCATTCTTCGTCTTCAATCCCGTTTAATCCATTAAAAATTTAAAATGAACGTCTTTATACAAATCATGTTTGATGGTTAAATCTTCTACTTTGCCAAACCTAAAAACACCTTATGAGATTGCAAACTAAAAAGACGAAATTAAATTTTATTCATTTTTTAAACAAAAAATTATTTAAATTATAATCTACAAAATATGTCCATTGAATTAAATTTAAAAAAAAAAAAAAAAAAAGTTTTCCATATTTTATCATTGAGAAGTGGATAAAGAGAAAAAACAGGATATCAGGATGTGCGCGCCTTCCTTCCTCTGTTTGCTATTTTGTCTCTCAACATTTAAAAAGTTAAGTGTCCTGAAATTCAGGACCGCTCTCCTCTGCAAATCGCCAATCCAAACATTTTCTAAAAACAGAGAACGCTGATTCCGGAACTGTTTCTATCAATCTCTTCCTAATTTTATCGTTAGTTTTCTCGCAATCGAGATCGATTCGATTATCATTTTTCTTCGTCGTCTTCGACCGGGAATCTTGTTTTTATCTTATTGATTTATCTGATTCTTGATCTTGATTGTTAATATTTTGTTCGGATTAGTTAGGTTAAAAATCTCGTTGTATTGAAGAGAAATGGGAATCGATTTAGAAGATATCAAATTATGCGTTTGTAGAACTGTTCATTTGTTCATTAGGGTTAGCTGTAGATTTGTACAGCAGCAGCCGTATGTGTCTGGTACATTGTTGTTTCTCTTCGCTTTGTACATTTTTCTTCCTTCTGTTCTTAGTTTTCTGTTTTACAGTTTGCCATTTCTTGGCTTAACTGGAATTCTCCTTGCATTTTGGACTTCTAAAAGATCCAGAATTCTAAGTGAGAAAGTAGAAAACAAAAAATTAGAAGTCCCTAAACAGGCGACGCCCACGGCTAATAGAAATCGTAGTGTATACTTGCGCAAAGCAACTAGTCGGCGACAACGATTCAAAGATAAAAGTGAAGTGTGGAGAACAGATTCTCCACCAGTAGTCAATACGGATCAGTCCGTTGAATCCGTTATCTCAAATTTGTTTAATGACATGAAAGAATTACAATCTTCTTGTTCTGGAAATAATGCATCTGCTCATAGTACATCAGTTGATAAGGAGATTGAAGTTTTCAGTAAGAAGGAACCACTTTTGGACTCGGAGTTAGCAGTAAAACCCGATATCGTAGCTTGTGATGCCGCAAACTCTCAGGCTAATAAATCCGATAGCGGTGGCGATGAAACGAAGAACGAAAGCTCAGAAGATCCGGAGGATGAGGATGAAGAGGAGTCGCAAGAGGATAAGAATAAAGCTATGGAGTGGACAGAAGATGATCAGAAGAATCTGATGGATCTCGGGCTTTCGGAGATTGAAAGGAACAGAAGATTGGAGAGCCTTATTGCAAGAAGAAGAGCCAGAAAGTTAAACAAACGGAAACCCGAAGAACCGGCTCAAATAGTCGACATTTTCCCTCCAGGTCAAATTTCCAAAATTATCACTGCTACAAAGAATGATCCTCACAATTTGGCAGATGGTTGTAAAGAGATAGATCAGACTGTACCATTGCCTGGTTCCGCTCCTTCTGTTTTGTTGCCAATGAGAAATCCGTTCGATCTTCCATATGATCCACATGAAGAGAAACCTAATCTTATGGCCGATAGCTTTCAACAGGAATTTACAGCAGCTCACCAAAAAGAAGTAGGATTCTGCAGGCACGAGAGCTTTTGTTTTGGCCCCATTTACCCAGAGGAAAATG
Source organism: Sechiopsis laciniata (assembly GCA_037833695.1). NCBI lineage: Eukaryota > Viridiplantae > Streptophyta > Magnoliopsida > Cucurbitales > Cucurbitaceae > Sechiopsis > Sechiopsis laciniata. Next base: position 718,966 of record JBBMKA010000005.1, read on the forward strand.
GGGCAATAGGATACCACCACCGCAGATATCGAAGACCTTCAAGTAAGATATTCTCCTTTCAATTATTGTTTTTTCTTCATTTTCTTTCATGATTAACTGACTAGGAACTATTCTAACTTTTAAATAACAGTTGGATAAAGTTTTAAACAAATGATTTTTTACGAAAATGTATAAGTTAAACTAGAACTTGGTTCATGTTATTTATGTGTCATTTCAATTTAGTTTTAAGAATTTGAGAATTTAAGAAAATGAATAAAATATGAACTGACAAGAAAAGGATGAAGGCACCACTGAACTGACTTAAAAAACTATGGCATCTTTGGTTTAGTTTCGATTGCAGATAAGGGTGAACATGACTGGCTGATCGAACAGCTATTATTTAAAGGCGACCTCCATGCCGAGAAGAACCCTATTGCTGTAGAAACCAGAGGCATTCAAACTGAAGATTCACAACAAGCCAGGGACAATAGTGCAATGGAGCTCGAAACCGATCAAGAGAAGGGGATTCTGCCAAATTCCGAGAGTGAATTTGAAATGGAGGCAGAGCTGACGCAAGACTCTAAAAGCCAATCAAGCCATTCATCTTCATCGGACAATCCTAAAGATGTGATCTGTGACGATGTCAGAGCAGTTTCGAAAGGCTTTGAGTCAACATTGAGCAGTGCGCTGAAGAAATCCTTGAATTGTAGATTACCAAAGAGCAGATTAATAAAGGAGCCTCTCAGTGATTTTAGCCCCACGGCATTTGATAAGAACAAAATGGAAGAGCGGTTTCCCTATCCAGATAAAGTTGCGTGTCACACTCCAGCTTACTCCATTGCTTCTGACCTACAAGTGGAGGTCTCTGAACTTGGCTCCCCTCCGATCATTGATGGAAACAATACCGATGCCGAATCGTTGAACCCTGACTGGGAGATTGAAAAGGGGTCGACTTTTGGAGGTGAACAAGATGACACGAGTTCATTGTTGGAGTCGCAGTCTAATGAGATTGTATCGGATTTACACGAGGAAGAAGTTAGAGCAATGAGCGTCAAAGAAGCATTGTCCCCTAAAACAATTCAAAGTCCCATGGCCGAGGAGCTGGGGGAGCAACCTTCTCAAGTTGTCCCCCAAATTCTAGAGGTCAGTACTCTATCTTAATACAATTTTTGTTGATTTGAGGTTTGCTAACCATGAATTTGACAACATACCAGCATAGTAACAAAATGAACAAATGAATTTCTGCAGATATTTCACTTTCAGTATTTTAGAGTGCTTTCATCGAAGTTGTTTGAATTATAACTAATAAGTACTTGTATAAAGAGTTCTCATCGATAAAACACTTTGTTATTTGATTTTACTACATGAATAAAGCAATTACTTAGAAGCTACTTTAAAATAACTTAGAACTTAGAAGTATGTTTTATTAACAAATATTTATAGAATTGAAAATTTAATGAGATAGTAATAATAACTTATAAAAATTACAAAAGTGTAAAAGAAAATAATGAAGTATTAAAAATTAAAGTAGAAAAATTTTGTATTCTAATTTTGATTATCAATATATTTTGTGACTCTAGAATCATTCAAATATATCTGGATGTTTTAGTTAGTTATGTAAGTTAGAAATAAGAAATGTTAAGTAGAGAGTTGTGTTGAAGATTGTTTGGTATCATTTTTTTAGTTTATAAAATTGTAAAATAAAAAGAAAATTAAATATGAGTTTACTTCACATCTGTTCCAAACAAAATTAGGAATTTATAAACACACGCCCCTTTAACTTCATCCATGATAACGACATAAGCTTATTCACTCTGTTTCAGGAGTTGTCTATTCCAGCAGACGATGAAGCCAAAAATCACATTGATGTCCAAAAAAAATCAGAAGATCTAGTGAACACAGAAAACACAGTGAAAACCAGAGAAAATGTTGATGGTGGATTGGAGTTATTGATGAAACAAGAGGATGATGGAAAGAAAACAAGTTCATTGGAGGAGGCTGATCTGAAATCTAGCAAATATTCTAACGATGTTCCTGAAGATTCTTCTGGATGTCGATCCCACTTGAACAATGCACATTCTGAAGTAGGAAGTGAAAACGATGATCATTCGGAAGAAGGAAGTAAAAACAAGGATCAAACTACTGGCAATGATGATCCTAGCAGTGCTCGTGATCAGTCGGAAGAAGGAAGTAAAGACAAGGATCAAATTACTGGCAATGGTGATCCTCGCAGTGCTCATGATCATTCGGAAGAAGGAAGTAACAACAAGGATCAAATTACTGGCAATAGAGATCTTGGCCTGGCTCATGAAAATGAGAATAAAATCACAGATCAAGTTACACGCAATGGAGATTTTGTTGAGCCAAAAGGGATTGAAGAACAATTGGAGTTGATACAAGGCAATAAGAATCAACCAAATGTTGTGGAAACTGAATTCCAGAGTTCTAAAGGTGCCTTGAAATCGACTGTAGAGAATGATGTGGTCACTGAACGAGGAGTGCCTCTTGATACCATTGTCATAATACAATCTGATGTCTCACCGAATCAAGTAAATGTTGTACAAAGTGAGTTTCAGAAGGCTGATGATGCCATGAAATTGAAGGTGGAGCAACACTCGGTAACTGATGGAGGAGTGCCTCTTGATACCATTGACGTAATAGATTCTGATGCCTCGCTGAATCAAGTAAACAATGTACAAAGTGAATTTGAGAGGCCTAATGATGCCATGAAATCAACGGTCGAGCAACACTCGGTCACTGATAGAGGAGTGCCTCTTGATACCATTGACGTAATAGATTCTGATGCCTCACAGAATCAAGATTTACAAAGTGAATTTCAGAGGTCTAACGATGCCATGAAATCAACTGTGGAGCAACACTCGGTCACTGATGGAGGAGTGCCTCTTGATTCCATTGACGTAATAGGTTCGGAAGCCTCACGAAATCAAGTAAAAGATGTACAAAGTGAACTTCAGAGGTCTAATGATGCCATGAAATCAATGGTCGAGCAACACTCGGTCACTGATGGAGGAGTGCCTCTTCATACCATTGACATAATAGGTTCTGATGCCTCCCAGAATCAAGTAAACGATGTACAAAGTGAATTTCAGAAGTCGAATGATGCCGTGAAATCAACTGTGGAGCAAGACTCGGTCAATGATCGAGGTGTGTCTCTTGATACCATTGACATAGGTTTTGATGCCTCACAAAATCAAGTAAATGCTGTACAGAGTGAATCCCAAATGTTTAATGATGCCATGAAATCAAATGTGGAGCAACACTCAGCCACTGAAAGAGAGCTTCTCGATGCCAAAGCAGGATTGTCTTCAAAGTCTTCAATAGAAGAACAAGTCCATATGGATAAAGACTCCTTATTGCAGGTTCGGCCTAGATATTAATAAATGTTTTTATTGCTTCAACTTTCTAGTTTTTAGTTTTTTTTTTTTTTAAACTAAAATTTAATCTCTATGATTTGATAAAACTTAAAACATTGACTATGTTTTTCGTAATCATGGCAAATTAAATATGTAAAAGTTAGCTATTCATGTATCAATAATGGTGGTGTGAGTTAAGTGATTGATTGGACAAAAAAACCACATCATCTACACATAAATAGGTTACATGTACTTAATTCGCCTACAATTATAAACAAATTGACTATTTATTAGTTTTACCAAACCACAAGGACAAAATTCTAGTTTTAAAATCACATTGACTAAATTCTAACTTTCTACAAACCATAAGGACTAAATTCTAACTTTTAAGTCGATAGAGACTAAATCGGCCAAATTTATAGTTGACCCTATTTTTAACGAGCCAAAAGTACTTTTTCAGCCTTTTAGTAGTCACTAAAAACATACCCTTAACCATCCCAAACTCACTGAATAGTGATAACTATTTTGACTCCCATATCTTTATTTTCAATGCATATCAGGATTCCATCATTTCCGCTGATCATAAAGCAAAAACTATGGGAAGTGATGATAATAAACCTGCTGATTCCATTAAAGTTGAGCGTGAGCTTATCAAGGATGTTTCAGGACAAAACGGTGATAAATTCAACTTGGATGCCAAGAACGACCATGATAAAACAGATCCGAAATTGAGCTCACCAAACTCAGCGCCCGCGCCAAATAATGATTTGGAAATCTCAGAAAGTACTGTCCAAGAAGAGGTAATTCTTTCTTTTGTCTCCACATATTATCTTTCATGTTGCCTAAGAAAGAATTTCAGATTTAAATACCAATCTAGACTCTTAATCCCAGACCTCAATTCTATGAAGAAATTTATAGAAATTTCGTGAACTATCCGTACAAAAATATGGGAATCAGAAACATTATAAGTAGATTGTATTTTGGTAATTTTGGTACTTGTTTTTCTTTTAAAGTTTCTACACTTTTATTTGAAGCACTTTGATAACAATTACATTTGTTTTTTAAAATTTATGTTTGTTTTTTTGCTATGACTTTCAGCTTAAAGAAATATTTGAATTCCTAGTTGTATTTCAAAAACAAAATAAGTTCTTAAAAACTATTTTTCTAGTTTTCGACACTTGGTTTGAATTTTGAAGATGTTTTAAACAATAGATAACAAAACAAAGAGGTTCGTAGAACTTCATGTGAAAGTTGTATTTACCTGCTTAATTTTCAAAAATCAAATAGTTATCAAATGAGAGGTTCGTTTTGCATAACAAACTATTTTAGTCATTAGTATTAGTTTAACAAATTATTTGTGAGAAACTTGACATATATGCTTCTTATATTCATAACATCTGTTGGATGAGAATATAAGAAGATTCTAAGGTGCTAAGTTTTCAAATTTGATTAAAGGGCTAAATCAAAACAAATTTTAAAATACATAAACTAAAATTGAATATATGAAAGTTGAATGTTGAAGAACTATGAATTGATAACTAAGTTTGTGCATTTCTTAAGCGAGTTATAAATTTTCATTATTGGTATTTGCATTAATATAGATGATAAATTCCACTTCTCATTATTATTGTATGATATGTCAAACATAAAGGTGAGTCTTATATGGATGCTATTAATGTAGCCAAGGCATGTGTTTTTAACATGTTCATAGGTAGCAGCCAACCCTCAAACAGAAACCACTTCACCCACTACTCCTTTGACCAACAAAAACATGGAAGCTGTTGGAGACAATAAAATTGAGTGTGAAACTCAAAAATTCAACAAACAAGAATCTGATGTTGTTAAGCAGTGGGACTTGGAACTTGACAATGTCATGGAAAGTTACTCCAAAGATTTGAATGGAATGGGCCTGCAAAAGCCCACAGCTTTGGCCCATGAAAACCCATTAGGATCTTCATTATCTGCAGATAAAGAATCCCAGTAAGCTCATAATTTGAGAAACTATTCATTATTCTTCTCTTTTTTTTCCCCTTCTTTTCTTTCAGTTGTTTTTAAGACTGAAATTACTGATTAATTTTTTGTATTAGTATAACTAAACCCAAATGTAATTATAGTCCGATTGTAAAAGCTCCGTTTTGTTAACGGCTTTGATTGCACAATCAAATAGTGTGTTGTAAAATATGTTAGACACATTGTTGTATATTTTCTTTTTACAAATATTACAAAAGCATATGTGAAGATTTGTTTGTCAATTCTGAATGTAGCTCAAATGGTTGGGAATAATATATATTCTTCTCACCTTACGTGTGTTATTGAAATAGAAAAGTGATGATCATTTTCTTTCCCACCCATCACCTATTTTTCCCTAATTTTCGATTCTCTTGAAGAGCTCCAATTGATGAAGAGGAAACATGATGCATAATAATTAGAATTAACAGTTCCTTAAAGACATCGTCTAATAACTTCTTTAATCTTTGGAAAATCGTGCTACTTTTTTTTTTTTTTTTTTTTTAAATATTTGTAGTTATTTGGACTGGTTTATATACCTCGATTATTGTTAGGAGACATATCAAATTAACACAAGTGGTAAACATTATCATTTTCAAATATTTGTCTCACTACTAGATATTTAAAGTTCCATTTTGAAGTAGTATTTTGTTTAATTTTAAAAAATAAAATTTATTTATTGTAATTTGTTTTATATTTTTTTACATTCTTAAAAATAACGATTTTTTTTTACTATACATATAAAAAAGAAAAATTTAAGTTCGATTTTAAAATTTTTTTTTTTAAAAAAGGTAAACTACAAAATAAAAATACATGGATGATAGTATAATTTCATAATAATAATATAATATTCAAAATGAAAAAACTAAAAACCAAAAACACGATGCAATAATACTAAGAAATGTCAAATCATGAAAAAAAAAACTAATCAATAAAACGAGATAATAAAAAAAACTAGATAGAAATGGCAAAATAAATTAAGGAAGAACTATGAAACAAAGAAAAAGAAAAATATAAATAAATAAAGTAATAACAGTATATTTATCGATTTTTATTAGAAAAAATTATTATTATTATTATTTTTTAATCATAGAAAAAATTATTATATAGCTTAATGATAATTCATAATTTTGAACATATCTCTATTACTACAAAAAAAAAATATGGACAAAAATATCACCATAGAGTACAAACATGAAACAATATGAAAAAATAACAATATAAACTACGCATTAAGCCAAGAAACTTTTTTTAATTAAAAAAAACAGAAAAGCCTAATAAACCTTTAATACTAAGCAAATCAAATTATGAATTTGATCATCTTTCTATTATATTTAAAAATAAGAGTGTTCAAACAACCCAACAATTCGAGTTGAAAATATCATTGAGTTGGGTTAGATTCAAATTAATGGTCAAAAGTTGACTTAAAATTAATTCGAAGGAAATTAACCTGTGACTTCTTGGTCATTGGGTGTAAATAGATACCATTGAACTATTGCTCTTGTTGGCGATGAAAATATATTTATATTTATAAGGTATTGATGAAACAGATAACTCAACTCAATCCAATCCAAAAAAATTAAAATAGAATAAGATTGTGTCGTCTTTTTAACTAGGTTAAAAAAAGTGATCAACCTAAAAAATATTTGTTGGTCAAAAAATGTCTTCAACTTAATCCAATCCATATAAACCTCTACTTAAAAAATATAGGGTTATTTGCTTTATTTTATTTTTCAATTCAACGACTGTTAGGAATTGAAGATTGATTTTTTTTTTTTTTTTAATTGAATTATATTTGAAAAATGAAGTATTTTTATTTATTTTTTAAAGCATGGCCAATTTAAAAGCCAACTGAATACGGAAACGAAATATTTTAAATTTTAAGTTTTATTTTGATTTGGTGTCCGATGCTCTAGAAACTTCTCTCACCTTTTGGAGGCTCTATATAATGCTTTTGGCTTTCGCACCCAATTTGTTGATGCGATCTCAAGAGCGAGCGATTCTTGTCGTTGTTGAGAGAACGCCTTCAGCTTCGACTTAGGTTTTGCTTCCCCTGATTTTTGGCGGTAAGTTCTCTCTCTGTCTCACGTTTGATGAATTTTTTTTTAATGTTTTTTCCTTGTCTCAGATTACACGTTTGGGTTCCTGATCTACCTGCGTGTTTGATTCTTCATTTCGATGATTATGGAAAGAATTGTGTTCCGTTTATTGATTTCGAATGTTTTTTCATGTGATGCGAATGCCGCGTTTTATGTAATTGTCATGGATTGGTTAAATTAGAACCTCATTCAAGTAGAGATATCATATGAAATTTGCCATCATTTCGATGTCTTAGATTCTATGTTTAGGGTTCTGATCTATTTACGCGTTTGATTCTGATTTCTATGATGTTTATGGAGAGAATTAGGTTCCGGTTGTTACGTAGATTGTTTTTTCTTGTGATTAGTATAGTATATTCATGGGATGCGATTGGAGTATTTTCAGTTATTATCTTAGATTTTTTTTGGGGTTAAATTAGAATCTCATCAGGAAATTTGTGTGTTTTTTTGAATCGAAAGGTTGTGACTTCAATTCATGTTGTCACCTACAATTTCCTTAAACTGACATGTTGTAGGGTTAGGCGGATTGTCCCGTGTAAGTTGGTAATGGATAACAAATTTCTTTATTTGCTTGTGTTTTTGGTGACTATTCAATTGACCCAGCTGCTATTTTCGAAAAACAAAATCATTGTAACTATGGTCTTGGATTATTCTTGTGCTTTTCTTTTGCAAGTCTTGGTTGTATTTAGCCTCTTTTTCCTTATCTGGTCACAGATGTCGTACTCAAGAAGGTCTAGGTACTCTCGATCTCCTTCATACGAACGATCAGTTTCAAGGTCAAGGAGCCGTTCAAGGTACTTCTTGCTCTGGAACCATTTGCTTGCTCGTGTTTTCTCTCATTTGTATGATGCATTTACTGAAACTGTTTGGATTCTTGATTTGTTTTTCAGGAGCCCTTCATGTGACGTTGAAAATCCTGGTAATAGTTTGTACGTCACTGGTTTGTCACCTAGAATAACAAGAAGAGAACTCGAGAAGCATTTTTCTGCTGAGGGAACAGTACGTTGCAGACTTCTTATTTTCTTCAAACCATTTTTATTTTGCTTGTATCCTTAGCGTCTGTATATGTGTTTTTTCTTTTTTTGTTGGCGATTGAATTTATGAACTGTTTTCTTAGTTGGTGTGTGAAATTTTTATTCTCCAGGTGCTAGATGTTCATCTTGTGGCTGATCCATGGACTAGAGAATCTCGTGGATTTGGATTCATTACCATGGCTAGCAATGATGAGGCTGAACAATGCATCAAATACCTGGATCGATCTGTACTTGAAGGTCGAATAATTACGGTGGAAAAGGTAAAAAATAATCCAAGTATAGTTTCATAGACTTAGGATGTTTCTGATTAGTACTGTTGTTTCGTTCTTCAACTTAAAATTTTTGCTGGATCTCTGGATGGTTTGTTGTTGGGGTTTGAGGTTTTTTTTTTGCTTCTTTGCACTTGAAGTTTTTTTTGGCAGCAGGTTAGCTGTGTGTAGCAGCTCTTCATCAAACTCAAAAACTACAAATAAACCAAAACAAACTCATGAAGTCTCAGAACATTGGGGTTGTATGCCCTGCATCTCTTTGAATTCTGTGTTATTTCACTATTTTAGCTTCTTTTTTTCTTTCTAATTTTGTTTATCTTCCGTGAGTGTTCCCTGATCCCCATTATTTTTCTTTGATGGGCAATTGAGTTATCTCATTCTATGTATTTTATTAACTGATAGGCTCGAAGACGGAGAGGTAGAACTCCAACTCCGGGGAGATATCGTGGACTTAAAACAGTTCGTGGTGAGCTTTTAATCTAATGCCTGGTTTATTGCTGTTAAGTGTCTTAATATTCCCTGTCTAATCCTTATCCTTTTAGCAGTAAGACATTGCCGTTCACCCAGCTACTCTCCTTATAGAAGGAGATCAAGCTGCTCATCTCATTATTCATCTGATCGTAGCAGGAGCAGATCCCATTCTCCTAACCGACGCCAAAGATCATTTGGGTCCCCATACTACCATAGATCGTACTCTTCTTATAGCCGGCGAAGATTGGATTCTCCATATTCCAGGCGCCGTAGGTCGTATTCTCGATCCCGCTCCCCATGGAGTCGGACACCTACCAGGAGACGTGACAGGTCGTACTCCCCTTTTGACTACTACTCCCCTGATCCTTACTACAAAAGGCACAGGGACCGATCAGTTTCTAGGAGCCTTTCACCAAAGCCAAAGGGTTTTAGTAGAAATTATTCCCGCAGTTACTCTCCTAGGCCCAGGAGAAGAACACTGAGGAGTTGCTCTCGCAGCCCCTCCCAGGAATCAAGGAGAAGTTATTCACGTAGCACATCCCCTGAACGAAGCAGGTCAAGGAGCTATTCCTGCAGCATTTCTCCTGAACTAAGGAGCTCGAGGTCTCGCACTTGTAGCCGTACCCCAAGACGACATAAGAGAAGAGGTTGTTCTGGTGGGAGTCGATCAAGTGTGGTTTCAAGGTCTGTTAGCCCTGCCTGATTTAGACTAATCTACTTTATTTGCGACCTTCATGGTCATGGATGTTTGGTACTTTTTTAAGGAAATATCAGCTGTGATTTAGCCACTCTTTTCTGAACAACGATGTAAAACATGGTGCCTGGCCTTTGACTTACAATTGGTTTCATGTTTTAGATGGTAATTTATTTCTGGTTCATCGTTTGTTCGAGAGTTGATATTAAATAACATTACGTTTCATTTTCAGTTTTACTTTAATCTTTCTTTATAAAAAATACTTCTAATTGTGAGGTTGGTCTCAGACGTTTTCTGTTTGGATGTGTGACTATTTTCATTACCGTTAAAAATCTAACGTGTCAAGTATCTGAAGATTGAGAGTGTAGGATTTGTTTTGAAAATTCCCGAAATTCATCTAAAAACCTAGGCAACGCTATGCATTTATTGAAAATAGTATAAATTATAAATTTGGGTTCCTCTACTTTTCTTCGCATTTGAGTTCTGATAATTTTACAAATTAAAATTTAATCATGGTTTGAAAATAGTTAGAATTTAATTTCTAAATTAAAAAACTAAAATTTAATGCTTTTGATTTGATAAAATATAAACATTAGTTGTTGTTTGTTTGTAATCGTAATAGTTAAAATTAGTTATTCATATTCATACTAAATTTTTTGTCCGATAAGTCACTTAGACTCACATTGCGCTAATGTTAACATATGAATAATTAAGTTTTATGTACTCAATTTTAACATATGAATAATTAATTTTTATGTACTCAATTCGTTAATTATTAGAAATGATAAGAACTATTTTTTAAATTTTATCAAACTATAAAATTTTAACTTTTTTTCAGATTACAAAGACTAAATTTTAATTTTTAAAACCATAAAAATTAAATTCTAACTTTTTTTCGATCATAAAAACCAAACTTATAATTTATAAATTTACCTTTTGCATTTTAGTTTTTTTTAAAGCGACGTTACAGTATTTAGATTTTATAGAAAATTAATTTTTTAAAAAAGATGGCTTTTCTAAAAACGTCATTATGAATTACTATTGTATTTTCTAGTTTGATTTGCTGGCAATCATATAAAGCCGTACCCAAGTGATTGAAGATTATTAAGTTTAGCTTTTGAATGTAAATATATACTCAATTTAGCCTTTGAATAACCATACGCTAATGTGCTTTTCAAAAAAAAAAAAAAAACACTACACGCAAATGATTGACCTTGCAATATTATTTTAATTGTGAAAAAATAATTAAAAAATTAGTTTTCGACACGTTCTCCGTTCTCTAAATCATGAAAGGATAATTTGGCATAATCTCTTTGGGATGGGCGGCTCCGACTCTTTCTGGTAATCAATTTTTTTGGCACAATCTTAAAATATGAGATTAGCAGGAATTAGACAGGAGGTTGGTCTTATTCCTAAGATCAAATTATTCAGTTTGAAACTCGTATGATATTTTAGTTTCAGTGAAAAATTGTGTTATCTGCAATATATCTTACACAACTAGAGGATGAGTACAAAATATGTCCAAGAAAAGAAAAATGAGAGCTATACATTTAAGAACTGAGGACCTACCCGAAAGCGCATAGGCCGATGATGGAAGGTTCGACGATTATTGAACTCTACATTGTTAAGCTAAAAGAAACTTGGAGAGGGTGGCTAACCAGTTTCATCAAAATTGACTCTGTTTCCCGTAGAAAAGAGGATGTAGAAAAGCGCAGCCATGAAATAGAGGACAGCGGTTAGCAACAGAAATCCTTGGAAAGAGCCCACAATTTCCACGAAGAAACCAACCCCAACTGTTCCCACAATAGCAGCAAGTGTCCCAGCAGTGTTCGACATACCTGTAGAGCATTTCAATTTGCTGTCAATATCCACACCACTTGTCTAGAAAATAATGGAATTTTGGCACCAGAGGATACCGAAGGAATGGAGACGCAGAAGGTGTCTATAAATTAATGTCATATGTGAGTCTCGAACTTAGAATCTTGAGGGGAGCACACTTTCAAATCTCAAGCCTTCGACCATTGTGCTCCTCTTGGAAATATTTTTTATGTACACATATCGATGAACTAATTAGGGATTCTATGTGTTTATAAACTATAAAACTAAATCATTACACAATAAAAATTGGCACTTGTCCCCAAAGAGTGGCGCAGTGGTTGAAGAATTGGGCTTTGAGGGTATGCCCCCTCAAGGTTCCGGGTTCGAGACTCATCTATGACATTACTCTTTCGATGTTTTCGGTGCCTGGCCTAGGGATGGGCGCGATTACCTTTGTTTCAAATTAAAATTGACATGATGTATGAAAATAAAATGTACAAAAAGATCTATCAAAACTAGTTGCAAAAAACTATGCCACTGAAAAATTCAAGTGGTGAGATTATAGTTATAAAATGGCTGGAGACGATGACTCGAATATAAAAGGCTCTATTGACACGTAATTTTGATAGAATTCATCGCGGTAGGAATTAAATTGTTAATCTGAAAGCAAAAGGACTAAACTTGTTACTTACCGTGAAGCACGCCAGAGTATTGTGGAGCAATCTCCTGTATGGAGGAAAAGTTTAGTAAGTGCAAAGGTTAAGAGGTAAATTACAAATCCGAGAGATCATAGGTTGGTTAATTAAGGATCAAGTTGACCACCTGAAGGTTCACTAGGAAACCAGAGTGGCTGAAAGATTTCAGCCCAACTGCCAAAGTCAGCCATGCGGATGCTATTGAAGCAGTTCTAGCAGAGGTGAGGCCGATCAAAGCGATACCAGGGCCAATAAAACCTATCGACTGCACATTGAAATAAAGAAAAAAAAAGGTAATTAAGAACAATAGAGAAGTAAGGAGGAACACAAAACAACACAAAGACAGGCAGGAGAAGATAGAAGAAAACAGGCTACTAGACAATATATTCCAGTTTCCATATTGATGCATTATAACACTTCCATTCTTTTTGTGCTGAATTACAACTGTATACATTTCGATGATCAATTAAAATAAATACTAACATCTGATATCCCAAAACCAAACCAAAATTTTCCATGCTGGAGGGAAAAATATATTTTTTATGTGTAGAAAAATCTGTTTCGGATCCATAAATACCTTCCTTCGGGCATCTTTGGGAAAAAAAAAATTTTAAATGGTTATGTTCACTTTTTTCATATTCAAAGTATCTTCGAAACAATGCTTTTGATTATTCAAATTCAATTTTTACGGAATGAAAATTGCCGAATGATTAAAGACATGACAAAAGATATTAGCATTTCCAAATCACTCCCAAATAATCATGTGTCATGGCAAATTGAATTGATTTTTTTGACCATCAGATCGGCAGAAATTAGAACTGATCTGTTAGCTTTAAGTCTTTTTGCTAATCCTAGAGATGTGTTAATTCCAAGGTAAAAACCATTGAATTCTGCTTTATATATGTGACAAGTCCAGAGTCATCCTATTTTTCATATAGGAATTAGGAAAGTATAACTTATTGAGAAAAATGAAACCACAAAGACTATCAATAGTCTGAGACAAGATGACATTACACAAGAACAAGAAGTGGGTATCACAATGCGCCTAAAACTAATAATACAAATATACTATACATGACTAGCAATTAAAAAGTATAGAAACAATGTAAAACTCAAACAGTTTTTTAGGAAGCCAGAAAAAATGCTGCTCATGTACAGTATCCTAATTTTGGTTAAGTATTTCATGTTTAAAGGTTTTTTTTTTTTTCTTTTTTTTCTTTTTTTTTTTTCTGAAAACAAAACAGAGAAACAGACAGGATACCTAGGTTAGAATTCAATGAAAGTTACTTGTATAGAGAAGTAGAAAAGTTCACCTGCATAATTTTTCGAGTCAAAGTGATAGATGTACCACTTCGTATTAACCCATCTGACCACAATCCCCCAAAATATCCCATCAACGCCATCACACTCCACGGAACAGCACTAAACCATGCTGCTTGTCTGAGGTCAACATGATAAACCTGTAGTGGTAAAACACCAATCGCTCAAGAAATTCACCAGAGAAATTAATATGCAGAACTTCAAAATAAGTTAGCTAAAAGTTCCTCACTGAATTGAAGTAGATAGGCATCCATGAAAGAATCACGAAGAATCCCTGCAAGAAAAGAAATGACATTAAAGTAAAAGTAGCACACAAGTTACTTTTCCCACTACCCAAACACCTCATTCGCAAAACACGGTGAAATTATAAAAAGATCATAAAGGTAGAGAGCTGGCATTAGTTTACTCTCATCATGTATATATTCTTTAAAGGCATCTATTGAAAGCTAAAATGTATTTATCCATCTCTTTGTCATGTAAAATCCACAAACAGAGTTGGCCACTAGATCAGTCAACATTTGCAGTAAAAAACATAACGGACAAATCCTATGAAAGGGAGAAAATAAATTTGAACAATACCGTACCCAACTATGCATAGAATTTGCAATGATAAGAGACCATGTTGGCATTTTAGAAAGTAGTCGCTTAAAAGGAGGAATCACGGTTGTCCGGGGTACATTCTCCACCACTAAAGGTTGTTGCCTCTTGTTCAGTACATATTGCAACTCATATTTGGATATCTGAGGATTTCGATCAGGAGTACTGGATATTGCAGATAACCATACCAAAACCCATAAAAACCCTGACAAACCAAAAATGACAAATGGTCCAAATATTCCAGCTTGAGACATTAGGATTGGTGAAAGCATGAGTCCTATTGCACTTCCTAACTGAAATCCAGCCATTGCTATACCAACGGCCCTGGCACGTTCTGTTGGAGGAAACCATCTACAACAGACAAAAATACTTTTTAGATGTTGGTCATCTTGAATTACAAATGATGAAGCTAACATTCTTTTTTTTTATAGGAAACAAGAACTTCATTGATAAAATGGAAGTTACAGGTCTATCAGGATACAAGAAGGGGGGAGAGAGATGGGGGCCAATACAAGACCTGGTAGAAAGAAACAAAAGACAAAAACAAAAGGCAGAAACCAAATGGCATATACTACCAACTACAAAATGGATTTAAGAATGAACAAACACAAAGTAGAAAGGAGCATATTCAGCTGATACATTGTTGGCCTAGACTCAATTGTTATTCTAAATTAAAGCAGAAAGTTTAATCAATATTACCTAGCAACCATGTTGTTCATACAAGGAAGTGCCACGCCTTCAGCAACGCCGAGCAAAGCACGCATAGCAAGAAGTGCCCATAAGGAAGTTTCAGCAGCCCAAGGAGTTAGAAACGTGGCTAGTGACCACAAAGCAACTCCCCAAGCCATGACCACCTTACCACCATAGTAGTCCACCAGCGCTCCACCCGCTATTGGAGAAATGAAATAACCCCAAAGGAAGGATGACTGCAGGAAGTTCAATCCTTAGATAATTGCAAGCGATAACTTTGTTCTCAATATTCGTGAATAGTGATGCTAACAATATAACTGATGGCTATCAATATCATGATACGTACCTAATAGCCTGAAGTCTAATCTACAGAACAAGATCTCAAACCACTGGGAAAGATATCAATATTTGCTCAAGCTCAATATATAATGGCGAGCTACCTAACAATTAATTTTCTAAGAGCTTAATTTACAGGTAAATATTGTAGGGTTAGGCAGGTTAAAGTTCACTTAACTTGGTCACACTCACGAATATAAAAAAAGAAAATGTTCTAAAAGATCTACCAGCTAATGGCTACTGAGCAACCACTGGAAAATTGTCATTAAATTTTATACCAAGAACCACAAATAGATGGAGAAATGAGCAATAAACGCCATTCCCTTCAATTCGATATCATAACTAAACGGAGAAATGCGCAAATAAAATAAAAATCACAAACTTCTTCGATACTATATCATATTATCTCACACCTACCTGTAGAACCCTAAAACTCAGCAGAAAAATACACTTCAATTCTAGTGAACTATCTTGCGGAAACGAATGACAGAGAAACCAACAATTAATTGTTCGGCAGCAAAAACAATTGAAGAGGAACAAAGCTACCTGAACTATACCGGCGAACGATCGGCTCCAGCCATAGGATAGAGACAAAGGAACAATTGCAACCGACATCACAACCCGATCGGCATTACAGAGCGCGAGAGCCAAAGCAAGCATGGCGACAACCTTAACCCTCTCAGACGTGATAAACTCGAAAAAAGTCGGCGCCTCCACATCCTTATCCTCAGCAAACGAACCGAACTGAGCATCGTTCGAGGAAGCTCTGATTCGAGATGGAAGAGCGAATTCAGAAACCAGAGACGAACCATTCCGAATTCCAAAACCGGGGAGAATGCCCGTGGACGAGAAGCGTCGGGAACAAAATTCCTTGGGAAATTGGAGAGAGCTTGAAGGAACTATTAATTTCGCCGGTTCTCGTTTGATCGGCTTAGGGTTCCGGTCACCGGAGAATCGCCGGCAGCGTACCGGCCGGCCGAGAGCGATTGCAGAGCTCATAGTGATCCAGAGACGCAGAACTGACCACCGGGCGACGAGTGCGACTGGAGGCAAGACTTTTGAGAGCATACTCCGCTTAATCGTTGATTACCGAAAATACCCCTCTGATGTTTCAGAAGTACGTGGTAAACTTCTGTAGATAACTAGAAAATTGGGGGTAAGACTGAGCTTTCGTACTTTTCGTGGGTAATACGTCACTTCATTGAAAGTCGGAAATGAAGACGGATATGTATGCTAGTGATATCTATTTTTTTCCTTTTTTCTTTTTTTAACCATCTCCCCCAAATGTATGATTAAACTATCACTAATTTCAATTCCAATAATTGAAACTACAAAAAGTTTCACATTTGTATTAATTTAAAAGTAGTGGAAAAATAATCTTTAATATTTGAAATATCGTCATTTAGTGATTATCTAGTTCACTATCACGGTTACAAATACGATTGTGAAATTTGGTATTGAAGATGAAATTTTTATAGATAATGAGTGAAAACAAACTTGAATTTTTAAAAACTAAAAATAAAACATAAAATTAAATGTTATCCAACTTAATTAGAGCAAATAGTTGATTTAAAAGCCTTTGACTTCTCATTCTATAAAGCCTTTTCCACTCTTGCCACATAATAATCAATCCACTCTTGCCACATAATAATCAATCCACTCTTTTATCTCAAAGTTTTGATTGATAGAATTCTTTCAAGTATGCAACATAATTATGAGAAGAAAAAAAAACAAAAACTAAATCTTTATTCAGCTCACTTTAGAACCACCACTTATTGTCAAAATTTATGTTTGTTTCTTTATAATTTTAATAAGGTTTTTGCCTCCGTTTTTTATAATTGAAAATCGAAATTTCATCCCATTATATATTTAGGATATAGGCACTCATTCCAAAACTTAAGCCTAAGAGATAAAAAGAATCTAACAATAAGTTCACCGGCAGATTTCGAACTTAAAACCTTCAATAAAACATATTTTGAAGATGAGATGGTTTTCACCTTTCTTAAACAACCATTTGAATTTTTAATCCAATTATATCAACTAAAACAAATTTTTAAGAACCCATACGATTTAGATTTTGAAAATATTTTTTTAAAAGTAAATCACAAAACAAAGAAATTCATTAGTGAAAATAGTGTTATAAGCTTAATTTTTTTTAAAAAAACCTGAACTGAATTTGGAGGAAACTATTTTCACGGAGTATACCATCTGAACCTACAATATTATGATGTCAAAAAAGTTCGTAGGAAATTAATTTCTAAATAGATAACCACTGAATCGAATCTATCACTTCTTAATTTCCTTAGATTCTCTTGACAATTCATGATGATTGGAGCAAAGAACTAAAAAAACACAACAAAAAAAAAAAAGCATAAACTTTAAACTCTGATACAAATCTTTTTAGTGTTCAGATTTAAACTAATTTGTACATGAAAAAGTGGCTGCAAACGCATCAAACCTAAATGATTCGAGCAGGGATGGTTTTTTCAGAACTTTCACAACAAGAACACATGCAAAAATTAGGCAGTCAATAATTTCCATGCTTCCATTCAAGAATTACCTCACTCAACATCGTAGCCCTTCTCCTGAAGCTCTGAAATAACCTCGTTCCTCATCCTCAACCATAACTTCTGGGCTTCTTGATCGAACTTCTTGTCCTGTAATTCTTTCTGGTAATTGTAAGAATCCTTATCAGAATCAAGCATTCCTTTCGGACCGATGGCAGTTCCAATCATTCCCCCCTTCGCAATGAAATCGTCCATAGCTTCTTTGTCGCCTGGGTCGATAATATATCACAAAGATTAGATGAAGTTTAATCTACTAGTTGTTAAAATTTTTAATTTAAGCAATCATCCTCAAGCTAATGAAAGACCATGTTTTTAGGAGTGATTTTACAATGGTCAAACAAACTTGTATACAAAAAAAAAAAAAACACTCTAAAAAACTTTTTTTTTTTAAGAAACGAAAACATTTTCATTGAATAAAAGTGTTACAAAATCCACTTTTACAATAAGATAAAAATTGGTTAGATCAGATGAAAGCGTTACTCAAGAACACATCTTTAATCATTCAAAATCAACTAGGGTTAGATCTTACATTATAAACGTGATTTTCATATCATAAAAGTTGGTTTTGAATCACTAAAAACATGATTCAGAGTGATTATTTGACATGATTTTGAGCATTCATCATAAATCATTACAATGAAGTGTACTGTACAAACCAATTTAAACAGTCAAGATTGTAACAATTTCATACATCTTTTTGGATAAGAAACAAAAAGATGTATGTAACAATTTCATACATCAATCAAGATAATTGCTAAAAATCCAGGTTTTAGTTACAACCTAAGCATAACTTGAATTTCACGATTTTCCCTAAATTTTTCATCTAGCAATGGAAGTTATGCAACTGAAATTTCAAATTATAATGAACTGAAATTTTTAGGGCAGTGAAGTGGGGTTTAAGAACCTGGATATGGAAACTCCCGGCGCTCATAGAGATGAGCCAAATCTTTCTCTGCCTTGGACCGTGGGATCAGCGTCCACCAACCAAACGGTGATGTTTCGTTGTAAATCCATACAACGCCGGCCAAAGTGTACGTACACAACAAAGCCTTCCCAATTTGCTTCCAGAAGTAACGATCCTCTCTTCCCAATCCAACTTTCTTCAAGAACCTCTCAGCTCTCATCGATTTCACCAGTTGCAGACCTGAGATCCCATTCCAAGATTAAAAAAAAAAAATACACAGATATTTCTTTCAAGCATTTTATCGAACAGTTAGCAGACAAGTGCATAAATCAAAGCCAAACACGGAAGAAATGAAGAGCAAATCATCGCAAATTACCTGTTTTAGCTTCTTGAAATCGTTTACGAATGATGGAGATTTTCTTAACGCAAACTTCACAGATTAATTTCTCTTGACAATGTTTGAAACAAGAGAACTTAACGTAGCTCGCAGCAATCTAACACTCTAAGTAAGATCGCAGAGAAACTGAACAATTGAGGAACAAGCAGAACGATTGAAATATAAGGGAAAAAAAAACACAGGCGCAATAGCGAGCTTAGAGTTCAAAATCAACAACAGAGAAATTGTGAAATTTGATCTCAACTGAAATTGAAGAATCCGACTTGCCGTGGCGGAGGAACTGGTCTGCAATTAAATCGCAATGACGGAGTGCAGGATGAGCGGTACACACCGGAGGTCGCGACTCTCTTTTCGATTGTCTATGCTTCCCTTCGCACGGGAAGGAAATTGGCAAGGGTTTATAACAATACGTTTTAGAGAGATAAAATAAAAACAAATTTACTTTTCCCTTCTTCTTCTTTTTTTTTTTTTTTTTTTTTTTTAAATCCCTTTAAATTTTCTTTTTTTCACGACAAATTTTTATTTTTAGGCTTAGAATTTTGGCCCTAAGTTTTCAATTTCGTCAAATTTAATCCTAAATTTAAGCAAATGTTTGTACTTTTAATTCAACTCTCACTAGTACAAATTAACCATAGAATGATTTTCCCAACAAATCTTTTAAAAAATAACTTTGTTATTATTTTTTTTTCGAACGAAAATTTATTAGATGGTCAAAATTGAAACATTTTTTTAAAGTTTAAGTTTAAGATCACAGCACTTTCTAAATTATGTCAAAATTTCATATATATAGAGAGAGATTTCATCATAAATTTCTTTGTATATAACTTTAAAATCTATTAAATTTTGTTAGAGTTTTTTTTTTTTTGAAAATGAATATTAGACTATAGTTTAGTTAATATTACTACTTCAATCTAAAAATAATTAATATTATTATTTAGTATATTAATGTTAGATATTGTTTATGCTTCCTCTAATTATAAGGTCAATTGAGCCTAAGTTTAGTTTGTAGTTTGTGGTTTCAAAAAAAAAAAAAAAATGTAGTTTGCTTATATATCAAATATGTTTCTACGTTTCCACAATTTTGTTATTATGAAAACCTCCCTTCTCCAAAACATCTTCTTCATCACCTCTCAATATCATATCACATTTTAAGTGAAATTTGATGCAATTTATTCCAATTTTTTAACCTTTATAACCATTTTTCTATCTTTAAGTATTTGGTTTTTCATTCTCAATATCTCTAGAAAACTATTAATGCAGTAAATCAACAAAACATACACATATTCCTTGCAAAAGCCATTATTTTAACTTCAAAGTTACAAATGCAACAATTTTACAAGTTTGAGATTTTTATTCTAATTATTTTTTCTTTGCAAGGCACATATAAATTATAAGTGGCTCAAAATTTTCTTTGATTTAATCAAAGTTTGCTATAATCAAATCAATCCATGTATTACGTTTTGTAGTTACAACTACTTAGTTTGGGTGAATTTACATTATTTTTTTTAAGTTACAACTATATGACTTAATTGCACAATTTGTTAAAAATGAAATCATGATAGTTTCTCTTTTTCTTTTTGAAAACTTGAAATCATGATAACTAAAAAGGTGATATATTTGTAAAAATAGAAACAAAAACAAATTATTTGTATTATTATAGTATATAAATATAATGGCTCAGTCAAATACACTATTAGCATGCTAAAAGTCAACAGTTCAATCCACCAACTCAACAATTGTATCTGTGACCTCCAAAAACAATGTGACCGTTCACATGTCCAAAAATTTTGGTAAGAGTAGGATTTTTTAAATTTTCACCCCACATCTTTTAATTTAATTTAATTTATTCTATTTTTTGACAGATCCGCACATCTTGTAATTTATATAGTTCTTATGGCTTGAACCTTTTAAATTAGTTTATATGGTTGACTCACAAATCATTCTTAAGCCACCTTCATTTTCTCTATTTTTCACTCAAATTTAAATCCTAA
The DNA here is from genome assembly GCA_037833695.1 of Sechiopsis laciniata. Lineage (NCBI taxonomy): Eukaryota > Viridiplantae > Streptophyta > Magnoliopsida > Cucurbitales > Cucurbitaceae > Sechiopsis > Sechiopsis laciniata. The sequence continues at coordinate 740,208 of JBBMKA010000005.1, forward strand.
TATAGGTGCAACAAAATCAACCAAATTAGAAAACACAAACTTCCTGGTTCAAGTTAGGGAAAAAAAAGCACCACATTTTGTACCACCCATTGTTCAATTTTATCTAACCTGATAAAACTAGAGAAAACAAAAGAAAAACACTGGTCAGAATTGTACCATGTTGTCGAGGCATGGAGGGAAATCGATTGGAATCAAGAAAAATGGAGGTATAAACGAACAAAAATCATCATGCAGCCTTCCAATCTTCACCAGCATAAATTGCTTGATCTCCAAGCTCTTCTTCAATGCGGAGCAACTGCATTCATTAACCTCGAGACTATTAGTAACATGTCTATGTTGTAGTTAACGAAATTGCAATTCAGTTATTTTGGAAAATGGAATTGAAAATACGACAGGCCACTAGCTTTTAATTATCAGCTAAGGCGATACAATACGCAAACGACTGTTATTTACAAGTACTGAAAATTCTCAAGTTGAGTTGTATCATTCTTTGCTTTGGTCAAAATTATTCAGTCAACAAATATTTCATTTAACTTGTAAGGTAAAAAAGACGAAAATTAAGATGCAATGTTCAAGAACTTGACCTGATTATATTTGGCTAGACGTTCTCCTCTACACGGTGCGCCTGCTTTGATCTGACCTGTGGAAAGTCCAACCGATAAATCGGCTAGGAACGTATCGTCTGTTTCTCCACATCTGTGAGATGCCACAACTGCCAATTGTGCATCCTTGGCAAGCTTCACGACTTCAATGGCTTCTGTCACTGTGCCAATCTGATTTACCTATATCATAATTGAAAAGCCAAATTGGTAACTTACACCGGAAGAAAACAATTTCTTCAGTATGATTTCTATCCAAGCCGGCTTCTTCTCCTGTACAACGTTGCTTTTTCCACAAAATAAATATACTTCCAAGAAGTCAGAATGGTATTATTTTATTACCATTTCTTCATAGCCTCGAAGGATTAATGGTATTATGAACGGTTTCAGACAAGAGAATATTCTACAGTATGTCGAAAAGAAGATACTTAAAAGAAATGATACATTGTAACAAAAAAAAAGTGTACCTTCAGGAGGAGGGCATTACAAGTGGACTCATCAATTGCTCTTTCAGTTCGTTTTTTGTTCGACATTAACAAGTCACCTCCCACTACCTACAGAAAATTGGAATTATTAACTAAGCATGGGAAGTAATGCCAGCACTAGGAAAGTTAAGGGAACTCATAAATAAGAAATAAAAAAGAGAGGAATTTAGGTGCCAGCTAGGCTGCTTCCATTTCTTGCAGCCCAGCCACATGGCAGTACCTGATTTGTGTATTAAATTTAATTTTTTTTAATAATTAACGTGGTTGATGGCTGTTAGTTAGGATTCTTTTTTTTTTCTTTTTTTTTTAATGACCACAAAGTCGAGACGATTCATTGTCTCTATTTCTCTTCTCCTCCCTCCTCCTCCACCCGCTTTCACAGACTTCCGTTCTGCAGCCTAGCTGGCCCATGAACCTGAACTAATTTTTGAAGAAAAATAATTGGTAATGAAAAAAAAAATTATAAAAAAAAGAAGAGGCCATTTTCATTGTACTCCATAAAGGAGAGAGATCTATGGAAGGAATAGTGAAGAGTGAATTGTGTTTGGGTGAAGAAGAGTGCCAAGGGGTTGAAGAAGACACCCTTTTTTGTAAATGGCAACTTTGCCCTTTTCCCTTGAACTTTTTTCTTCTTTTTCTCTTGAAGTTTCTGTTCTTGTTGGTCTCTCTTTTTTCAAAATAAAAATGAGTTTCCTTTTGGGAAGGTTCTTATCATCTCTTTGTTCTGAATATGCATTATAAAGCATGCAAACTTACAAAAAGAGCCTTCCAATTTAAAGCAATGAAAATAATTTCATAGTTCATAAAAGATGAAGATTTTCCTAGCAATAATATTAATGGTGGGTTTTCTTTCTAAATTTCACCCTCTAAATTTAGCGGTTTATATTTTTGCTCTCACTCATTTCACCATTTCTCTTTTCCACTTCTACAAAACTACTTATCAAAACAAACTCACTTTCAATTTGAATTCTTAGAAACCATTTTTATTTTGTTAGTTGTACAGTACAACACCTTTTTTTTCATCATCAATTATTTTTCTTCAAAAATCAATCCAGATTCTTTGGCCAAAACTACTGATCGAACCAATGTGTTTGTCATAGCTCAGATTTGGAGTCTAAAGAACGGAAGTTCGCTGCAGGCGAAGATGGACGAGAGTCCAGTCTGTCATTCTTAATAAAAGAAAAAAAAATAAAAAATCTTATCTAACAGCCATCAACAGCATTGTAGAATACAAAAACAGTTTCATTGATCGCTGAGAGTGTTACAGAATACCTATTGAAACTACGATAAAAAAAAAAATAACCGAAAACAGAGGCCAATCAGAAGATCTGATATTACACGTCCATATGCCAATTAAAAACAGATAATGCTGTCCATAGAGAGAGAAAGACACAAAGTGAGATTGGTGAGTCTAACGAGTCTTAGATAATTTCAGAAGAAAACGCTCTAATATTTGGAGATGGCCAGTGACAAAAAAGGATGAATCGTGTGTTGCTAACATCGGAGAAAGAGGAAAGTAGCTTGTTAGTGTGTTGGAGAAGAAAACCGCTTGAATGAGGAATTGTTGTCGCCGGAAGATAATGTCAAAGAAACATGAAGAAAATCACCGGTGATAAGCTTCCTTGAAGAAAGAAAGCTTTTCACGAGGAGCCAAGTCACTGTCATGTCACCAAAAAATAGCCAGGGGAAAATCGGTGAGGAAATAACGCTAGTGGATAAACTCAACAAGGACCAAGATGAAGGTGAAATGAAACTAAGTTCGTTGAAGAGCACAATTAGCTTCAGTCGAGGAGAAAAATGAGCGATGGTTGGTGATCAACAACGTGCAAGAAAACTCGGTAGAAAAAGAAAAAGTTGTCGAAAAACATGGCACAAGATAGATCGATGTCGGAAGAGAGGAAGTGTCAGAAAAAACAAGTGAGTCTTAGCTGAAACATACCACGTGGTCAATATTGGCAGCAAAGTGGAAAGGTTGCAAGTGAAAAAGTTTGAGGGTCGCTGTGTTGAAGATCAAAAGGAAACCCAAAGAGAGAAAATCTCTAGTGAAGAAAGCAGAGAAAATGTTTTGACGATAGCTTTCCAACGAGTCGTGAATGGTGATTCCATCGCTTATGTTTCCCGAGGAAGGAAGCCAGACTGTAGAAAAATTGTTCCAAGGTCACCCTTCCTTCTCCAGGCCCTGGAGGAACCATGCTCCAGGGAGGAGGAAAGGTCGCAATGCGTTTTTAGGGCTTTCTGTTGTTGGGAACTTTTTAGAAGAGAAAGTGTTTGAGGATCCCACATTGAAAAGTAAGGAGACCTCCTAGTAATTTATAAGATAGGTGGGTTACTCTTCTCATCACCAATTGGTTTTGAGATAGTTGCCCACACTATCTAACAGAAAGTTTAGAGAGAGAAGAGAAAAAAAATTAAAAGAAAACTGTTGGTTATTTTCATTATTCTCAAATTATTTGTTTCTATATTTATTGGATTAGTATCTTATAATTATTATATTATTGATTCATAGAGGATATTATCCTAATGTATTATTTTTTCCTTATTTGTATAGGGAGGGTTTCTCTATTTAAGAAACACCTATTATAATGAATAAAATACAACAAATATTTTCCTCTCTTTATTTTTTGCACAAAAACATTTAACGATCTATATTTTAATTCAGTAAGAAAGATATTAAGAAACCTCCTTCCCTGCAATTAGAAGCAAAGCAACCAAGTTCTATTAGTCCTACACAGTTTAGTTAACTGTATTCTACAGATTTGTTAGCAACTTGTTTTATGAAAAAGGGCAATAAAATTAACGTTCTTTTTTTTTAACAACCGAGAGTCGTAGCTTTGCTCCACTATACCCGGGGCATCACTGGAGCAGTCAAATTAACATTCTACAAGATCGTCAGGTTTGAAATCAAGGACAATAATCTGACACAACAGTTACATAGTCAGACAAGAAACTAGAGGCGTATTGATGTTCTAAATTTAAAAGTGGTGTCGAGAAATTTTAACTCAACCTGTTGGGCCAGATTATACATATATCTTTTAACCATTACGTCCAATCCTAGACCCCATATCTTTAACCACCAGCTCCAGTCCTTTAGAGTTAAATAAATATTCTTCCAGTTAGTGTTTTAAAAGGCGCGCCTGGGCTCAAGTCTCACCTTTAGCCTCGCTTGTCCCAAGCGAGGCGCGCGCCTTATGGAGCCTTACGTGAAGCCCCGGGCGCCAAAAGGCGCGCGCCTCGTGGGCTTTTTTTATTTTCGTTGCGCTTTTTGTGTTT